>RXPK01000202.1:164994-412494 GCA_004143645.1 Protaetia brevitarsis | reverse complement strand
TGTGTGTGTGTGTGGTGTGTGTGGTGTGTGTGTGTGTGTGGTGTGTGTGTGTGTGTGGTGTGTGTGTGTGTGTGTAGTGTGTCCGGTGTGGGATCGCATGGAATTAGACCGGATTCATAATCGAATGTATCCCTTTCCTTCTAGTTTCAAGTTTATTAGCATTTCTTGCTATTTGGCTTTTCTTTGCTATTGTAATATTGTAATTATTGTAATTTTATATTATTATTTTGTATTTATATTACTATTTTTGTATTTCTGGAAGGAATAAATGATATTATTATTATTATTATTATTATTTAATCAAAAATATTCATTAAATCGCATATCTGTATGAGAACAGCTTCCTTAACATGGTTTGCATTTTTGTTAAGCAGTGAAGAGTCCATCCTATTGGCCACTATTGAAAAACTGTAAAATTTTAATGTAAAATAACAAAAAAAAACCTTATGCTTACTTACATCCACGACAAAAGTAAACAATTCTTAACCTAAACAATGATCATGCAAGTATTTGACACTCTAATAAATGTCTTGGATTACAATGCGCACGTCTAGAATTACTTCAGAATTTCAAATACTTGCTCCCTAGCAAGAACTGATTGAACGCTTCTAGAATCATTCTGAATTTGGTGTTCTGACAGTCCGAACGTTGAATTTAAAATTCTAAGAATTCCAAACTCGGGAACTACAAGGTTCTGAACTGTAGGTTCGAACGAACCTGTTAAATAACGAAATTATTTGTTTGATTGAATACGAGTATATTTTTTTTAATATTATTTAAACCAACTTATAATTTAGTAACTGTAACCAAATATATGCTAATAAAATTATTTAGTCAAAAACAACAAAGTCGTGTAGGTTGCGCAAATTCATTCAATTCGCTTTGGGCTCCATCTTGATTAATTTCTTCTATTTATTCTTCAATTTTATAATATCCAGGATATATGTTCTACGTTAGGCGCCAAAAATATTATATTATGCTTTTTAATAAAAATTATACCGACACTATAGACTTTATTTGACATAATCATTACACCATAGTTATTTGACATCCATTTAGGAAAACAAAATGCGTAAATATAAAATCTATCCGTCGAATACAAGTTCACTTAAATAAATAAATATAATTTATTGATGCGAGCTATACAAAAGTATTTACACAAGTCATAAGTCCAATTCAATAATATTAATTTAAGTTATCTAATAATATATATAATATAATAAATACAGTAACAATAAAATCAAAGTGAGCACCAAGTGCGGAGGTACGACCACAAAAAGTGTTGAAAATACTACAATATACACTAATACACTCACTTGTATAAAAAGCTTGATGAATTAATATTTTTTCTTATAGAACATTCGAATGATTTTCTGCTTAGATCTCTAATATTTTGTGAGAACACTGAAACTTTATGCCCTGATGGTAAGAACATCATTTGTGTGGAACTGAGGCGAGTATACCTAATGCTTAAATCATTTTTGTTTCTTGTGTTATAGCCGTGAAATACAGCATTAGTAGAGTAACAATTTATATTTTTTTTTAACGTACATAAGACATTCCAACATAAACTGGCATGGAAAAGTTAAAATGTTTAATCTTGTGAATGCTTCTCGACAGTCAGCATGAAATGATAAATTACTTAGGATTCGTACGGCTTTTCTTTGCAGCCCAAAAATTCTAAGACTCGGATAGCTGTGACCCCATAGCAAAATTCCATATGACATAACTGTGTGAAAAAGAGAAAAATAAGCAGCTTTTAAGACACTTTCTGATACCGACGTTGACAAACTTCTTAATAGGAATAATGTTTTTCCAAGTTTATTTGCAATGTAATCAGTATGCGCTTCTCAGCCCAGTTTAGGCTCGAGGAAAACTCCTAAGTATTTAATTGAATCAGGATTATTTATTCAGTGTTTCTTTGGGAAAGACAATTGTTTTTTGTTACTTTCGTTTAGAACCAGCTTGTTTGAGGGAAAACCAAGAGCTTCGCTGCATTATTGCCAAATTACTTCTCTCCACAACCCTTTCGATCTCTGGTAACTTGACTAATAAAGTAGTATCATCAGCGAAAAGAATGCATCTATCTATTGGCATTGCCTGCGGTAAATCATTTATATAAATTAAAAACATTAGAGGACCTAATATAGGGCCTTGCAGCACCCCGAATTCAAGTGTAAGTTTATCAGAAGTAGAGCCATTAATGCGAACCACCTGCTGCCTATTTGGTAGATATGATCTAATGTAAGCCAAACTTCTAAAACACCTTAGTAGAGTAGAAGTCCTCAGCTCCAGCTGTGCGATCCATTCTTATAAAAGAACCCATGCCCATTGTTCCTCCTTCTTTCGCATCGAAGTCTGATTATTTGATTTGCTACATAAAATCTCTTCAGTAACTAAATCTTTAAAGCCAAACTTCTATATGCGTGGTAAATGTGTTTAGATAATATATTCAAATTAAAAGATCTTTTCAGTAGCGTAATGAAAATGGTATGTTGCTAGAAAAAAAAAAATCTTCGGAGTCGCAGCGGGCCTAAGGTCGTATAGCTCCCACTCCAGAAACGCCATAGCAGTATATGTAGATACAATTCTTTCCCATCACAGAAGGATTCAACGCTATTCTCGCTTTAACCCTTTTCCAAAAAGAACTTCCAACAATCACAACTAGTTGAACATGCAGAGTCAGAGGGAGACCGCAGAACGCGTTTATCAAAATTTAATCCCGCGATTATCATAAGTCCCTCCAATTATAATTCCAAATTCAAACAGAGACATACACGGATATGTTTATTAACAAGCACCGAGCGGAGCTTTCGCCGTTACGCGTGTGAGAAGAAAGACGGAGCGCAGATACATTTATATGCATTGCCTAATAACAGAAGTTTGGCTCAGTACCACCCTAATAATAATTATACAAACACACATACATACATACATACGCTCGTAGATGGGAAGGTAGCGTAATAAGAGGCAACCCGGCAATATAAACTAAGCCCTCAGAATTTTCATCAAAGGAAACGATTACCGGCACTGAAAGTTGTCAGTTTACGGTTTCTATATTAAATATTTACTAAAACTATGGGATTCGATACTTCTAGGTAATAATACTTTATTGCGTTATATTTCATGACGAAAAAAAGAATTTATAAAAGTGTCTATTTATGTAGACCTAGAGATAACTTGCTCCAGTTCTAACTTGTGTAATTATTCCAAATTCCCCTGGAGATGTCGCTCCCTCTCATATTTTCACACGATTTGCATTTGTTGGCACAATTCCCTCAATTTGTGGTACGACCCTGTGCAAATCTGTAGCTTCTATAAGACTTTCTGTAAGAGCTGTAAACATCTGTAACTGATATGGCTATTCTGTACACTTTCGTGGCTTATAGAATTTCATAAATCCTTATAAATGTAGAAAGGTTGAGACTGCAGTATTTGCAAACGTTAGGGTTGGCAGTTCTCTCTGCGTTTTCTGGTACTAAAAATATTAAAAATTGGTAATAATTACAGTAAAATGTGTAAATTTACAAACAAACGTAAAATTTATTAAATAAAACGAATTCTAATTACCACATATCCGAACAATAAGATTATTCGATTATCACAAAACCTTAGGCAGGGTAGTCGTATGTACATACTGCTGTGGTATAGACAACCCAAGTTTGCTGAGTGTATTTTGAGTTGCATATTTTGATTTGTTTACTTTCTTCCGAGCTGAATCAATTTACCCAGAATTTTTCACAATTTTATTTTTGTTTTGTATAAAATTTAGTTAAAGAGTTTATTGTATGATTTAATTAAGTGTTAAGTTTTTTTTAATTAATTCCATTCATTCTTTGTCTATTGTTTGCATGTAGATTTAATGCGGATTCTATTGAATGTTGGCGTATTGTTTATAGGACTGCGTTGTACGATTTTGGGAAAGGAATTTTCGTAAGAAAAACAGTTGTAGAGTTTTGTTAAGGAGTTCCTTGTTCGACTATTGACGTGAGTAGACGTATTTTTGTTTATCTTTTTTGCCATTTTGTAATTCATTTGATATTGAAATTTAAATCCTGTAAAAATTTAGTCCACAAGGAATTCATATTGTGATAATTGTTATGTATTGCGTGTACACGTATGTAGATATTATAGATCAATTATATATTTTTGTTTAGGAAGATATTTTTAGTTTTTTTTTCACTCATTTTAGTTTAAAGAGTTAATTTTTCGTAAACGTACACTATGTCAAAAATTAAATGCGAATGGAGGGAGCATTTTAGATAGGCAACCAGTCTAACAATGTCATATAGTTGTGATTCGTACTGCATTTCAATTATTATTTCATTGTGCCCTTAAGACCTTTTTTGCCGACGAATATCCTTACACTCACCATATCTATAAACATTTGAAACTGTGCATTTTAATGTCGAAATTAAGATAAGCATTAGGGTTCGAATAATTTTCTCCAGGTTTGAAACCGCCAGCTGTCAAAACTTGACGTATTGTGAAATGAAAGTGCATTGGTATCTATATTATTGTATTTGTAGTTTGTTGTGCGAAAATATAGGGAATAAATACGAATAATATTCACATAGATACATTGAAATAACAATAATTGCTGAAAAGAAGCAAATGTCAACGTATGTCAAAGATATAACAGAGAAAAATGTTCTGATAGAAGATCGGTTTGCATCAATGGCAACGCTGTTTCTCTGGAATGCATATAGTTTTAAGCAGTAGTGAATAATAATTACAAATATTTTATATATTGAAAATAAACAATGGATCAAATACTAAATGTTCTTTCTAATTTTTGTTGTTTTTTACTCCGCAATGGCTGCTTGCGTTTACAATATTAATTTACAAAGCTTTTTTTTATACATAAATTATAGCCAATATATTTCTATTTCACATTTATTAGATATATTTAACCGTCCAAAATAACTTTTGCTTGTATATTGTTATTACGTGTACATTTTCTAAAATAATTTTTAAAATCTTTAGCACGTACTATCTAAAAATGTGTTTCTTAATTTATGTGCGATACACTTAAATTTTAAATATTCAAAAACTAACATCAATCACTGATCACATTTATCTTCCAATCTCAATATAAATAATACACAAATCATTGGACTATAATTACTGATTGTCAGGACATAAAACATTGTAATTACTTAATGCTGCTTCTAACAGTATATCCAATCCCGAAAAACGACGCTGTCATTGATGAAACCGATTTTATTTTGTTATATCTTGATTTGGACATATTCGTGATGACATTCGCTTCTTGATTATAATATATTGTTATCTTGAATGCATCCATCGTGAATCTTATTCCGTTGTATTCCGCACAATAAACTGCAAATACAATAATAGAGATACCACAGCATATAGAGTAAGACATGCTCGCAAAATCCATCTTCTGAAGTGTCCTTTTGCATGACCTTCAAGCTCAGCTGCCATTTTTGTAAAGCTGTTGCCGAGAATTTTCAAACGTGTAGAATAATTTACAGTTTAAAGGAAATAGAAGTACACAAATTTATGCGTTTTTTATTCTGATTTTGTTGCAAATATTTATGAACAGTTTATAGTAACAAAAAACACAATTCCAGTAAAATAATGTTTGATTAATGATACATATATGGCAAGTGTTTTACGATAATTATGTTCATATTCTTTCCTTTTTTGTGAAATAAATCTTTGTTTATATTTTTTATAGTCTAAAAATACTTCCAGCGAATAAATATGGTTTCTAAGCTTTTAATAGGTTCAAAAGTTAATAACTAATATCGTATATAACATCCGACCCCTGCACTGGTTTTCAACATAATGTCCGTGGATGCACAAGTGATAGAGTTCAAACGTAGACTATATATACGAATGTCTATAATGTTGATAAATGCAAATAAAATTAACCAGTATTAATGCAGTTCAAACCAAAATCAATTATTTTAAAAAGTGAACATAAAATGAATTAGGTTATTGCAAATAAATAGGAATCTAGCTAAAATGTGTATCTAACAAATAAATTGATTAATTGACCTAGGAAATCTCTGCACAACGATAAATCTTCTTATTCATGTACTTAATGACTGAAGATCAGTACCATAACGATCGACTTTAATTTTTTTTTTTTTTAAGTGGGGTTATAATTATTATCGTATTAGTCTAACAAAGAACACCGCGGTGTACCCCTCCGATTTCGATGAACTTAACAGATCGAAAGAGTACCTTAAAATAAGAGACACTATTTTTTTATCGGCGTATCTGCACGATTTTGGTATAGCCCCTCCAAAGTTGGACGATTTTTTCAATTTTTGCAATATTTCCTAAATTATAACAGATATTAAATTTCGTCTTAACATAATTTGCAGCATATTGCATGGCCCTAAGGTGGTTCGTCTGTATTCACAAAAAATTAATAACGGGACGGTACCCCTACCCCCATTTTTTTTACATTTTTCTTTTTCTTATTCATCAAAGCAGGCCGATTTTACATAGAATACGATAGATTTAACAAGTTTAGAAAATTAATAATGTAAAAATAGAAAAATAATAATAAAGCTTCAAATTAATAAACTTGTCTATTGATATAAATCAAATGAACTATAACAGAAATAAGTTTTTATCCTTAACATAATTTCCAGCATAATACATGTCTCAAGGTAGATCTTCATAAAAAGCTATAACGGGGACGGGTACCCCATACCCCCGCATTTTTAATAATAAGTTTATTCATTATTCATCAAGAAGAGATGCTTTTACATAGGAAACGTGTGTGTATAATAAATTAGAAAATTAATAATATAATAATAACTTAAAATAAATATATGTACGTGTCTATTGTGATGAATTTGATATGCACTTATCTACGCATACGTGAGTTTATTAATACGCGCGATAAGGGATCTGGTGATTAATCATATTATTGTATAGATAAAAATAAATCCCGAATGCATTTAATTAACCACGAACGTTTAAGTGGTCACGTCTGCATTTAAGAAATAGGATATAAGACGAGTATTTCCAAATGAGAACATTAGAGTGGTTTTTCGTGCAGTTATAGTCAGTACCTATAGTTTCGCACAATGGCGTCATAAATATAGGAATGTGTTGAACATGTTACTTGCAACGTTTCAAGTTACTAACATCGCAACAATTCCTTTGACACCGCAAGAAAGTGAGTTGCATGATGCCCTGAAAAATCAGGGTTTTAAACACTTTTACACAGACTATCACTACTGTAATACTTACATAGTTTAATTACTGTATGTATATTAACCTATTTCGCTATTGCAATACATATATACCAATAATCGCATTACAGTATGTCATGTATTTAAACATTTATAAGCATTATAATGTTTGTCTAATTCTGTTCTATTGTTTCCGAAATGTTATAAACGTTACAAACACATTAGTTATATTTATGCTCCATTGAATACTTACATTGTACACCATCATTGCATGAAAAACTTGAAATAAATTAAAAAATATATATGTATGTATTATTTAATCCTTCGTCCTGTGTAGCAAATTTTTCATATATACGCACTAAAGGATTATGGTATTCTAAAATGAATAACAATTTATTAAGAAATATATAAAACGCAGTCACTAACTGCAGTTGATAAAACGATTATATTGCTACCCCCGATAAAAGTTTCGTATAGTATATAGTATAAGTTAGTAGGCATAGAAGATTTGACCATAGCTTGTCGAGTAGGTACAATTCTAAATTAAAAATAATTAAGTAAGGAGAGCAGCGGAGTAACGATAACAAATAATTGTTGTTAATGTACTATATTATTATTATTACAATTATTTTTATTATTAATCCTCCAAATTAATTACCATTGTTTTCTATGTAAAAGCCATCTTTTTTTGATGAATAATGAATAAACTTATATTAAAAAAATGCGGGATATGGGGTACCCCGTCGCCCGTTATTAGCTTTTTATGAAGATATCTACCTTGAACCATGTATTATGCTGAAATATGTTAGGATAAAAACTTATTTCTTTATAGTTCATTTGATTATATCAATAGACAAGTTTATTAATTTGAAGCTTTATTATTATTTTTATTTTTACAATTATTAATTTCTAACTTGTTATACATCATCGTATTCTATGTAAACTCGGCCTTTTTTGACGAATAAGAAAAAGAGAAAATGTAAAAAAATTGGGGGTACGGTACCCCGTCCCCGTTATTAACTTTTGCGAATACGGACGACGCCACCCTTAGGGCCATTGCAATATGCTGCAATTATGTTAAAAAGAACATTTAATATCTGTCATAATTTAGGAAATACTTGCAAAAATTGAAAAATCGTCCAAACTTTGGAGGGGGCTGTACCCCAAAATTGTGCGGATACGCCGATAAAAAAAAATACGTGTCTCTTATTTTAAGGTACTCTTTCGATCTGTTAAGTTTCATCGAAATCGGAGGGGGACACCCGCCGGTGTTCCCTTGTAAGTGGAATACACTCCGAGATACAGATAGTAAACGAGTGGTCTGAAACATTCTACACATACTTGACCTCTAAACATTAAAGATGTCTAAAGAGGGTAGCTAGTAGCTATCTATATTTTTTTTTAAATATTGGTGTATCTGCTTGACTGCGTATACCAACCAAAAAATGGTTAAGCACTCTAAGCATAATATATAAACTTATCTACATTGTAATAGAAGTAAAAAAAAAAACTAGTCAATCCCAAGCAAGTTTAATCACCTTACTCATTCATGACTTCTAAGGAAACAATAAAGTAAGAAGTTCAGAAGTTTCATTGACGACATATTTGCTTTAAACTTAATAAGTATACCTACTAAATCATTAAAGGTAAAATGATAAACGTGTCTAAAATAAGATTTAATTATTAACTATTCCATTACGTTACAGCTCAGCAGAACATTGAAACCTTTCATAAAACCAGCTTTCATCTCAGGTTATCATAAAGAATACACAATATGTTATTGACATACTCGCCGCGTAAAGAAAATGCCCATCGCTGCAACGAATCTTGGGAAGATTTTGTCCATTATAAGGCCCGGTAAACAATACTTGGCGGAGATTATGCTCTGACAAAAGGTGCACGCTTCTACAGTTGCCCTTCGAATCCATTATATCAGCGCGAGGCCCTTTTCTAAGATCTTCCCGCTTTCAAAATTAATAATAGAAAGTTAGGTAAGTTGAGAAGGAAAGAGATTGGCCATTGTTTTTCTTTTCTTCCTCTCACTGTGTATAACTACTGCTTTACGGGACGGAAGTTTGCCCGAACTTAAAATTGTGTATTAAATTACTGAAGTTTTATTATTAAGGGAGAATTTTAAATAACACATGAGGAAGGGAAACGTTAAGTTCCAGTTGTGTAGAGGGGAGATGGGGTATGGAAAACAACGGCCTGGTCACGATAGTACGTATGTTGTATTCAATTTAACTTAGTAATAAAGCTTCCACGTTTTCGATATATACAAGTTATAAAACTTTACACTTTGCAGGTATAAATTTCTTTTTCTTTCTTTTGTATCTTCACAAGCGGCGAATTGCTGAAACCCTGAATATAAAAGAAGCGTGCTGAGTTCGGTGTGTGGACGTGACTACGCATTTCTAAATCTGATTATGTTTTATAACACATATAAAATATTTTAATTATCTATCATTGCATTTTTACTGGGGGTCGTACGGAAGTTAAACACTGCCGCGCGTTAAAGGTTAGGTTGCTATAAAGGCAGTATTAACCTAATCAAATTAACCATTAACCAGCCTGAATATGTACAGGAATATTAAACATACACACGCGCTACCCCTTTTTGCATAATAGCTTTACTGCTGTTTCAGCAAACTTGTTCTAATGAAACTTTTCACAGGAAGGCTCGCAAGTTCTCAGAAAGTGTCATAATAATTGAAAACTAAAGACCACGGTGATGCATAAATAATTATATACTGTTTGTATTTCCACAGAAAATGTAAATACTACTTAGAATTTAGAACGTTAAACTACAATATAATGAGTAAGGATAAAGGATGAGTCATCGGGGTCTGAATTTCTAAGACTAACCTCACTTCAAACAACAGCCTCCAAATATGGGAGTTTGTTATGTGTCACGATTGGTACTATCATATATTAGTTCTCATGCTCCGTTAATCTACATGATTTACTTGCTTTTTTACTTATTTTACGTATTTTATCAGTTTTAAACCGCCGCTACAGTTTTAAAAACAATTAATGAACCTTGATAAGATGGATTCTGCAAAAGGTAAAGTTAATGGCCATAACATTTACATACTTTGTTATGTATTGCATTGCTAGATTTAAGTGAAATAACCGTGAAAGGAGACGCGAGTGGGTGTCGTGCTATTGTGTCATTCGCTCTTGCAAGATGAATTCTGATGTTGGATTTCCGAATGAATCTATTATATACAACAGGACAACAATTAAGAAAATACATGGATAAGAACTATTGTCGCTATGCAGAGGTTCCTAGGTCACATTAAACCAATTTCATTTTTGATATTTACTCAAAATAACTAACTTAATTCATCTTATGTTCACTTTTTAAAATAATGTGATTTTGGTCTGAACTTATTCATATTACAGACAAGTCGATATTATTTAGTCTGAAACTCTATCCACTTGTGCACCCCAGAACATCATTGTTGACAAACTACTGCAGGGCCGGATGTTGTGTGTATGTGTATGTTGCAAGGGTGATATTACACTGCGACCTAAAAGATCTACTGTGTCCCCTGCTCTTGCTGTTTTACAGCTGGCCTTCCAATCCTATTCCTTTCAGAAAGTGTAGGATATTAGAAAGCCCCAGGTTAGGTAAGTCTCACTCCCCTCATCGATTTCTCAACGTGCTTCCAGGTGCAACGCCCTTGAAGTTGCACAGTGCACGCACTATTGAGAGCGGATGGATGCCCATCCTGTTCCCCAATCTGCTGCAGTCGTTTTACTCCTCCCTTTGTTCCTTCCCTGCGAGGTACTCTCACTTTGGAAGTGGAAGATTGCTTATGGAGGTCCTCCTCCAATTCCTGTTTATTCGCAGTGTCGTCCCGTCTCACGAGTAGCTGGTGATGAAAAGGTCCACCTCCTGCATGCAGAGGTAAGGCTACATACAATGCGTTGCGTCAGGTGCCCCAAGGTTGGAGTTGTAGACTGGTCTTCTATCCAGCCACACATCCATCGGCCTAGTCGGCCACCTAGAATTTAGGTTTTTGTTGAGGTTGTCTCCTTTCTGTCCCTGCAGTTAAGCCAAGACCCCTCATCCCTTTCGGGACCTGGTTAGCAGTTGCTTTCTGTAGCCGAAAGCAACAACTGGCATCGTTGTGAACCGTGCAAGCCTTTAGCCAGACACGACAGCTTCGGCGAGGGGGAGTGCTTCACGGCACGGTCTTCATTCACTCTGTTCCTGTTTTAAACAGAGAGGACGAACTTAATAGCCGCCACTAACCATCTCGTCTTGAGTGAACCCTGACAAGATGTCGTTTCCCCTATCCACCACCTTGGGGACGCGCCTGGTAAGTACTCCCAACCCCCAGGAGGGCCGGATATTAGAAATGAATTAGTTGAATAAAAAGGAACAGTTTTTGTATTACGTAGAATGATATAGTCATAACTCTAAAACCCTAATTATAATATAAGTTCGTGAGTGTTCGTGTCAGAAATAACAATACAATAAAACCCCTCCACTGAAGTAGTTGCATTTTTATTAAGTTATTTGAAAAAGAACCACCACATATTTACTCCTGGAAGAATATTTTATACCATAAAATATATAAATGAAGATTTTATTTCACAAAAAGAAAACACTTACAAATACATGTATCACGTCATCAAACATTACTTTACGAATAAATACGATTCTATATTTTTTATTACTACAAACTGTTCAGAAATATTTGCAATAAAATCACAATAAATTCGCATAAATTTCTATTTTCCTATTCCTTTAAAATATAAATTACTCCACACATTTGAAAATTACCGGCAACAGCTTACAAGATGGCAGCTAAGCTTGAAGGTCATTGAAAATGGACCACAAAAGGATTTCGTAAACTCGTTGTTACTGGTTGTGACATGGTCAAACTTACTAGAGTAGTAGTCTATCTATTGTTAAACTGCATTTGCAGCTATTGAATTTATAATTACTCGTATCATTTTTTTTTTGCTCTTTACCCGGCAATAAGTTTCCCAAGACAATAAATAGGGATCAGCAAAAAGAAAAGCCGTTTGGTTTAATGAAATGTATGGAAACATTACTGTTGTAGCTCTTTTAAAATTTAAGGTTTCCCGCTGCGCCGGCAGAGATGGCGCCGTCTCCTAGATTACGACACTGTTCATAGAGGGTGCTAGTGCACGATGAACCAATTCGCAATGAAAACGTCTAGCGCGAATCCACTGGAATATTCAAAAAAACATGTAGATTTCTCGGCGGCCCAGTACGCCAAACAAGAGATTGAGAATGATTGTCTTCATCCTACAGCACTTTCCGCGATATCCAAATCAATATTTACATCCAAACACCGTTATGGGATTAGTAGTACAGCGTTTTCTAATATTTTACTGTCTAACTTGACGTATGTTCTACATAAGCGTGCTTTTCGCACATAAATTTTGCTTATTGCGTTTTCGTCGTTAGCTTTTCACATGTCTATCTTTCCGCCTCAATTTCACCATTTAGTGCATTCATGTTTTTTTTTTGCAAACTGCCATTTACACTAGAGCATGGTATGTTTATTTTGCAGGCATATTTTCGAAAGGGTTAAGGAGGTGGTGATGGACATGGAAAATACTCAGTAACGCCTTAGAATTTATAAAAAAAAATTGCCGAGGAACAAATTTATGATGAAACCTTCCTTACACACATGAATTGTTCCTGGCTTTAGAGAAACCGGAAGCGTTGTGCTGGGAAAATCACCTGATCGCTCTCTCTAACTGAAAATATGATCGAAGATATCTGTACTTGTTCAGATGACAACCTTGGTAAAACCATTACGACAAACTGTACAACAAACCAATAGAAATTCACATACTATATGATGCAATAAAAAATAATATGGATTCTTTTGTAGTTTATCTATGGATCAGTTCAAAGCATAGAACAGAAACTTATTCATTATCATCCGATACGATTTTTGTGGGCAGCAATTACTTATTACTAAATTTTGGGAAACGTATGAATATTTTCATTGGCTCAATACAAATTTAAAATGACTACTTGCATGATACTTTAAGAAAACATATTCCAGAATTCTTATTTTATATTATATTTTTGTTGTGTAGATAACTTACGGACTATGAAAAGCATCTATTCCTTATTGTCATTTGTATCTGTGTAAATTATGACGATATATGATATAAGTTACGATATGGTATAAATGTGATTTTTTCAAATATATTTATTATACCTAGATACCTTAATTAAACCTGGTTTATTTGTTATCGAAAATATTTTTGTAATGTTGATTATTTATTTTTGAGAAAGCTTTCGAATGCACGCCACTTACGTCAATTTTGTGCACTATCCGTGAAATTATGTATATATTAAGTTGCATATGCACATCAAATAAGTAATCTCACGCTTACGTGTTTATTACTAACTGCATCGGAACATGCTGCAAATCTTATAGTGCTTGTGGAAAGTTTAGTAGATTAACCGTCTTACTGTCTCACGGATAAGCACGCGCGCGGATGGACGGTAAATCTGTATCGGAAAGCGCATGTGCAAATCAAGCCAGGAGCGAGTGTGGAAATAAATCATTTGCACAATGCAGTTTACACATATTGCTGTTACTGATGGTACCAGCATAAATGCAAGGTGAACAGTATAAAAAAATTGAAATTAAAGTTATAGTCAGTGGATAAAAATGAAAAGGCGCAAAGAAAACATAACCTCAGGTTATTCTCACAATTAACTATCATGAAAATAAAATGTGGGTGTTTGTAATTTGACTTCTTTGATTCCAAAATTAAAGGTTGATTCAAAATAACACGAACAGAAAT
The DNA here is from genome assembly GCA_004143645.1 of Protaetia brevitarsis. Taxonomy (NCBI): domain Eukaryota; kingdom Metazoa; phylum Arthropoda; class Insecta; order Coleoptera; family Scarabaeidae; genus Protaetia; species Protaetia brevitarsis. Next base: position 398,500 of record RXPK01000202.1, on the reverse strand, counting down.
TTGAATGACGTTAATAATCAGATTTTTTTTTTAAAAAAAAAAACATTAATTACAAATTACGCAGGAAAAATCAAACCTTGACTGAGGTCCTGCCAAAATCAAAACCTCTTGGTATCTTAATTTACATCGTGCTTATTAACTCCTTTAAACAAAAAGGACCAAATGTTCTAGAAAAACCTTTTTCATAAAATTCCACGTGTCTCAAAATTTAAATTAATTTAAATTATTAAACGGCTTTACAAATTAAGTTTTTTATACAATTGAAATTCTTCTTTCACCTAACCCGAGGTGATTAACTATTAAATACAAATCAGTAAACTAGAAAACGAAAAAATCTGAAACTCTTTAAACTAAAAAAAATAACCTTCTAGAACAAATATAATAAAATCTTACATCTAAATTGTGCACACAATAATATAATGCCAATTATTATTTAACGAGTCCTTGAGGATGATAAAATATCAAATTAAACCAACAGATCTTTAAAATTAAATGAAATTACAAAAATTGCAGCAAAGAAAATAAATTATCAATCTACTTACTCGGCATCGTTCAAGTAACTGAGCCTTTTGGGTTACACGGTCGCATATATATAATATTTTTTTACAATTGCGTGCGCGCCGCCGCAGAATTCCGTGCTAAGAAAATTTCTAGAAATATAAACTACAAAATATACATACTGATTAAACGCAATATGTTTAACTGAAAGAAATCAAACATACACAACTGAAACCAATTAAAAGAATAAAATAATATCAATTCAATTAACGAAATCTTATAAAAGTAAATTATTAATTCTGAAGAGAATTTGCCCGACACATTGATAAAGATTAATCTCAACAACATAAAATATACTGAAATTTACAAACCCCGGGGTGCCAAACCACAGCAATATATAACAGTAAAAATAAATAGTAAATACAAATATTAGTAGTTAGATGAATTAGTTTAAAAAGTGGTTTTAATAGTGCTTAGTTATTTATCAATTAGTGTTAATTTATTTTTATTAGACTTTAAGTGTTAAAATAAATACTTTTAATTAAATATATCGCCGGAGTGATTATTTAAAACCCGAAAATATTACAAGTGATGCAAGGTGTGGGGTTGATGTGGCTTTGTTGCAGAGTTTGGCTAGTGCACATAAATCAAAATGGATTATAAATGTGCAACGACATAGACAATGCCAGCGGAAGAGTGCGAATTGATGAATCTAAAATTGGCTGACCTCAGGTGTGAATTGGAGGAAAAGGATGAAGATGTCAGTGAGAAGAAGGGAGGGCTTCAGGCGCGGTTAAGGAAAGCTCTAGAAGAGGTTGGTGAAGGTCGCGAGATTTATGTATTTTACGCACATGGGAAAATTGACGAAGAGTTGGACAAATCTGGAAAGAAGTTTTGCAGAAAAACTAGCAGACAATACTAAAAGTATGGAAGTAAAAATTAGGTTATCGGCTATCGGTTACAATTACTTTGCAGAGGTTGTTAATCAATCGTTTTAGCGTTAAAGAATCTTTTTTTAAGGTGTTTAATCACCACTTAAAAATCAAAAATAAAAACTACATTTGCGTTCATTAGTATCTCGCTTATTGTATAACTTTGGGTAAAATATGGTATTAGAAAAAAATAAGGAAATTAGTTCTATGCAATTCTTTAATATAAAATTATTAGCAACCGGTTTCGGCTCTAAGCAATCCTCAGGCGTAATACGTCAAATTAGAAATTAAAGCTACGTCATTAAATTTTGAAGTGTTCTTACATTTTAAAAACATGAATAAAATAGAATAGAAAATAGGACAATGCACAAATGAAATTGTAAAACACGTTAAAATTTATATTGGTGTGTACTTTAAATGTAAAAACTTACAATAACTTAATATATTAAAATATTTTAACGTGAATGATCTTATTTTAAGAAACTTTTTACCCCTTGATAATAAAACATCAAGACCATAGACATGTCGACATGACTGTATGTGAAAACAAGTCATTTTATTGACCTTTGCCTATAACAATGATGTTTTAGAACGCTCAGAATGACGCAGATATAACAAACTGCTGCGTGTCCACTTTGCCTTCCTTATTCTGTTCTTGTACAATTCAGGTATTAAGAATGTAAATTAGGTTCAGCTGAAATTACAAAATCTCTGGCAGGAAATGCAAAGAGAACAACAATTTGAAGCAGGATAAAACAATAAGTGCATAGAGTAGCTACACCTTCCGAAACATGGTAATGCTTTAGAGTTACAAAACTACTATTTGCTTACGTTGCTATTTCTCATTTACCCCACGTAGATTAAGATATTCAGTTCCTCCCCGAACAGAAATCCACAAGGCATCAGAATCTCAATTAAAACGACTAAGTTTTTGGTTTTGCCGGTCCGCTGTTCGAGATCGCTGTTGCGCGAACGATAGCAATTCCGGCGTCTTAGGTTATTAATTGTCCAACTGCCTGTTTGCAGTAGTTACCATTCGTCTGACTGATCTTTGTTCGCTGAAATGGCGCTGTTTTAGAATCCCAATTTGCGGGTGAAGGCCTTTGTAGTATTATGAACAATGTAACTACTTCGTTTACGCACTAATGGCTCTAATAAGTTTAAGTTCGTAAGGATTAGTGGTGTAGCGGCGAGTCGTCTCTGTCGATGTCGTTTGAATTTGCGGAAGACTCATTATTTGTATAAATATAGGGCTCTATGGACATACTGGCTGACGCGGGGGAGAATGTGGTGAAGTTCAAGTTAAATCGCGGACTAATCCTTGGAATTAAAACAAATTTGCTTTCTAAATAATAATCTTTACTTATTTTGAAAAGTATAATATTCCCTGGTGACCAAGATTTGTTTACTGAGTTCACAAGAGAACATAGATAAGTGAATCTCACCGATTTAAATAATACTTGGTGTTAACTTACAGGAAATACCAATAAACTTCAGTCTCACAAATTCTACAATCTTCAAAACACAATGTACATTTCATTAGCTATGCTAACATTTCAGGTGTACACACAAGTGTATTGCCAAATACCAAATGCGTAAATATAGTAAGTATTTCCTAGGTTACAAAAATTAATCATCAGGACTACTATATTCTAGAAATTCTAAATATTTATAATTAAGAGGTGTTAAATCAGTATTGAGCAAGCTATTAATATGTTTTTTCATATAAATAGCTTCCGACATATTAAGATTCTTACAATTTAAAGATTTAAATTAACTCTAAATCATCAATTGAAAAAGTTGTCCCTGTATTAACAAAATGATACGCCAAAGCGGATTTATCGGCATTGTGATTCTTAATATGATATAATGCTCTTTTAATCTATCTCCTGCTTCCTTTTTTTGACCTATATACACTTATTTAACAAACACCGCATTTGAACTTATAAACCCAGAACATTTTTAAAATCAATAATTTCATATTAAATTTTAATTTATTTTTTAAAAGTATTGAATTTTGAAAACCGGACTAAGATNTCGCCGTGGTCAAAACTTTCGCTCCGACGTTTCGCTGTCATACTGACAGGCTTCTTCGACAACTGAACTGATTCTCCATGTCCGACATTCTTCTTATATACGCCCTGGTGGCATCCAACCGTGTAGTTTCCGCTGCATTGACCGTGACGGTTCGTAGTATGGCTCTTCCACGTGTTTGCTAAGGTGGTAGCCCTTCTTCTCTGTTAACGGTTTTATTCTTTTCCTATTTTATGGTTCCTGATGAGTCTTTTCCCGTAGTTCTTTGGTGGTAGTTATTACTTTTACATTCTTGAAATCCATTTTGTGTGTCGGTGTCGTGCATGTGTTCTGCCACCGCTGATTGCTCGGTTTTCTTAATCTTGCGTCCTCTCGTGTTCTTTATTCTTATGTCGATGGCTCTTCTGTTTGTCCGACGTACACTGTCCGCTTGGGCATGTTATTTGTAGATACCTTCTGTGCGCCTCTGGGTCTCTATATCTTTGCGGTCGGTAGATACTGCTGGGATGATGTTGCAGTCCGAGGCTTACTTGTACGTTACGTTTCTTCAAATTCGGCCTACTTTTTCGGTGAATCCTGCTATGTAAGGTAAACACGCCATCCCTGTTCGTCGTTCTGTAGTTTTCTCCAGTGTCGTCTTCTTCTTAGTGGCTCTCCTTATGTCGATGTCAGTGTACATTCTTCTTTAGCGGCTTTCTCCAATGTATCTTTCACTGGTAAGATGTTTGTTCGTCACTGATGGTTTCGGCTCTGGATAGCAAGTTTGTATTAATGTCTTCTTCTGCATCGGATGATGGTGAGATCTTGCATGTCAGATATCTATCGGTGTGCGTCTTCTTCTCTAAATACTGCGTGCTGTAGGCATTCCCTCTTTTGTTTTCTTGACGCATAACATCCAGGAAAGGGAGATTTCCATTTTGTTCTTTCTCCATTGGTAAACTTGATGGCTGAGTGCTGTGAGTTTATGTGTTCCAAGAACTGTTGTAGTTTTTCTTTCTCCGTGTTGCCATATTACAAAAGTATCGTCGACATAATTCGCAGCCAAACTTGGGTTCATATCGCTGGAACTTAGGGCTTCTTCTTCAAATGCTTCCATAAACAAGTTGGCTATTACAGGTGATAAAGGACTTCCCATTGCTGTTCCGTTCTTCTGCTCGTATTATTTTCCTTCATACAAAAAATAGAAATAGAAAAGAATAAAACCGTTAACAGAGAAGAAGGGTACCACCTTAGCAACACGTGGAAAGCCTACTACGAACCGTCAACGGTCAATGGAGCGGAAACTACACGGTTGGATGCACAGGGCGTTATATAAGAGAATGTCGGACGATGGAGAATCAGTTCAGTTGTCCTGAAGAAGCTGTCAGTATGAACAGCGAAACGTCGAGCGAAAGTTTTGACACACGGCGAAACCCACAAGAAGCTGTTAGTTAAAGTATAAATATGTTGCTGACATTGTTCTTGATGGCACATGATAGAACTAACATAATGTAAAATTAGGGATAAAAGAAAGTAGTAATTAAGGAATGAATAGGTACTAAAATTTATCAGCTTGAAAATGTTATTAGTAATTATAACGAAATAATCGCAGCAGAAAAAAAAAGAAAGGGAAAAAGTAATAAAAGGTAAATGAATATTTAAGTGTTTTCTGAATTTTCCTCGACCTTAAACCCAAAAAAAAAAAAGATTAAAAGAGAATACAAAGAAATTTTGATAGATATTGTAGTATAGGTCTGCGTATCAACGGGAGAATACGCTCGGATTTGCCAAATTAACTAGTAGCAGAAGGGGCAGATATAAAGCTGACAGTCTAACAAATTATTTATGCACAATGGTGTGTGCTACTTGTAGAGTCTAGTCTACATAATTTCCAAACTTTAACCCTATAAACTGTCTGCATTGATATAGACAAATAAGACATAATACAAAATTTAGTAGTGTGCGGAAACAACAGTTTGTGAACATTTTGCGTACGTAGTTTACCTTTACATTCTTTACAACATACTAACAATCTATAAAATCGAAAGTTATGCATTTCTCGCAAAATATTGGGTTTATGTTTCACTATGAAACTGTGTGTCACACACACACATGTGGGCATGTATATAAAAATTGTGTATTTATTTTTGGATATCCGTAGTTACAACAAAAGCAATAAAAACTACTTCTAGAAGAAATTCGTACCTTCTACAATTGAATCTTCTAATTCGTCCTAAATAGCAGGCGGTTTTGTCGAAACATTTTACCTATCTAATTTTAAATTTAGAGTCCCATTTCCCTCGTTGGAAAACACTTTCTTCCGTAATTATACACAAGGTTCGCTACTGTAAGCTATTGAAAACAAGCATATGGAAAAAAAAAACCGTTCATCATTGCAAGATATCTAGATTTGGGCGATCCCGGCAAGCACGCAGATCACCGTCTGCGTCGAACATCGGCAAGCAGAGGGTAGAACCAGTATAGCCACGTTGAGACGCCTTGGTGGATGGAAGAGTACGTCGGCTGTTGAAGAATATTTCGCAAAAATTACGTTTCAAGGATATTGGCAAGCGTACCTTCTAGGGCTGGATTTTCCTTGAAGAAACTTGATACCTAGACAATGAAACATGAATTAACGCTTGCTGCAAGCAATTTACTTCCTCCAGAATTGCCAGTTTTATGTATATTCAACTAAATAATTTTGAGTAGATATTTACTTAATAGTTTAATTTAATATGTTTAAAGTTTGTTAATACGTTAACCAAAAACTGTTTTTATGCGTTTATGCCCGCGTGGATATAAAGTACACTATTACGTAATTTGTAGTTGGTAACTAAGTAATGCGAGCACAATAATGAACTGGTATAACTTAGGGGATTTCGGGGCATTCTCTTTTACTATATAATTTTTTCTATAGCCAAAAATAGTTATAAATTAGAAGATACTTTACAGCTTATGTTGGGATTTAAAGTAATACGTATGTACATGTGTATATACTATGCCATTTTTAAATTCTACGTAGAAAAACAACATCACTTTATATAAGCTACTATATATCTATCTATAATAACAACTTCATTATTTACGCTTCTGTAAAAAATGGTTCTGCTGCAAGCTTTCGGATGAGGTGGCGTAATTTGTATATGCATTTGTTTTAGATATTCGTATTTTAAATACCATACATACATGCTTAGCTTGATACAACAATGAAAGCAAAATCAATATAATTATATACAACTGTCCACTATAATCCTGACCATTTGCTTAACGTTAGCCCAAGCAGTCTTTTAAGTAGCACCTATATCTTGTGTTTATACCTGTTAATTCGAGCGATACGAGAAATCATCTCGACTACAGTCAACGTCAAGGCAAGATTTCTTGTCTTGATGGTTTACAGGCTCGTGAGTCTCGACTATTTCTCGAGTCTCACAAAGTCTCGCCAAGCGACCTGCATGGGTATTCTAGTGCCCAAGTGTTATCTTGCCTAATTTGTATTGAATACATTTATTTTTCCTGTTATAGTTGTACTATTTTCCTTACTTAGATGTGTTTAATTTAATTTGTGCTGGAAATACATATTAATGACACCATCACAGTCATATCTAAGTACATAAGTTAAACCAAAAGAAACAAGATTTAGGGTTTAGTAAGTGTATTGAAACGAATCGAGAATATAAAACTAAAATAACATTTTTTTTTGAAAAAAGAGTGATAGTTAATGATAGTCAGCAGAAATAATAATACCTAATTTTAATAGGGCATGCCATGGCCATTAATTCACTAGCATAATAGTTAAACATCAAAACTGCCAACAAATAATTTTGTAAGTAATACTTTGTCGTTCTTACATCTCAGTGATTGTGTATTTATTTTATTATATATTTTATATATGTTTACTTAATTAGCTAATTAGTTGTATTTTATTCTAAACCATTAAATAAGACTTAATGTTTGTCTTTTATTTATGTTAAAAAACAAATGAACATTAAATCACAACAAAATACATCCTTAATTAAAAGTATTATCAGCAATTATTTTTAGTTATCAAACTTTATAGTAGATGTTCAAAAATATATCCTCTTTCTGCTAAGTATTGTTATACCCACTTTTGCAAATTTTGCGGTAGTTTTTCCATCAATTTTATGAAATGGATGGAAGCCTTCCGCATTCTTCCTATTTTCCTATGTAGATGGCTCTTTGTTATACGCAAATTTCTTTAGGTAGCCCAAAAAAGAAAAAATAAATCAGGGAAAACGCATTATCTAAAATAAATTATTTATTGGTAGCTTTGACATTTAATTATTATTGATTACATATAGTGGTTGTTTGGTAAGTTACGGTAATAAACAATAATATATATATAATAAAGGTAATATAGTTTCTGCTAATCATAGGCGAATGATATTAAATGCCTTTCTATTTTTAAAAACCGTATGATCTGATACCGATGTGTGCTTACTAATTTGCGGTTTCATTTAGTTATAATGCGTTTATATATTTAGCTTACTTAAAAATTAAATTTATTTAAAAAATAACTACAATATCCTGCATGAGTTGTCACAAAGAAGAAAGGGCTTTGCGTAAAGGTTAATTTACAGCAAATGTGCTGCTATTTAAACAAATTAAGTGATCTTGGGCTAAAGTTAAGCGAATGTTCAGAACTATAGTTGGCACCTGTATATAATTATATCGATTTTAATTTCAATGTTGTATCGAGCTAAGTATGTAAGTACGTATTGCTGTGGAATGGCACCCCGGGTTTCGGAAATTTAAATGTGTATTTTATATTATTCCAAATAGGCCTTGTCAAAACATGATAGAGTTTCCACAAGTCTTATAATTGTTAGTATCATTTTATTTGGTCAGTTGTGTATAGTTAATTTCATTTATTTGTACATTTTGCGTGTACCAGTATTGTATAGTTTATTTGCTAGTTTTTTTCTTTGCTATGCGTTGCGGTCACCGCACGCAGATTGTAAATTTGTTATATGTACGATGTTATCTCTTGGAGGCCCTCAGTTCTTTGAATGATGGCGGCCGTGTAAGTACATGTTTTCCTTTTTGTTTGCTACCATGTAGGTAATTTCATTTAATTTTAAATCTTTGTTCGGGTATTTTGATATTAATTCATCCATCAAAGGAACTCTTTATTATAATTATTGCTGTTTTTGTTTAATTGTGTACGCATTTTGAATATTAGATCAGTAAATTATTGTAAAATGTTCTAGAAGATTTCGTGTTTTTAGTTTAAAAAGTTTAAATTTTCCGTTTTCTTTTTGCTGATTTGTATTTTTTGCTAATCACCACGGTTAAGGTGAAGTGAAGCTTTGTGCTGTTAAAATTAAATTTCAATTTAAATTATATTTGTTTCTCCACGTGTAAAATTTAGTTTGGTTTAAATTTCGTGACCGCGTGGATATTTTTTGTGGGATTGAGATTTATCTTCTGGAACAAATCTTCCATTTTGTTTGCTAAAGGATTTGCATTGTCCTTTTTAAATTGTAGAATCTTATGCAGGTTTGTTTTTTGCCAGAATCTTATATTCACGGTTTTCATTTATCCTGTAAATTGTTTCAAATGTTTTTTTTTTTTTCTTTTTTACAATAAAAATTTAATGATTTTAAATATCATCTTAAATATGTTCTTTTATTTTTAAATCTGCCATTTCAATTTTTGGGGATTTTAAAGAAAGTAAATTTTTAAACGCCCACTATTAATTTTTAAAAAATTTACTCTGAGATTTAAGAATCTCTGGCGCCCTTTTAAATTCATTTTTGCTGAGCTAGCTAAATTAATTTTGTCATTTTTAAATTCTCTTTACTTATATGCTTGGACCATCAGTTCACAGCAGTATGTTACTTAAAATATGTATATCTAAAACAAATGCATGTACAAAGAACGTCGTCTTATCCGAAAGCTTGCAGCAGAGCCATTTTTTACAAGAGCGTAAATAAGAACGTTGCTGTTGTAGATAAACATATAGTAGCTTATATAAAGTCATGTTGTTTTTCTACGTAGAATTTAAAGGTGAGATAATATATAGAGTGTTCTATTTAAAATAACGAAGTAAGTATGCGTTTTTCTACTTTTGGAACATCCCGTATAGCTAAAAACATTTTTAAGTTATGTAGCATTGAATTCTGTAAAGCTATTGTATAGTAGATTTTTTCCTAAATTCAAAATAGGGTGTAATCAAAGACCCAGCCAGCTTCGATGAGACACATTGTACCTGGTTGTGTTGTTGTACACTATATACTGCTAAGTTAAAAGCATACTTTGGAATTCCTTTTGACTTACGCTTTATCCTAACTTGCGTCTTCAGGGCTACTAATTCTGTCACTGAGGACTTGAAAGAGGAAAGCATGTGGATGGATTTATGTGGTAACGATTATGGTTCAGGGAGTGTGAAGCGCCGGTTACGATTTGTTATTTTTTTTTGGAAAGGAGAAGTTTCTAAATATTAGAAGATATCCGTCACCAGTATTAAGGCTATTCGGATATTACTAGAATTTTGCATTGGAAACTTGTTCAGCTATGAAACTACAAATAAGTAGATAAAATGTAAGTTGCCACCAAGTCAGCTATATATTTAGGTTGGAGGTTGGAATCGTCATTATTTACGATCTAAATTTTAAAAAACATGCAGCCTATTAATTTATTTAACAATGATTTAAATGCGTTCTAAATTAGGTTCCCAAAGGTATCCGCAGATAATTTTCTGAAACTGAATCCTACCAAATATTATATTATTCAGGCGTTGAACCATCTTTGGGTGTGATAGTTTAGCTTTAAAGATTGACGCAATGTATTACCTCTAATTGATGAATCATCATAGGTTCTGGGCGTGGCAGTTGGTAGAAACTTTAAGATTTAAAATGATTGATGAAATGATTGAATGAGCATTGCATGAATGTTGGTATTTTTTTGCGTTTCGTCTCTCTCCACTGGAGTACCAAAACTTAAGTTGTTGTACTCCAGCAGACAACTGCTAAATATCAGACAAAATTTTTTGTTTAAAATGTTATGTTCGTTAACTTTGTCTACTTTTAACCACTACGATTCCCTTTATGGTTAGCATATAAGCGGGATTGGGGGAAAGGTACTTTAGTAAGGACTGACTCGAACTGGTACACAGACGGCTCTAAAACAGACTATGGTGTAGTAGCTGAAAAGAAATCTAAAAATTGCCTTTCGGTAAGCTTCACCGAATACACAACGGAATTTTCTTTGACACGCAGTCAACATTTAACGCGATTGGTTTTGCAAGTGTTGATTCTAAGCTAACTTTGGATGTCACCCAAAAGAAAACAACACTGGCCTAGATTCCCATCTGGGCAGACGAAGTTCGTCCAGGTCATTCGTTAGAGCTGACCCATTCTTTGGCATTATTAAATACCATCACGGATTGGATACATAACGAGTTCAGAAGTGGCGGCAAAAGTCGCCAGAATACAGACAGACAAAAGAATTCTAAAAGAACAGAGATTAACAGGGAAAAATTAGAGAGCATCTTCTAGGACGAAGGAGGTCACAATAGATCTCAAAAGGCCCAGGCGAAACGAGTCAATATAGCCACTTCAATCTTAATTTAATCTAATCCGTTTTTGACTCATTTTTTAACGGCAAGAGATGCTGGACGAATATAAAGCACACAAAAAGCATTCCTAAAGCTTATATATAGTATTATCCATTTTGAGATGGTATCATCTACTTTAAATTGGACGCGATGGTTGTCGATGATAGCCTGTAGAAAAATATATGCTACTCATGTTTATTGAAAATTATTGTGAGTTTTACTCCTTCCTAATTCTCAGAGGTATAGTACAGATGTGCATAAATTGAATGTAAGGCATAAATACGTATTATTCGACATTATGCGACATCAAAACTAACACTTAAATCCTGAGAATCTACTTTTGGTCTATTCAGTTTGGTGGAATGTTTAAAGCTTTATTTAAATTTCAACCCAAAAGCGAATTAAGCACATTTTATGAAGATAAGGATCCTGAATTACCACAAACTTATCCTTCTATACACAAGTAAATAAATTTATTGATATGGCCAATGTGAAAAAGCGCGGTTATTAAAAACTATTACAATTAACTCCATTCTTCCCTACTAAAATAACGTATTCAGATTCCTGCATTAAAACATATTCGGGTTAGTAGAAAACATTTATAACAATATTAATACCTTAAAACTTTGATTCCATGAAATCAACGTTACGCCCGTTCCAGCATGAAGAAAGTTTCTGCAAGGTACCCATTAATAAGGGAAAAAGGTACGCGTGAGGAAACAAACATGATGCATAGATTACAGGCGGCGCTTTTAAGATGCGCTAACAATATATACCATCAGCCTTAAACTTTATATTTCGCAAACATAATTCTGTGCATGAACAAGCTCGTTCCGCTAAAAGCATTTGAATTTTGCCGATAGTTCGAAACAAGAAGCACAAACTTCTTTATCAAAAGTGGAAAGTTAAATCGAAGTTTTTTTTTCCCACCAAGGAGCGCTGCTTCAATTACGAATTAGGAAGTACTACTGAGAATTATTTTCTCGCTACAGTTCCTTGAATAATCAGTTCTATACCTTAAGAATTTATTCATTAAAAGTGGAAATATAAAATCTCTTCAAAATTGCAATATGGTCTGTGTTTTTAAATTTCCCGAAGCTGTGAGACATGTTTCCCCGCTGATTGGGCTTGAATTTGTATGCTTCAAGCGTTACTTACAACGCAACGTGACGGTTGAAAAGGAACTTCTAAACATTGACAACAATTGCATGCGCGCAATATTGTGTGTAACGGTGCCTTTGGTTATGCGTACAACCTTGTGAGAACTGTTGTTTACCTTATACGCACAATAGCTACAATCATCTACAATCGCAGAATAAGGACTACTGTGATTTTCCTTTCAAACGTTATGTTCGCGTTTATAATAGTTAGGTTACCTTTTTCCTAAAATATTAAGTTTCTTGCACACAGAACCCCGATTTTTTGCGGCAATAAAATATGTTTTGTCAAGAAAAACTTAGTTAATTCAACAAGATTTTTCGTTATTTCAAATAAACTAAGATTAAATACAACGTTGCACCAGAAAAAATACTTGTCAAAAAATTTAATCATCTCAACCAAATTATTTAGTCAAAGACTGTAACTACAATATCACTTCATTTTTTTTTACGAAATATTTTAGACGTTCAATGCTCTTTGCTTAATCGCTGAGAACACCTTCATTGAATCGCTGTTAAAACATATTTTTGGTCAAAGCCACAAAATATTTTTTTCGCAGTGCTAAACTAGAACATTCCTACGCTCAGAAAAGTACCTGCATTGAACTAATCACAATTTGCTACTAATCACAAACCTTTTGAGATTATAGGCGGGTCTCTTTAATTTGTAGTTCATTTTATAAGTTATCGTTACTTTTGTACTCGCTTATCTCTCAATAAATATGCTATTATTATTAATTTAGTAAATTTAACAACACTACTTGGTTGTACATGGCGAAGGAAAATTTTTTGTTGTAGAAACGAAAAAGAAATTGTTAGTTATTGTTGTTGGTATAACGAATTTATATTGTTGTAGTAATCCTAGCAAGGAGTCAACCGGACCTTTTGAAACGTATCACATGAAAAATATTTTTTGTCAACACAACTCCCTCTGTACTCGAAAAAAAAAAATCATTCGGTTGCGTTAACCAAATTTTTATTTCAGACAAAAAACAGTTTAAAATAAATAAAATAAAAAATAAAATAAAATAAATAACAAAAATTTTAGTCAAATCAATCAAATCCTATTAGTTAATTCAAATATATAAATAATTATGCGTCACCTTATCAAATATTCCATTTCAATTAATATTTAATTTAATGGAAAGAAAACGTGTTAACTTTCTAGTAATATCAAAGGAACATTTTCATTGTTAATTAGAACAAGTTGAGAGTTTAAGATAACTAAACAAATTCAAGTTAAATTCTTTCCTTATAGAACCTGAGAAATTGCTTTGGTACAACTCAAGTTTTGGTCATAATAACAAAGAAATCAACAAAGAGCATTTTGTTAATTCAACATATCCTTACTTTTCTGAGTAAGTTATTACAATAAATTTTGCTTATCAGTAAATAGATATCCTTGTTATAACCATTATTTTTTGCGTATTTAGTACTCAAAAACGCACATGTTATTGTGCAATTCATAAACCAAGTAATGAAAAATGTTAAAAGAGTTTATTCTAATCTGGATATCAAATTTAAACCATGTTCATGAAGAATACAAAAAAATGTGGACTTATCAAGAATTCAATGAAAGGTATTAGCTGTCAACATTTACAAAGAAACATAGAAAACTGAGAAGCAGTGGTGGAGCAAAAACAATAAAAAATTCCATGACGATCACAAAAATCATCTCGCTGTTCATTCGAAAAGCTAGTATTGGAAATCCTAAAAATAGATATATTTAATATATTTAAATATTCTAGGGACAGGTACTTCCTAAGTGCTCAAATCTTCAAGATTGGCAGGTGTTGAACTGCGAAAATGTGTTTCGAAATACTTTAAAATTGATTTATTATAATGTTTTTTGATAACACTAGCGGTTGTTTTATATATTTTTTTTTACATCTATTGACGACAAGTGGGAAAATGTAATTCTCATTGAATTTTGGAGACGCTCTTCCCGAAATTATTTGATATTCTACAAGAATATACATTAGAACCTGAAGACATTAAGATTAGAATATTTTCAGTATGTTCTACAATTTTGGTTTATAAATTGCACAAGTATATTGAACATTAAACCTGTAAAAAAACAATGCTTATAACAATAATATTTGCTCACAACAATAATTTTATATTGAATTAAAAAAAAAGTAATAATATATAGGATGTTCCATTTAAAATAGCTAAGTTTAAATATAAGCACAGACGAGTGCAAACAAGTGCAACCCAAATCATCTACATACCTTTTGAAGGAAGGTATACCGATGTTAGTTTTTAAAATGTTTAAAACAGTATGGTGCGTAGGCTTTCACGGCCGGAATCTACTGTTTGGAAGTTTTTCCGGGCTGTTGAGCCGTGGTCTTGTGGAATTACTTCCGTACGTTTCGTTCACAACTGGGGTGAACATCTTCAGCAGCGAGGTCGAAGTTTCACATGCGCACGGCACGTTCTCTTAGGGTCTTCATGACTCCTCTCTTCTGTCTCGGTGGATGGTTGGAGTTCTTGTGCAAGTATCGGCCTGTGTGAGTAGGTTTCCGGCACACTGTATGGCCGAGCGCTCCATTCTCATTCCTGCCGGATGAGGATGGAACACGTCAAGGAATGGAAGGCCTCCGTCCGTTTCTCTCTCCTTCGTTAACTGTATACGCATACAGGGTGGATGCTGTTTAAATGTTGGAGAAATTCCAATAGTGCGTCCTCTCGGACGGAACCAGCAGGTAGGTTTGTATCTGGATGGATTCAGTGCCCTACTCTCGAACTACTCCATGTAGCAATTCGCGACAACGGGAGCCAAAGGGCTACCCATTGCCACTCCATCTAGCTGGTCGTAGTGTTCCTGGTTCCATTGAAAATATGTTGCGCCCAGAATATGGCCAAAAAGCCGTGCCACTTCCGAAGCGAACTTATTGCTAATGAGCTGCAGCACCTCTTGTAGCGGCACCATGGTAAATAAGGAAATTACTTTAAAGCTCACTAGTATGTCAGAGTGGAGAGGTTTGAACTCTGTGATTTTCTTGACAAAGTCATGTGAATCTTTTATGTTGGATGTCGTATGCCCTCTGTGTGGTTGTAAAAGGTTAGCGAGGTATTTGGCAAGGGTATGTGTCGGTGAACCGACCGCGCTAACTGTTGGCCGTAGCGGGGTGTTAGGCTTATGTATTTTTGGTAACCCGTACAGACGAGGTGAACAAGCCTCAGATCTTATCAATCGTTTTTAGTCTTCCTCGAGAATTGAGTTCTTTAAATTTCTCACTGTTCAAAACAGTACTTTTACCTTCCTCTAGCACTAAATTTGTTATCACTGCTGTTAGTGGTGAACCCATAGCAGTTCCGTATTTTTGCCTGTAAATGTTGTTATTAAATTTAAAATATGTGGATTCTAAGCATTATTACGTGGCTTCAATAAATTCTGTTTTATTTCTCGTGATATGTTTTTCCACATCTGGCCATTTTTTATTAGGGTTAGTTTAGTTTTTTAGTTTAGTTTAGTAAGAGATAGCATCCGGATGGTTCGATTAATGGTCCCGTCCATCGCGACCACCAAGGTCTTTTGTAGAGCGGATGTTATCTTCATCGAACAAGCTTAAACCCCTTAAGGTAGCTCAGTATCTCGCTGAATGAAATTGTTTTTAGGTAAGCTAGGACAGGGTGGGCCTTTCCCACTGTTATATACCTGACTCTTGTAGCAGCCGGGCAGTGGCAGAAAGTATGTTCAACTGTCTCATCATCTTCTAAATACAGTCGGCATTCAGTCTCGTCAAAGGGCCCGATCCTATGTAAGTGCTTTCTGAGTTTACAGTGACCTATAAACACCGAGACAATCACCTTAACATTTTTGCGGTCAAGTTCTAGCAGTTCCTTGGTGTTGGCATGACATGGTGAAATACACTCCTTCGCATGCATCAAAAGAGGATAATCGTTCCAGTATTGGAGCACTTTCTGATTTGCCCAGAATTTAATTTGCTGCTTAGCTACCATAGATGCTATGCCAATGGTAGGTTCTGGCCCCCTAAATTGCATCGCCGCACCCTTTTTGGCAAGGATGTCTGCTTCCTCACAGCAACTGTTTCGTTGAATTGAGTGGACGACGTACTCCGCTAGGCGCCTTGCGTTGTACGCGACGCATAAAACCTGCTCTTAGGAAAACCCAACTTTAGCGTATGTTTACAGCTCCAGACCAGTTTCGAGTGGCATTTATGCACCTCAAGTACTTTCAACACCGCCTGATTGTCGTAGTTATAACTAATTCTGCGGGGATATTTGTAATGTTATAAATAGATTAATTCTCAAGCCAATTTTTGGCTTTTTTGTTTACTTATATTTAAATTTTAGCCGTGAAGTCATTATTTATTTTTTCTGTCTGCTCTAATTTTTTTTTTTCATTATATTGGAATATTCTTATTTTTACATTATTACTCTTTAATTGGATTTATCAGCTTTAAGTATAAGTAGATATACATATATCTGGATTATGTATTAAAAACTGTTTTTTTTTCTATAACAGCTGAAAATAATGGTAATAATAAAAAAATAAAAAAAACAATATTTTATTCAAACATAAGAAAATACTGTATTTGCAACAACTTTCTATTAAAAAGAGAATTTGTTTGAATGTTGTCAAATTATGTTGTTTACTATATTTCGTCTATTAATTATATTATTACTATAAGAGCTTGAATTATATTTTTGAAAAAGAAAGTTTCGAGTTAAACGTTATTACAGTAATTTTATTACTTTAATAACACATTAAATATATTTATTTACAATAAACAACAAATGGCGATAAATAGGATAGGATATTCTGTTAGAGAGTACCTATAGTTCATGTCTGTACTTTCCAATATAATTTTGTCTTACTATTAATGTACTATAAGAGAAAAAAAAACATTACAAATTAAATATACTACCAATATTTTGTATTAGGAAAACACAAATGATATAAATATAGCATTTGGTAACAGGAAAAGTGACAACCACATGTACATCGACATCCAGCAATCTTTTTTAATTATTAATTTTTTGTTTAGAAATTGCGCGTGTCATTTACAAAAACGGCATTTAATACAAAAGCGGTATAATCGTTAACATCTACACTACACTATGTGCATATATGGTTGTGTGATATTCACACTTCTTCCGTAGCCGTACGGTATATAAAAACTTAAGAAAATAAATGCAAAATAATAGAAAATTGTACTTTTCCTTCTAGAATTAAAAAGGTTAAAAAAAAATAACGAAACGCAAAATAAAAACCAGCGTGCACACCAGGGAAATGTAATAATAAATAATTTAAATTCCAAAAAAGGGTTTTGGATCTGATTTCACCAATTTTTGCTGCATCAAGAAATACTAAGAAAATAATTTGTATTCGAACGGAAAGGAAAACAGCTGCTATTTTTAATTGTGAATGGTAACTCGAGTACTACTAGCAACAAATCTGTTCGGTGAACTTTACGCATATATTTTTGTAACCTAAATGGCATGGCACCTTTCGACACCGACACTTAGATAATAAAGCACACATCCATGTTCGAACCTGCCTGATATATAAACTTGTATTAGATATATCCCCGCTAGTGCAGTTCCTTGCGCTCTTGTAAACCATATTTATCAGCGTTTATGGTACTCAGTAACGCAACGCATATATTGATTTAATGCCGATATCTATAGCTTCTCCTATCAGAGTGTATGCGTAAATCAAACATGACATCGCTATATCTAGACAAACAATTCAAAAGAGGAAGATTACTTGCATTGTGGGGCGAGCATGCATAGAGTTCATTATGGTTCATTCAAGCTCTATTCACAGCTCGCAGCGCGCTAGATGATAAAATGTCGTTGCGAATAGAACAAGGTCGATAATCGTTGTATTGGGTTTTGTTGTGTTTTCATATATGTACACACGGATTACATCACACTCGTCTTACTGTCATCCAAATTTATGTCATCCGATGTTTTTTCTAATTGTTTTTGTAGTACCTGTGTATATGTTAGATTTAAATGTGGTATTTTTCGTTATTGCAAACAAAAAAAACGCTTTGTGTATGCATCATTCTTTTCAATATGTGTACGTACTAACAAATAGGTAAATTAACTTCTAGTTGCAATATATTGTCTATGAAACATTCCTTTAATACTTTGAACACCATAAGATAGTACTTCAAGGTTTATTTTATCAAGTTTAGTTATTTATTTAAAAATCATTCTCGTAGTAACAATAATAATCATTATAATCGTAATAATGAAAAAGCCATACGACAACTAATGTTCGAGAAACATATGGAATGCTTCAGAATCGTATGTATGATGCGGAGGCACTCAAAAAACAAACCGAGGACAACTATAGAGGAATGCTACTGTGAATTATGAGTGTCCGATTGAACAGAAAAAGCAGGTGCGGCCACCACAAACCGGCTGGTGTACAATCGTCGAGCAATACGGTTGAGCGATCGCGTGAAAACCATTGGAGGTGCAAATATTGGACAGACTTACTGGGAAAATGATGGAAAGGTACCGCATCAAAATGCCTCAGTTCCGAGGCTTTACATACCGAGGGCTATTGGGGATATATGACCCATAGCGTTGGAGAACCAGCATAGAAGGATGGTCATTTCTATTGCAGGCCATAGAGATGACCAGAAGGTGTGCGTTATTCATCTTCAAAACCAACCGCTTGGAAGGCCGTACTGATGGAGCTTAGCATCCCTATAGAGTTTGGAGATCATTGTGAGGGAGAACTACTGGAATTAGCACTTCAAAAAAACGAAAACATGTTAAAAGGAAAGCTAAAAGGAAAAACTATAGTGTTATTGTGTAAGACGCACAATGATAAACCAATGCATAATTTATGCTACAAAAGCATAGAAAAGTTCACCCTCCCCACGCATCTAACATTTGCACTTTTGAGTTCCGCCGGATTGAGATCGGAGACGAAGGGATACAGCAATTCAACATGGCATTTTCCATCCATGTTAGTAAAGCAAGGGTGAAAACCACCACGCTGCAAAAAGTGTAGAGCCTGTGGAGAAGACGTTGAAACAACTTATCACATACTCTCCGTATGCAGCAGGTACGCCACGACCATGAACGTAAATAGGCACAACGTAGCTTTCAAGGTGCTACATTATCATTATACGACACCATTATAATATAGATGAACGTAAAAAAATCTTGTTTGATCCAGCAGATATCTCTTTGATGGTAGCCAAGGCTCGCTGCAATATATTCTGGGATGTTTCCTTCCAAATAACGGAGGAATTGAAGGCGAACAGATATGGCAGAACTGCATCATTCCACGAAATTGGTAATGGCATGTGGGGGAAATTTTCTGCCCGGCGCCGGCGGACGTTAATACAAAAAAAAAAAAACACCGACTACTTTTATACCACTTGACGAGAACTTATACTACTTATCACCTATACTCAGTCACTTTTATCCCCATCGTTATTGATACAATGGGAAGAGTTAGCGTTGAAATAGTTAATAAATTTTATAAGCTGTGGTTTATGAATGCAGAAACCGGCTAGTAGATCGTCACCGAAATGCAGAAGGCGGTAGCCCTGTGTTCTTTCTCTAAGCTTTCTGCCTTTCATGAAACCGGTCTACAGGGATCTAGGGCCTAAAATCTTTCGTAATATATCACCTTCCGAACACGAGATGGAGAAACCACCAGCAGGACCGGGTATTCGCGAGCTGCTCAGCACCGCCCCGCTCCAACGCCTCTAACACTAGTGGACTGACTGATTTAGTAGTCAACCTAACTCTACTAATAAGAACAAAAGCGTAACATTCGTGATCTCGTGAATTGTGTGAGATGTTTCAGTTGGGATAAAGAAATCAATTTCGACTTAGACAAATGTAAGATAAGCTGCATTAGGAAGAGTTTATGGATGAAACATCTCGGACATGAGGTAACACCAGATCAAGGTATCGTAATTGTAATTAGGCAGGGAAACTATTCAAATACTTGAGATTCCTAGAAGCCAGAGACATTTCCGGGGTAGATAAAGCTTAAGCAATTTATTGCTTATCAGGCACCCCCGCAGAGCCAAGCCTTCCTCCCAGTCATCATTACGGCTACGAAAGGAAACCAGTTACCGTAATTGACCAGGGTAAGATTCGAACTCGCGGCCCCTCGCACTAGTCGAAACCTCTTAAAGCATTCGGCTAATGCAGGAGCAATGAATAATAAAACAGGAAGTAACTGACAAATAGTTTAATATCTGACTTAACATTTTCCACCTGATGATGATTATAAATTAATCGAAATACGTAGTGAAAAAAAAATAAAACAGATTAAAAGTTGCACATGCTGTTATAGTGGTCACTCGCAAATGTAATAAGTAGCCGAGGGCTCAAAATAAAACCGTCCAGAACGCCAACTGCCAAATGCTACAGGTGCCCGAGGGAATATTTTCCATTACCTGAAACAAAAGTACGCAGGGCTGCGCAATTTAAGAAAATATGAATATATGCTTCATCCAGTTCCTCATAAAATCTAAAATCTGCTTTCTCCGCTATTCTACTCAAGTATTCTGTAAGTTTACGATGACTACACAGGATTCTTGTTAATACGTGGATGTTCTTGATGCTATCTTTACTGATTGTGAGTTGACTGCAGGATTATTTTTTAAATTTATTTTACTGATATAATGAGTGTAGGTGTGATTCTTCCACAGCTTGCACCTTCTTCGTTTGCCAGTTGGCTAACTCTCAAGCTCTGCACTGATTAATAACTTTTTGTAGATTCAAACCTTCATCCTGAAATACCTTATCCATAACGATGCACTGCTTATTTTTCATCACACTTAAGAGCAAGTACGCCAAACAGCTATTTTTGCCGTATCTGCTCTTGTAGCTTTTAAATCAATGAAAAGACATAATTTTAAGTTAAATTTTAACGAGGCACGGATGCAAATTGGAGTCTTTTTTTGAAAACAAAATATCTCAAAAGATGAAGGTGTGGGAGAACAGAACAGGTTTAATATAAATTTGTTAAATATTATTAATCACTTAGATAGAAAGTAAATGAATTTCCATTGAATGTTATGGCAAATAATATTGAGATGGTTTTCTTCACTGAACATTAGATGATTAAGGAATCCATGGAACGTTGCTCCTTGTTCTAGTTCGTCCACTTTTTCTATGCACTCCCAAACCACCTTGAGAGTTGATTGTATGTTTTAGTGGCCGCTTGATTATTAAACATTATGATGATTAAATCTCTTGTTTTTGGAAATTTCTGCCAATATTGACGCTTCTTTCAATAGTATGTGATCCTACATGAAAAATACTAGAATAGTTGCCCAAACTTTCAAAAATATTTGGTTCTATACCCATTTGTTCCTATTCCAATTTCTTTACCATTTTGGCCGAGTCATATGTGTACCATTTGATGGCACTACTGTTCAAGATAAAATAAATAAATACAGAAAAAACGACAAATACAAAAAAAAAATTAAAAATATATTGCAGAAAAGCTTTATGTTCTTAGTTTAAAAATTACCTTGGACCTGTTGAAATACGAAAACTACATTATCATAGCTTTCTAGTAGCGATCAAATGTTTTCACAGGTCGGTTCCCTATAGTATCAAAAATATAAGAAAAAAACAATGTTTTCATCACAAGTCACAATCACAAACAATAAGACGGAAAATTTAAACCTGTCCATTGTTTCCGATGGCCTGACGATTCTAAGGTTTTCCATGTATACATCCACGTACTTGTAAATCATTGTAAACTATTTCATTATTTACTTAAAAAAAATAGCTGTTTCAAATTTTCTAAATACAATGAATTATGAATTTGGTTGCCGATTTCTGCCACCAACTTTGTTGAATAATTTCATTCTTGTTTATCTTTAAATAAAAGCCTTCATTTATCAGTATAGTAATTACCTCTTATCTAGCCGGTACAGAATTATTCTAGATGATGCCGTCTCCATTTTCCCAATGGAGAATTATCAATATAGAAATTTGTCACCCTTTATAATCTAACAACCTCGCGATATTTTCGCATGACCCTATTAACTTACCGTTTAAACGCCCATCTCCCATTTACCAGATCACAGTGCAGATAGGCAACTTGGTTTGGTCGTTAGCCTAGTTGCTGTATAACGATTAATTCCGGTTGCTGTTGAAACCTGGTCTCGCAGACTCTGTGAAGTAAGTTTACCACCGCATATTGAAATACTAGCAGTACAGATTGTATGATCAACGATTTAACGGTGTTTCCTAGGCATTTAGGAGTCTTCGTTTTGAGTTACAGATAATCATACATGCGCGCGTAATCGCGATATTATTATATCATATGGGTACACAAGTTTGCAATTATTTAGTGGTATATAATTACACTAAGATTCGTTTATCACTGATTTGTTCCTCTGTCGTGTAATTTTGTTCGAATTCCGTAGTGTAAGTTCGTAATATCGCAGGTAATCGCATACATGAGACCCATAATTTGTTGCTACAATGAAGTTAAATGGATGATCACTGCACAATATGCTTCTAGGGCAAGAAAACATAAAAAAGAACAAAATTAATCTAATCCAAAAAATTTCCTGTAAGATACAAATTGCACAGAATGTTTCACCGAAGTGGCTCATTATCATTTTTTTGTTCTTCTTCGCAATTGGCTGGTTATGATTTATTTAAGGTAAACATTTTTTACTTCATAGCCAGTGGCGCTCGTGAGCTTTGAAAGAGGGTGAGCACAAATAAAAATAGATAAATAAATTAAATTCGAAAGCGTATTTCTAATTCTTTCATTAATATACTATAGTATCAAATTGTTTTGGCTACTAGTTTCTACATATGTAGTAATTGTCTTCTTCAGCCTCAGCATGGTCCCATAGTAGTAACGGATTAAAACCTTAGCAAACAGTGTATTAAAATTGGATTATAGTTAGTTGATTCGCTAACCGGACATCGCGGGAAAAGAAATGTCGGGCCGCAACAGTCAACTATTATGGATCATGCTGAGGCCTGAAAAAGACAAATTACTACCATATGTCGAAACTGGTAGCCAAAACTTTTTGAAACTATAATATATTAATAAAAAAATTAGTACACTTTCGAATTTAATTTATTTATCTATTACTACTCACCTAATTATAGACTGTCAAACATACAAAATAAAAACGTACCTATTTATACCGTGTGCATAAAATCTAATTTGTAAAATTTTATACACATAATTAACTGGCGCAAAATATGACGATTTTTTTCCACATCTTCATTGTACTTAATTTTATGTCGCAAATAAGCACTGTCTAACTGTTCACATATGTCCACTTTGCCTAGAACACTAAAATCCACGCATGCATTCATGTGAGAACGAATTTTCGTGTTTCTTTGCCCTATCTGCGATATGCTTTAAATCATTCAACACTTGGTTATTCCACGCTAACCTCTTTCTTAAAAATTAAGCCGATAAAGCAAAACAATTTATTTGTTCGTGAACTTGCGCACATCCACTCATATTCTTCATATATATTTTTATTGAATACCCTATTATAAGTGCGAGTTTTACTTAGGGAAGTGTAGTTTATTTGAAGATCAGGAATAGGCCTTCCCTTCTTCTTAATTAAAAGCCTTTCCTCAAATGATAGCGGGTTTTTTAAAAGATTTACCACATAAGCGCATTGAGTGAAGATAAACGGAGCCGTCCGATTCAAACTCGAAATAGGTACATCGGAGATATTATAGTGCCCCGGAACATAGTTCGGGAGTTCATGAGCGTTCGCATATGCGCTAGTATCTGTGGTGCAGAAGGAAACTTTGATACCATCGTTATAAAAATACGTAAAAATAACAAAATTAAATAATGCACTGAATTGCATGCGAATTTCTTTCTGTATTTATCTTGGTGGTTGGATGGAAACGTGCCCTTGTGCCCTTTAATACCAGCCGCCACTGTTCATAGCACTTGTGGTGAATTGATCAACTTTCTGATTTTAAATGAAATGATGCAATTACTATCAGTCCAGAAAATCTATACCATTAAATGTAACCAATTCATATTAGCCTATCCCTAAACTCTATCGTTTTGGAGATACTTGGAATTTCGCTTAATTTTTGGCGTACTTTTTTTGAAAATAATTTAAAGTAACCCAGCGAGTATTAGATATTTAGTTGCTCGCTCTACTAATGTGAATGTAAGTACAAGATGTAGGTATTCAGTGTTACAACAGTAATACTGAAAACACATACAGGCTGTTCAAAAACTTGTGTCCAATACGGATGCCTTTAAACGTTTTCTTTTAAATGGAACAGGTGTTTTTTTTTACTGCGGCATTTAATGCTGCACAAAATTCTACATCGATTGGTATTAGGGTTTAGTATGCCTGTTTTTAATAATTTCTGAAATTGCATTAAAGTGTCTAGAGCTAAAGTATGCCTAAATCCCTAACGTCAAGCGTCAAACATTTTTTTTTATACAAAACACACTGTACGTTATCCTTTTAAAATAATACGTTATCTATTTGTGCACTATTTGGTTTTCATAATTAAGATATTTATCAGTAGAAGTTTTCAATTAAAATTTAGAGAAAAATATTATTAACTGTAAAACATAAGCAAGTCATAATCCAATACCATAACAAATTTATATGTTAATATTGTCCACCTTTATTACGTATTGCTGTGTACTGACTGAATCAAATGAAAAATGCAAAATGAATTTATCAAGGAAAAAGGAAAATTAAAATTAGCTAGCTCAACGGATAAAATTTTAAATTGAACAAAAGATCAATTAATCTCAGAGTTACCCGCGAATTAAAACTTGTATCTAACCACGAAAAGTAAATTGTGAGTGAATGAAATCAGACTTTCTTAATTACCCCAAAAAATGAAAAGGTTTAATATAAAATAAAAAAACAGATTTTTTTACCCAACGACGTTAATTAACAACCAAATTTATTATTATTCAAAAAGGGTCAAATTATAACTTGTGCAGAAAAAAACCGTGAACTGAAGGTTTTGGCCTAAATTAAAAACTGCACTTGATTCTAAATTACAATAGGACAATGCTATTTCCTATACAAAACAAAAGTTTTGTTTGTTCAGGAAGATAATCCTAAATATTACAAATTCAATCCATGTGGTTTCAACAAATTAAAATGAACGTCGACACTTTCAAGAAATTTACAAAATTGAAAACTAAAAGCAAGAACAAAGCTTCTACTCACCCAAACCGAGGTGATTGAAAATTAAAAATGAAACAGCAATATAGAAAAACGGAAAAATTAACTCTTAAAACTATAATGAGAAAAAAATTAACTAAAATATATCTTCCTGAACAAAAATAATAAATGATCTTATATACAATGTCACATCAATATATATATATATATATATATATATATATATATATATATTTACATCCTACTATCGTTGGAGCGTCCGTACATTAACATTTACATTGATTAGAGCGTCCACCTACATAGAGCGTCCGTATACGGACGCTTTATGCATGTTCACGTAAAAATTTGTCTGCCATCTCATAGGTATCGAAATGACCGTTATTTTAAAATTTTGGTGGACGCTTTTTTGCCCACCAAATGGTCGAAAGTAATACGGCCACCGTATATCATTAGTTCACATAGTGGTTCGATGGTGGCGCTGCGAAAATCAAGACGTATAAGAATTATACGATTGGTTTGTTCATTTTCTCGATTATCAAGCGTCCATTCGATTTGGCAACAGTGAGGTTTGAAATTCTATATTTATTTGAATTTCGTAAAATGAATCCGTTATAGTGATGTGTATGTAAAATTTGAGTCATTATTTTTGTAACATTTTACGAAGCAATATGTAAAACAGAAATAATACTATTTTGATATAGTTAAGATTCTTTCTGAGTATCTGTAATCAGTGTTGAGCGTAATTTACTTCTTTGATATCTGATTCTTGTAATCAGTAATCCGCTTTATGTTTAGTAATCTACAATTGCAAATCCGTAATTTGTAATTCTAATAAGCCTGATTACAAATTTGTATATCGGAAACTTACTGGTGCAAGTCCATTTTTAACACGTTTTAGTTTAATTTTTATGTTGGTTAGCATTATAAATAAATCATAAAGGCTATATTCTATTTAATAATATTTATGCAAAATAAGATACTTTGTATCTCTTTTCACAAGAGGACGATTTTCACACAGGGTAGGGAAGGAGAACTATTTATGATGAAATATTTTTTACAACGTCGGGAGAGAGGGAGTATTAAACAGTTTTAAATGGTTAAATTAATGTTTCTGAACACCGAGGCGGGGAGGGAGATGACATTTTTTTAGTGATTAAGTTAATTGTTTTCACCGGTGAGGGAGGGAGGATTAAAAATGCTTTAAATGATGAATTTCTCTTAAAAAAAAGCCCCGTGGGTGGGGAGGGGATGAATTATTTTTCAAGTGATGAAACTATTGTTTTTTCAGAACACGGAAGGGACATGCTTTAAATGATTAAATTAATATTTTTTGAATTAATTAGCAAGTTAATTGTTTTCACAACACTGGTGAGGGAGGAAGGTTAAAATGTTTTAATTATTAAATTAAGGTTTTTTCAACACCGAGGTGGGGAGGGAGATAGATTTTTTTAGGGATTAAGTTAATTGTTTTCACAACACAATGAGGGAGGGAGGATTAAAAAGTTTTAATGCTGAATTTCTCTTTAAAAAAGTCACGTGGGCGGGGAGGGAATGAATTATTTTCAAGTGATGAAACTATTGTTTTTTCAGAACACGGGCGGGACATGCTTTAAATGATAAATTAATATTTTTTGAATTAATTAGCAAGTTAATTGTTTCACAACACTGGTGAGGGATGAAGGTTGAAATGTTTTAATTATTAAATTAAGGTTTTTTCAACACCGAGGTGGGGACGGAGATGAGATTTTTTTAGGGATTAAGTTAATTGTTTTCACAACACCAATGAGGAGGGAGGATTAAAATGTTTAAATGCTGAATTTCTCTTTAAAAAAGCCACGTGGGCGGGGAGGGGATGAATTATTTTTAAAGTAATGAAATTATTGTTTTTTTTCTTCAGAATACGGGAAAGACATGCTTAAATAAATTAAATTAATAGGATTTTTTAAACATCGTGATGGGTGAAGGGATGAAGTTTTTTTTAAGTGATTAAATTAATGCTTTGACAATACTGATGAGCGAGGAGGTTTAAAAGTGGTTTAAATGAAAGAAATGCTTTTTTTTGGAACACGTGGAGGGGAGGGGAGAGTGTATTAAATTATATTTAAATAGTGACATTATTTTTTTTTGCAACGGCAGGGAGGAGGGAGGATTTTATTTTAAATATAATTCACACACCCTCCACACCCACGGGATCTTTTTAAAGAAAAATGAATAATTTTAAATATTTTTAATTCTACCTCTCTGGTTGGTGTTGTGAAAACAATTAATTTATCACCCAAAAAATTCCATACGCTTCCCACCTCGGTTGTTGGAAAAACACTAATTTAATCATTTAAAACATGTCTAATCCTATCTCCCTCCCGGTGATGCAAAAAAAAAAATTTCACCATTTAAAAAATAATATCCAGTTGTGACAGCAATTAAATAATCACTCAAAAAAATTTCATACCCTTCACCACTCGGTGTTCGAAAGATATTAATTTAATCATTTAAAGATGTCCTTTCCGATGTTATATAAAAAAATTATTTCATCACTTTAAAAATAATTCATCCCTCCCCATCCACGGAGCTTTTTTAAAGAGAAAATCATCATTTACATTAATATCTACTACATAATAAAGATTGGTTGAAAGATTAAAGTTTTCGTGCAAACCAATATGTCAAAAAACGTTAAAATGTTATTAAAACTATAAAATTTGTTTCGTAGAATATTATTTTCGTGTATTATTACTTATTTATTTTTAATTGGGATTTTAACGAATTCTAAGGAATTAGGTAATACGTTTATATGTTCATCTGAAATTTATTTTTTGCGACGATCGTTTCGTTGTTTAACATGACAACTGTTTCAAGTAAAGCAATTTAAATTTTTATATATAAACATTGAAATATAATTACCTAATATAATTGTAAAAATCATTTTTTTAAATTTTAAATTCAAACTTACACTACTAATTTCTATTATTATTTTTTCTTCTCATAACTATGACTACATATATTTTTATATTCCACACGAAACATTGTCAAATTAATTTTTTTTTAACAATCAGTGTTATATTATTTAATTTGAAAACGTTCCGTATGGAAATATAGAAATATATGTAGTCACAGTATGAGAAAAAATAATAGAAAATAGTAGTGGTGGGCACTATCGGTATTTTCAACTATCGATAGTACTATCGATAGTTAATTATCGATAGTACTACGATAGTTAATTATCGATAGTTGGCTATCGATAATTATCGATAGTCAATATAAAGTATTATAGATAGTTGACTATCGATAGTTGACTTTCGATAACTACCGATAGTTGACTATCGGTAACTATCGACAGTAATATTGATAACTATGGATAGTTGATTATCGATAATTATCGATAGTGCCCACATCTGAGGACATGTTATATCAGTAGAGAAATAACATGTCCTCAGAACTACATTGTATTTTGTTTTTTCCTATTTATTATTTGTGTATTTTTTATTGCATGCTAATGATTATTTATATATTTCGTTTCATAGTTTCTCAATACCGCTATACTATAGATATTGCAAAAGAAAGAATTAGTTCCGTTCAGTGAATAGTTGATGACTGATAATCCAAACGTGTTTAATAGCTCTTTATTCACCACATTATTTATAAAAAAATAACGCATTAAGACGGACGATGCTTGTAGTGTTTCTATTGAATTTGGGCATCCTTCTGCGTTGTAACTAAATATAAATATATTCGTGGTGGGCACAACGACGTTTCAACTATCGATAGGTATCGATAGTCACTATCGATAGTTATCGATAGTCAACACTATCGAAAGTTATCGATGGTGCCCACCACTAGAAATTAGTAGTGGAAGAATTGAATTTAAATTAAAGAAAGGATTAGTTCATCAGTGAATAGTTGATGACTGATAATCCAAACGTGTATAATTAGCTCTTTATTCACACATTATTTATAAAAAAAAATAACGCATTAAGACGGATGATGTTGTAGTGTTCTATTTGAATTGGGCATCCTTCTGCGTTGTAAACTAAATATAATATATTCGTGGTGGGCACGACGACGTTCAACTATTGATAGGTATGGATAGTCAACTATCGATAGTTATCGATAGTCAAAACTATCGATAGTTATCAATAGTCAACTATCGATAGTTATCGAAAGCCAACTATCGATAGTTCTCGATAGTCAACTATCGACAGTTATCGATAGTCAACTATCGATAGTTATCGATAGTCAACACTATCGATAGTTATCGATAGTCAAAACTATCAATAGTTATCGATAGTCAATTATCGATAGTTATCGATAGCCAACTATCGATAGTCAACTATCGATAGTTATCGATAGTCAACTATCGATAGTCAACTATCGATAGTCAACTATCGATAGTCAACTATCGATAGTCAACTATCGATAGTTATCGATAGTCAACTATCGATAGTTATTGATAGTCAAAACTATCGATACTTATCAATAGTCAACGATCGATAGTTATCGAAAGCCAACTATCGATAGTTATCGATAGTCAACACTATCGATAGTTATCGATAGTAAAAACTATCAATAGTTATCGATAGTCAATTATCGATAGTTATCGATAGCCAACTATCGATAGTCAACTATCGATAGTTATCGATAGTCAACTATCGATAGTCAACTATCGATAGTCAACTATCGATAGTTATTGATAGTCAACTATCGATAGTTATAGATAGTCAACTACCGATAGTTATCGATAGCCAACTATCGATAGTCAATTGTCGATAGTTATCGATAGTCAACTATCGATAGTTATCGATAGCCAACTATCGATAATCAACTACCGATAGTTATCGATAGCCAACTATCGATAATCAACTACCGATAGTTATCGATAGTCAAAACTATCGATAGTCAACCATCGATAGTTATTGATAGTCGCTATCGATAGTGCCCACCACTAGAAATTAGTAGTGGAAGTATTGAATTTAAAATAAAAAACAATTTAGTTTTTTGTAATTATATTAGGTAATTATTATCTCAATGTTTACAGAAAAATTAAGACAGCATTGCTTGAAAAAAGTGTTAGACAACGAAATGATCGTCGTAAGAAAATAAATTTCAGGTGAACATATAAACGTGTTATTAAATTGGACCTATAAATCCCGGTCAGAATATATAGGATGAGTTTTTTATCTTGAGACAACGGAATATCTCTAAAACACTGCATCAAATCAAAAAAAGATCTTAATAAGATTTGTTATAATGTAGGGGGCTCACTGGCAGCTTTGAAATCTGAAATGGGAACCCCCATTTTGTATTGCAGATTCGGATTCTACGAGGGGATCGAGTTCGGCACGATTCAGTGAGCTCCCTACATTATAACAAATCTTATTCATCTTTTTTTGATTTGATGCAGTGTTTTACAGATATTCCCGTTGTCTCAAGATAAAAAACTCACTCAGTATAAATAATGCCTGTTTTTTTAAGAGCTATTTACTAGTTAATTATTACATGCATATTAAAGCATGCTTATTTTTGTGGTATCATATTTTTTAATAAAATTATATAATAATATATAACATCACGCTAATATAAAAATACAGACACGGCCGTATGATATTAACATGACATATGGGCTAATTCTAAGTTTCAAAATTGCAACACTGTCAGACGCTCCAATGATGGTTAGATGGATCCAAGTATACATTTGGGCGCTTGAAGTGTTAAAGAATGAAAATTGGTAGGAAAAAATACGGGCGCTTCATATACGACTTAATGTAAGGACGCTTCACTGTCGGTGGAGTATCAATTTGTAAATTTTAATGATTAATATTTGTCGTTTTTCTATTATTAACAGCTTTGTTATAGATATGCAATAATATATACGCAAAGAAGTGGTCAATTACATGAAATCCAGCAAGTGGGCGCTCTAAACAGGTTTTTTAGTACGGACGCTCTAAAGATAGGGAGATGTAAATATATATATATATATATATATATAAAATGTAAGTAAAACTCGTATTTTGGTAACGTAACGTTTCGGCTATGTGTTTTAGCCTTCTTCAGACGTTATCTGCAATTTAATGATAATATTTACATTTTTACATTTTTTAATAAATACAGAACAGATATCGCGTATCACATCACAAACTATAATAAATCAGAGTCACAAAAAAGCATTCTACATATAGCACAACATAATTGTAAGCTCTTCTTAAAACAACATAAAAACATCATCATCACAAGATCTGACAAAAGCAACAGCACAGTATGCATGTATAAGGACGATTACAAATCTAAAATGAATGAACTGTTACAGGATCAAACTATATACAAAAAACTCAATAGGGATCCCACTTGCAGTCATGAAACTAAAACAAATCAACCCATTAAAAGCTTAAAAACTAAAAAATACATAGATGATGAAACATATAAAAACTTAATCAAACACAATTCAGAAGCGCCTAAAATATATGGAGTACCTAAAATCCATAAACCGGGTAATAAACTAAGACCAGTAGTAAGTAGTATTGAAAGTCATTCTAAACACCTGTCTAAATACATGGCGACTATTCTCGATAGGGCATTTGCAGAATACAACAAATATAAAATTAAAGATACCTTTCAATTTGCATATGCTATAAATAATAAAACTATACCAGACAATCACATTTTGGTCTCATATTTGACGTTACCAGCCTATTTACAAACATACCTGCACATATAGCTCTATCGATTATAGACCAAAACTGGACACTGATAAAACCACACACGAAAATACCTAAGAAAGAATTCATTGAAATCACAAAATGGATTTTCAACAGTGTCTATTTCACATATGACGGACAATACTACGCACAAATACATGGTACACCAATGGGCTCTTGCTTTTCTCCAACGATAGCTGATTTAGTGATGAACACAGTGATAAACCATGTAATCAGTAATATTGACTTCACCTTTCCCTTCATCTGGCAATACGTAGACGATTTAATATGTTGCATCCCCACAAATAAAGTCCAGACTACTTTAGACTCGTTTAACTCCTACAATAGCCATTTAAAATTTACTGTGGAAATAGAACAAAATCTTTGCATACCGTTTTTAGACACGTTGATAACACGAGAGAATAACACACTTAAACTCAGATGGTACAGAAAACCTTCTAATTCTAATAGATTCCTTAATTATTTTTCAAATTGCCCTAAAAAATATAAGATAAATTTAATTAAAACAATGAAAAACAGAATTTGCAAAATTTCACATAAAGATTTCCTAAACACAGATTTACAATTATTAAAAGAAATTTTAAAACAAAACAGCTAACCCAACATCTTACTTAATAAAATACTATTCTCTAGCAACACACACAACTTAAATACAATAGAGACATCAACTGCAATCCGATGAATAGTACAACGAATGAAAACACCATTACAAAATACAAAAACTACCTTACATACCCAATCTCACAAACAAAATTAAGATGCTTTTCTGTAATACCATATCCATAGCCTACACAAGCGCAGTTCCAAATTCAGTCATTACACCAGACTGAAAGACAAAACACCCACATTAATGAGTAGCAATGTGGTATATGCGCTACCATGTAGTTGTGACACCTTGTATATAGGCCAGACGAAACAAAGACTCAAAGATAGGATCACACAACATAAGAGCGACGTAAGAATTAAACCACATGCATGTGCCCTAGCGAGCCATCTAGCCAGCAATAGCCATAACGTAGATTTTAATGCCGCAAAAATAATATACAAGGAATCTAACTATAGTAATCGTATTTTCTATGAAGCTCTAGCCATCAATAGCACACTTCCAAATTTAAATGCAAAAAAAGATAACCCATTATTCAGCAACATATATTCAGGACTTTTACCAAAACTTATCCCCAAATAAAACAAAAACTAGGTTTCTAATATAAAATTTATAATTTATTTTATAATAATAATATAAATAGTACATTTAAAACCATTTCACATATTAATCCTTTAAATATTAATTTTCACACACATGCATTCGCACATCCATACACATACACACATGTACATACAAAAATTATAATAAAAACTTCATCCCAACATCTACGCTACACACACACATGACCACACAAACAGAAGAACGTTGTACACACATACTTTACACCGTTTACATATTACAGTACGTTTGAGACCTCAAATAATGATATACATCTTTTAAACATGTATAATTTTAATTGTGTTTGTCCATTTTTTAAATTAATTTAAAATGTTTTTATATCTTGTCGAGTTATACAGTAATGCAGATAGTAAAGTGTCATACATTGTTTAACACCTAATGAGTTAGTAAGTATTCCATTGTATATTGATAGTTAATTAGTAGGTGCCATGATTATTGTGATATCTTCTAAACCAATATTATCATTAAATTGCAGATAACGTCTGAAGAAGGCTAAAACACATAGCCGAAACGTTACGTTACCAAATACGAGTTTTACTTACATTTTATCCAAAATTCTGCTTAAACAGTAATAAATCTACATATTATAGTGGAATACATCCTCAGTCCTCATATATATTATATATATATATATATATATATATATATATATATTTATCCCACGCACATTTTGCGTCCATGCATTGCCATTTTACATTACATTTTGCGTCCTCGACTATTTGCGTCCGTATACCGGACGCAAAATAGTTCCGGCCTTATTAATCGAGTAAACCGCTAAGAAAAAAAAAAATTGTCCGTGCGTGCCCGTTGGTCATGCCACCACCATTGCCGGGTTTTTTCTCATATTTTTATTCCAACCCGTTTAGTACCTAAGATGAAAAATAGGTGGAAGCAAATAGTGCGTCATATGTAAAATTCACGTATAATTTAGTTCACAGAAATGCGATAGAGCGAAAATATATACTTATGCCGTATATTTTTATTACATACGCGCATTATTTTGCTTCCTTCTACTTGGCAACGTCGCACACATATAGAAGAATCGATGAGGTTAGTGATTGTAAATCAGTAGGCATATGTATGACACAATTTAAAAAAAAATGTTAGAAGTGTTTCTTTTTCTTTGACTAATGAATACATTGTGAAGCATTTGAAAAGTATCGGTTTAGTAAGTGCCCGTAGTGCCCGTGATTTTGATTTTTTTATAGATGTTTTCTTTACAAAATGTAATATTTACCAGAAATTTAAAATATTTAATTTATACTACCGTTTCTCTTCCAGCATTTTTTTTTTTTTTTTGATCCTCTACATAATTTTTCAGTTAGGTTTTCCCATTAATTTATTTTAGTTCATAAGCCAAGGATATCTCCCAAAAGAATTACAAAATCCAGTTTGGCCACAACAACTATCTTTCAGTTATAGTAAACAAATTCTAGAAAATGGATATCATATAATAGATTTCACTATTGTACTAAAGTGTCGACTATGTATAGACCACCTAATAATCTCAATTAGAATCAAAAAACAACTTTAATCTGAGAAGACTTTGCCACACGGGAAAGTGAAATCGACTATTCTTTCTTTACAATTTTCTCAATTGATTACAGTATGGTATATCATAAGTAATAGCACGGAAGAACTGCAAAGATTGAAGTATGGCACCTGGCGCCTCCACCAAATAAAACATGTCTTGCTTATCAATAAGTGGGGAAATCGACATTTAAAATAGATTTCAGTTCAAATATTCAAAAACTTGCATTCAGCTTAGGTATCTGATTTCTAGGATGGTACTAAAGTCTGAGGATGCTTCTTCATTAAAGCACACACTTTTTTACCTGTTTAATTGATATATCGACAAATGTAAATAGCAAACATTTGTCGATATATCAATTAAACAGTTATTAAGTGTTTTTTTTTCATCGACCTCAACCGACACATAGATTAAGTTGGGTTAGGGTTAAGATGGTGGATGGATAGGTTTCACTGCAATCTTTTCAGATCTATGTGGTCACCTTTTTTCCTAGAAGACACACTCTAATTTAATTAGGTCTACTATCCTTGAGAGCGCCTCTTTTGTGTATTTGTTAGCTGTGGGTTCTTCACGCCCATGACTAGAAACCTGTCCTCGCCAGGTCGTCGCATTACACAGTACATGAACTGGTGTTTTTTCCTCCTCCTGACAAAATCTGCAAATAGCATCATCTGCCAGGCCAATGTTGTACATATGCCTGTTTAGTTTGCAATGACCAGTCAGCAAACCTACTACCATTTTGACATCTTGACATATTCCTGTCTTTACTCAGTAGGTCTCTAGCAAATTCACGCCTTTGTTCCTTTAGAAATTTTTTGCCTGTCTCTGTCCTGGCCACTTTTGCCATTATTCTCTGGACTCATCATGCGTCTAGTTCTAGCTTTTAGTCTGTAGTTTAGTTAGACGGCATTTGTTATTGTTTATACATATCTCAATTTTAATTTTTAATATGCTGTTTATGTATATTCTGTGTCGCCACAGTTGCACATACTTATAAACGTCATATTGACAAGTGCTGTACCTGCCGTTACAATTACTTTGACACATCAAGAAAGTAGTTCTCATCTTCTCAAATGTTATTGCTGTTACGAGCATACTTCCAACGCAATCTGTCCACTAACATCTTTCATGCTTGATCGACGATAAGGACATGGCACTGCTGCACGATGAATGCATTACTTTAAACGACCTTGAAGTTTGAAATAGACCGACGGGGTATATGAGACCCTGTAGTTTATCATGCTGTTATAAATAAATAAATTTGCGATTTGGTAATGCCAAAAGAAGGACCAACTCTGACGAAGGACCTTAACAAGTCTTGCCTGAAAGATCATCCGCTCTCTTATTTTCCTCATTTTCGAGTGGTTGGGAACCTATGCTGATGCAGATCGGTTACCCACCTGATTTAGGGCGCTTACACAGTCCC
This sequence comes from Protaetia brevitarsis, assembly GCA_004143645.1. Classification (NCBI taxonomy): domain Eukaryota; kingdom Metazoa; phylum Arthropoda; class Insecta; order Coleoptera; family Scarabaeidae; genus Protaetia; species Protaetia brevitarsis. The sequence continues at coordinate 362,305 of RXPK01000202.1, read as the reverse complement.
AATTACCTTAGACTCAGCACTTACGTAACGAACGCCTTAAGTGTAGGGTGGTTCGATTTCTCTGACACAATGATGAATTGCAGCAACCTCAGCCTAACTACACCGTTGTATCTCTGCTGAAGCTTACCGTAACAGCCTCTCTAGGCTTCTTTACATATATTCCAGCTCCTATGCCGTAGCCTGTTCCAGAGGTGTCTGTATACCGTTTTCGAGTCCGCTCTCACGGGTGCCCATTCGGTCCCTCTTATCTGGTATTATAATCTGATATTTTGAAACATGGCATCGCATGGCATCCCACAAAGAGTGCCTCCTTAAGTTTATTCAATAGTTTTTTGTAGTCAACGCTGTGCAATTTACTTATTGTTGCTTGAGTATGCTATATACTATTTCCTTGTATGTAAATATATAGCGGTGGCAGATTTAGAATGACGTCCATTACAGTGGTGGGGATCGATCTCATTGCACCCGTGCCACTTAAAGACGCTAGCCTTTGTACGACACTTGGCGTTTTGACCGCCTCCGTTACTACAATTTGGTCACCATACTACTGCTCCGTACGTTATGCTGGGTCTATAATCATAATGTTTCCATTTGCACTGCTTTTAAAAGTTGTTGTGATATATAGTGCCGAAATGCCAGTTTCACAATAAGAAAAATATGAGATGCATGAGATTTCTTGAAAATATATGTTCCGGCTCTATATCAAGATGTAATTTAACACGTTAAAACAAACAATAGGGAAGGATTACTGTTAATGTATGAGTATGTACCTAATACAGCGGATACAAAATTTTATTAATTTTAAATTTTTTATTTCTGTAGTCATTTGTAATTAATTGAAGAAGTTGATTCGGTAGAATTTTGTGGCTGGTTTCATGTAAAGTCCTACATAATTGCCAAACGATTCGACTTTTATATTTTTATAAAATAAAAAAATACCTTAATTAATTATCTAATCATTAAAATTTATTATTATAATATCTTTCTGGACCTATGGCGTATACAACATCGTTATTATGGCCAAATGTTAATGTACTGGACAACACACACATATACTAAATAATTTCAAATGAAAATATTATGATATCTTGATATGAATGTGCAATTTTTGTTAAGCAGAATTTTTTTGTTATACTGATAAATTTAAGAACGGTAGATATTAGTGTTGCAAAAATCACCAGATATCAAAAACGGTTAATCGATTTTCAGTAAAAAAAAAAAAAACGGTTTTACAACTTAAGGTAAAAAAACCGTGTGTATTTTTTGAAGTTAATTAAGTTATAAATACCTGTCTTCTGATTTCAAAAATGGATTTTGGTTTTGAAAACTGGTTTGGTTTCAAAATCGGATTGATTGAGCACTGAATATAGATCATCTTCCTATTCCTTAACACTGCATTGTATTATTCCTTAGATACGAGTAGTGTATTTCTTTACATAAAGAGTTAATTGCCTTAACTAGGCTTCGCAGCCTGTGTGGTATTTTTTCCGGCAGATAGCCTTCAAGTTGATTGCTTCCCGCAATGGTAGTCTCTGCCGTTCCAATGAAACGCATTCAAAAACAACGTGGTGGCTACCTTCTTCTCCTTGTTGCATAGTCTACATACAGGTCCAACTTTAAGACGCTTATTCTATGTGGATACTATCTTAGGCAGCCGTACCATGTTCATCGATTCGGTACCGTTCTAAGCTGTATTCGGTTGCTAAATGCCTGGATGATTGCCTCATTATCCCTTTGTTGTGTTTGTCCTCATACTGTTCCAGTAAGCCTGGTGTTTCTTTTCGGTCCACTCAGTTACTGCATCACGTATCGCAGTATTGGTTATCTCGAGAGCTGGGTCAGATCCAATGAATTTTATGGAAGAGTCCTTGTTAGCATTCGCAAGTTCGTTGCATGCTATGTCTTATGCCTGGTATTCACACCAAAGTAACTTTATTGTGTTTAGTCAGTAGTTCAAGATTTACCAAGCAGTTCCAAGTTAGTTTTGAGGTTACTTAATAGAATACTGCTTTAGAGCGGTTCGATTGTCGGATAGGATACTGATCAGCTTTGCATACCAATTTTGGGTTTTGCTGTCCAACCATACCCGTTCACGATAATCTTGAAGGGTTTGTCGAAGGAGATTTTGAGAGTAATTGTATCACTGTCCATTTAAAAATACGGTTTGTTATGTTATTCTGACATTCCTAGGATTTCCATTCTTCCCACCCCATTAATGTAAATAAAGAGAGTAGATTTGACATGGTTTCCGTAGTAGATTTATGCAGCTGCAGTGATGCACAAGCAAGCTAATCTTCGTCTCTTTGCGAGTTTAATAATCGTCTTCCTCTGCGTGGTCTTTGTCCACCAAATCAGGGATCCATAGGTTAACAAAAGCTTACAAGATGTCAATCTCGATGTTTTCGAATTGTTCTAAGGTTTTCATTCATTCATTAAAGTTAGGGTGGCACTTACTGTCCGGGCACTTGAGCTAGTGTGCTCATTGTACCATCCTATTAATTCTCTTATTTCTACTCGAGCAGCTTGGTTTCTCTATAAAGCCCAGTATCTTGCCCACTGGAAACTTGAGAACCTTCAGGGCTCCAATAGATCTCTCCCGAAATATTTCTGCCTGAGTACCTTCAGTTCCTCACATGTGCAGATTACATATAAACTCGTTTCTCCTGTAGTTCGCATCTTCTACACCACGGTTCGCTTACCCGCCTGTGTTGTATAGATGTTTTTGCAGGAGACAGTGTCCAGCTACCCGCCCAGTAATGTTTTAACTTCTTTCTTACTGCACCTGAGTAGGTATCAGAGAAACTAACATCCCCATTCCTATCAGGGCTTTGGTATATATTGACCTTCAGTCGACCTCCATTTCTTTGTACCTTCTTTATCTAACCAGTCCAGATCTCCCTTTTTTCAGATTCTTAGTAATTCTACATACGGGCTCTGAACCCATGAAGTGTCTCTTAGAGCCTCATCGCTAGTTGTCGGCATTTACATTGCCATTTACATCCTCATGTTCCGACACCCAATCAGAGACACGTGTAGTCTCGTGCCAGTGCATTGAGAGATTGTTTGCAATCCCGAACTAGTTTTGACCTAGTTATGTGGTTCGAGAATGCCTTAATGACGCCTGGCTGTCAGTCATTATATTAATTTTCCTCCTCATGTAGCCCCCTTTTGCAATCATTTCTGCACAGGTTGCAAGGCAATACCTCTGCCTGGAAGACTGTTGTATGTTTCCTCAGGCTTATGATATCCTTTGATTAGACTGGGCCACAAAATACCGGCTCCTGTGCCCTGGCTGGATTTGGATCCGTCCGTGAACCAATATCATTAAGAGTGCTCTCACTACGTGCCCGGTCTCTGTTCGGTATGGAGATTTTCACCTTTTCAGTGAAGATAATTTCAGGTGCATGCTATCCGTGGACATTTGCAGCAGGCCCGTCGAGCATCGTGCCCGTAGTATAAATGTGCCCTCCCACCTGAAGTTGGGACGTCACAGTTGTTGGCTTTCAGTCTAGGGATCGCATTCATTGCCCCCGCTCTCACATAAAGCTCCAACGGGGGAGGCCACAATGGTCTCCAAAGAGGCGGTCCTCTGTTGTTAATTACACCAGTGATACCCAGCAACGGTTATCATTATGCCATTAGCTATTACATTTATTGTCATGTGGTCAAAGTGTTGATTCCAGTTAGTTTCGAGTCAAGAACCACTCCTAAGGATTTGGATTCTTGACTGAATTGCATCTTTTCATTATTAAGAGTTGGTGGCTTAGGTCACCAGCTTTCTTTTTTCGTGAAGGAAACTAGTGTATTTTCACAGGATCAACCTTTAGGTTTTTCTTTACACACTACCCCTTTGTTGGTTTCAAAACCTCTGTACTGAAATGATGCTTGTAAGAAGTTTGTAATTGTGATATTTCTTAGCATTCTTTGATTTGCCAAATACTTCCAGGAAAGTAAGTATATTTTGTTTCAAAACTTTGTTCGCAGGAAAATCAGTTCGAGTATTAGTTCGTACCAATATATTTTATATTTTCCCAGATAAGCATAAAATGTGCTTTAAAACCATAATAATTAGTTACTAAATAAGACTTTATTTTTTTAACACTCACATTATGTTTCTATCAGCTTTCACATACAAAATAATCTCAAGCATTAAAAAACGGTGCTAACCTAATTTTCAATTCAATTAGTTATCAAATTCGACCAAACCTCATACAGTGTTCTCGACTGGCGATATACACTTTATTTCGACTAATTTGCGTCCACCACGAAAGAACACAAAAATACAGTTTTATATTGATCCTATATTAAATATGCTATATTGCTTCCTATATACGTTTATTTCGACCAACATGTGGCAACGTGCGGACGCAATTATACTTACAAGTTTATACAAAAAAATATACATCGGACGCAAAATAGTTAGCAATTTGTCTGAAAATATACGCAGTGGACGCAAAATAGATAGCAAATGTAAGAAGCAAAAAAGTGCGTAGAATGAAAAATCGTATAATTTCATTTTAAAGCTACAGCAATAAAAAAGTGATCGGCGTTATCCATTTTTTCCGCGTTCAATATACGTCACTAAAATGCTTTCAACTAGCTCCTTCCGGGGACGCACTACGACCGCGTTATGAAAGGAAGCAAAATAGTTAGCGGGATGTAAATATATATATATATATATATATATATATATTATATAATTATATATATATATAAGTCAGCACTCCGGCCAAGAAGGCCCATAGCTTGATTACAAATCTTCCTCCATTCTTCTCGATCACGAGTTTTCCTGTGCCATTCCCTTATTCCAATACTCTCCAGATCCTTTTCTACCGTCTGTAACCATTCTGTTCGTGGTCTGCCTCTTCCTCGCCTTCCACTTATTCTTCCTTTAGTACTTGTTTGTTGGCCTTCACTGTCCAGTCTCGTCACGTGTCCCAACCACCTCATTCTTTTTACCGTCACTACATTTGTTATTGATGGTTCCCCGTATAACTCATGAAGTTCTTCATTTGTTCGTCTTTTCCAAACATCATTGACTTTTTTTCCACCATATATTTTTCTTAACACCTTCTCTCAAAATTTCCAACGACAATTTTTCTTCTTATTCAGCTTCCATGCTTCTCTCCATAAGTAACCACTGCCTTATTATTGTCTTGTAAATTCTTTTTTTTTTCCATTTTGTGAAATATTTTTTGATCGTAGAATATGCAGTAACCCTCCCATACACTTTATACTTTAGCATTCTTTCTTGTATTTCTACTTTTTCCTTCCTTGCTTGTTATTGTGATCCTAGGTAATTAAATTGTTCATTTATTGAAATATGTATTCTGAATCTTCATTCTTATTTTAAGTCCCTCACTTCTATGTGCCTCCCGTTCCTTCACTAACATAAAATTTGTTTTACCTTCATTTATTTCGAGCCCTCTATTTTTTGCCGCCTTCTCTATCTTTTTGATTGCTGTAATCAAGTTGTCTTTTGTCCTTCCAGATTACAATATCATCTGCATATGCCACTATTTGGTTCGCTGGTTGTTATATTGTGCCGTTCGTCAGGATCCCCTTTCTTTACAGCTGCGTCCAAGATGATATTAAATAATGTGGTGGATAGTGGATCACCTGTCTTAACCTCTACCTACTTTAAATTTTTCTGATGTTTGGCCTTTAATAAATATCTTGTATTCTGTTTCAGTCAGTGTCATTTTTACCAATCTAATAAGCTTTGCCTTTATTCCTAAGTTTTTTATTGCTACATATAGTTTTTCCCTTTTTATTTTATCATAAGCTTGCTTAAAATCAATGAACACCATATAGAGAGATAAATTTTGATCTATACTATTATCCACAATTTGCTTCAATATACACACTTGATCCCATGACTGATCTATTTTCTCGAAACCGCATTGATATTCCCCAACTTCCTTTCTGTGATTTTATTTAATCTGTTCTTAATTGCAACGGCCATTATCTTGTATACGACGTCCATTAGTGCAATACCTCTGTAATTTTCATATAGTTCTCTATCCCCTTTTTTATGTATAGGACATATTAACGATTCTTTCCATCTGAGTGGCATGGTTTCGTCTTTCCACACTGTATTTATTATATTATGTAAGTTGTTTTCTAGTTCTTGTCCTCCTACTTTCAACATTTCTGCAGTTATACCATTTCTCCCGTGCTTTATTGTTCTTAAACTTCTTGATTATTTCCTCTATCTCTTGCTTTTCGGCGGCTCCTCTTGCTCATTTTCTCTCACGTCCCCTAATTCTCCATCACTCTCAGGTAGCTCACTCCCTTCGACCTCAAATAGTTCTTTAAATATTCTGCCCATCTGATTAAGGCTTTCCTGCATACCTCCTACATAGTTGTCCTTGACTATCTTTACAAAATACCATTTGTTTTCTTATTTCTTCTCTTGCTTTTTTTATATTTTGATAAAATTCTCTCATATGTTTCTTAATATATGAGTTTTTTAACTCCTGCATCCGTTTTTCGATGCATTCTCTCTTCTTCTTTCTACATATCTTTTTTGCTTCCTTTCTACATTTTTGGTATTGTGCTCTACTTTCCTCTGTATTATTTCGTAACATTTTCATTCTTCATGGTTCCGTTATTGGTCTCTGATCCCGGTATAACATCTGTGCTCCATCTGTCATTATCTTTTCGAAGTCTCTCCATTGTTCCTCCACGTTTCTCCCTTCAGTGCTCATATTTCTGTTAATCTGTCGTTGATATTCATTTTTTACATTTTCTTCTTTTAATTTGTCCATTGAATATCTTATTCTTTTCTCTTCTTTCCTCTTCTTTTCTTCATATTTTGGTGGTTTTCGGTACTTTATTTTAGCTCTTACAAGTACGTGATCAGTGTCTACATCTGCTCCTCTATAACTTCTTACGTTTAATACATATTTTAAATGTTTTCCCTCGATTACTATATGATCAATTTGGTTAATTGTTCTACCATCGGGCGATATCCAGGTTCCTTTATGAATTTCTAGATGTTGAAAATATGTTGTAGCGATTCTTAAGTCCCTCTCCATTGCAAATTCTATTAACTTTTTACCATTTCCATTGGTTTCGCTATGTTTGCTATGGTTTCCAATTACGGGTTTATATATTTCCTCTTTCCCTAATTTAGCATTAAAATCTCCTAACAACATTTTTACATCATATCTAGGAATCTCGTTATATATTCTCTCTAGACACTCGATATAATAACAATTATTATAATATGAATTCCCCTCTACAAAGATTTAAAAATACGTCTACTCACGTCAATAGTCGAACAAGGAACTGCCCGACTAAACTCTACAACGCAGTTGTAAACAACTCAACGACAAAATCTAGTTAAAAACGCATAAAACAAAACTAGCAAACGCTAGACAAATCAATGAATGGAATTAATTTTAAAAAAAAAACTTAACACTTAATTAAATAAATCATACAATTTACTCTTTAACTAAAATAATACAAAAATAAGCATTATTGTGAAAATTCTCGAAACATTGATTAATGGCTGAACGGAGTAAACAAGACAAAATCAAAACTATGCAACTTAAAATACACTCAGCGGTAACGCGGGTAGTCTAACCACAGCAGTATGTAGTTTTAAAATAAAGTAAAATAAGGGAAGAAACTGTAAAACTGCAAATGAGTCCTGTATACCATATCGTCCCGTGAACATTTATAAATAGGGACTAAGCATACACATTAAAACTTCCTGTGGTTGCCAAACATATTACAATGAGGATGAGAAACCACACCGGCGTTCACTCCTGCACACAATCCTTCTAAACAAACTACAAGTGGCAATACCAATCTGGCACGCATTCATAAATGTAGGTCTCCGTTGCTATCCGTTATTTCTTCTCATCTCCATCTTTCATTTATTACTTTTTTTGTTTTTTTTTTCTTAGCTCCTTATTATAAATTTTTCGGCTTCAATATTAATTTTCATATGCGAAGAAAATGAAACACATAATTAAATGGCAACACTCGGGCAGATGTGCTCAAGTTGTGCTGCCGTTTCATATCTGTTTTTCAAAGAGGCCAATCTTAAGTATAGCAATTGTTTTAAACATTATACACAATTGTGAATCTACGTAGTGTGTCATCAATTATCAAAATGTAATGACAACCATTTCTTCTGTTTACACGGCAAGGTCCCTACAATTGTTTTTACAAAAAGCTTTTGGTTATCATAAGCACGAGAACCACAATAACATTACCTCCTCGATCTTCAGATTTGACGCCCTTAATCTTTTATATTTATTACTTTATAAACGAACTATCACCTTTAATGATCTACGTCAAAAAAATATTTATGCCGTTGATAGTGTAACTACTAAAACACTTTTGCATGTTCAAGATGTCTCATTTCCGACACTTTTAAAGGGTATCTCCGTAATTGTTAGTGCTATCAAAAGAGTAATATAGGTGTCATTTGCTCTTTTTGGACCAAACTCAACATGGTAAAATTCAAATTTGAAAATTTTCCCTCCCTTAAGAGATACGAGGGAAAATCAAAAAATTGTAAATTTCAAAATTACACTATATCTTAGGTAAAGAGATACAGAAAAATATTTTATACAAAAGTTTCTTCAGAATGATTGTTAAATAAACTGCCGTTCTCAGAATAAGTATACGAGGCCAAGTAAGAAAGTTATCGAACCTGACCTATTTTTTAATGCAACATTCTGTATATTTTAATCTACAAAAATAGCATGATATTGGTTTCCTAGGCGATTTATTTAAACTTTATTACTTTAAACCACAGTAGGCAATAAAACAAAAGTATCCTAGAAACTAATTTTATTGCAGATTATTTTTAATTGGTACTCTTATAAGAACCTCTATTTTCTCTAACATTTAAAAGCATATTTTTAATTTATACTATAAGAATCCTTTTTTATTTCTCTTCAATATTTTATTTTCAGAATAATGCAAATCTTTGTATTGTATTGACTGTTGTCATAAGTTTATTTAATTGCGTATCTACATTGTATTTATAAAATCCCAATATTTCATCCTACGGTGATATGTTCATTACATAACCCATAGTATGGAAAAGAATAAGTAGCACTTAATTCTATATATTATAAATATTTACAAAATATGCACTGTACATGTAACATGACATACAACTATATTACCTTTAATAAAAACGTAACGTAGTTGTTAAAATGTAAACTTGCACGATTTCATTTCTTAAAAAAAATAATAAAAAAAAAACTGAAAACTTAGTGCGCGCAGAATTACCCGGCTGGATGGTGTAATTCTGGATACACTGAGTTTTGAGCTTCATTTTTTTTGATTTTTTTTAAGGAACCAAATCGTTCGAGTACGTACGTGTGAAGCAAAATGTACTAAATTGGAATGTAATTGTAATTCTTTACTAACTATAGATATTACTGCTTGCAAATCAAATTTTTATGCTTAACTTTACTTTTCACAAGATTATCCTATGCAACTGGACACAAGAACCCAGACGAAAGAAACACAAATAACGGCGTCTTCTCCTTCACATTAACTTTCCTCGCTTGTACCTAGATGGCAATATCGTATACACAACTAAGTAAGTTATGCGAACATTGAAACACAAATGCGCAAAAATCGACCACTTTCCTGTATACACCACGCATTAAATTCATTTATGACTCGCAAAAGGGTTCAGGCCCTACAAGTATTCCAGCCCCTTTTTTGCGAGATTATCTTATGTCATCGCTGAGGCGGCTGACAGCGTTCTGGCAAATATAGTGTATCCATGGACAGAGTTGACAATGTATGTATGTATATAGCGGGGGTGATGTTACGCTGCGACCTAAAAGATCTATCGTGTCCCCTATTCTTGTTGTTTCACAGCTGGCCTTCCAATCCTCTTTCTTTCAAAAAGTGTAGAATATCAGAAGGCCGCAGGTTAGATAAGTCCCCTCTACGATTTCACATGCTCCCAGTTGCAACACCCATGAGTTGCGCAGTGCTACGCAATTTGAGAGTAAATGCATGAGTATTTCATCCTGTTCCCCAATCTGCTCCAGTTGCTGTTTCTTAGCGGTGTCGTTCCGCTTAAGTGAGTTAAATATATTTCCTTCCTCCATGGTTGATCCTAGTAGTAGCTAGGGAAGAAAATGTCCACCTCTACAGAGTCCCGCATGCAAAGGTAAGGCTAAGTACAATGGGGTGCGCCAGGTACCCCAAGGTTGGACTAGTATACTGGTATTCTACCCAGTCACGCATCTCATTAGCTTAGCCCGCCACTTTAGGATTTAGGTTTTTGTTGAGGTTGTCTCCTCTCGGTCCGTGCAGTTAAGCCAAGACTCTCTTTCGGGACCTGGTTTAACAATTGGGCTTTCGGTAGTCGAAAGCAACAACTGGCATCGTTGTAGAATCCTGTGCAAGCCCTTAGCCACGACACGACAGCTCGGGCGAGGGGGGAGTGGTTCACGGCAACGGTCTTCATTCACCCTGCTCCGGTTTTAAGCAGAGAGGACGAACTTATAACCGCCACTAACCATCTCGTTTTGAGCAAACCCTGACAAGACAGCCTTTCCTCTATCCACCACTCCGGGGACGCGCCTTGTAGGTACTCCCAGCCCCCAAGAGAGTTGATAACAGGTACGACGGACGACATTTTTTTTAATTGTAGTTTAATACTTGAAAAATAAGTACTGCTTGGTCTTAAACTTTTTTATCGTTTGCTTTCGATTTTTTAAAATCCAGTACGTCTTTGCAGTCAAAACTGTTTTTTTTGCAGGTAGAGTACCTTTTCCGTTGGCAGCATAATTGGTTAGTGCAAAGGTTATTAGAGTTACGCAAAACTTAGTCTGATCGGCCTACTTTGAAAAAAATGATGGAATTACTAATAGGCGGAAAAACTAATCATGATTACTAACTAGGCCGATCAGTATGAAAATTTGCATAACTCTTTTTTGCTCTAACAAATAATACTTTTCCTGAATCAAAAACATTTTCCAAATATTAAATTCTTTTTTATCGATTATACCTATTTCTGAACATACTGTATATTCGAGATACCGAATTTTTGGTTTATCATACATTTAATCGTTTATTCACATTTGCAGCTCTTTTTTTACCTCTTCATGTCCGCTACTAACTTTATTATGGTTATAGCTTTATTGGTTCATTGAAATGAAATGGTTTGGTTGCTGCCTAGAAAATTTTCTATTTCTATCTCCTCGGCGATCAGAAATACTGAAAATACAGGCACAGATAAAGTCTTGCATCTTTATGTTTTTCTTTTAAAGTGACCAAAATGTAACTGCAAAATATTCTACCAATTTTAAAAGTCAATTATGATAGTATAAACTTTTGTCACAATTCTATACGTATTATGCAAGTAACAAAAGACAACCTTACACAATATTTGGAAATATTTTGGGGCAAAAATAGTTGGTATTGCTAATTTAAAAGAGCATATCAATACATATAACAACGATAATTGCATACATTTTCGGTGGTAACTACACGTAATTACTTATAAATTCTGTATGTATATATCGATCCAAAATTAAACCTCTGATGATTTACGTATGCATAACGAGATCTTTTTCAGCAGGAATATTAATGGCAGCGATTTATAAACCGCGAATTGCTAAATCACTTACCATCCACTTATGCCGACACCGTGCGAATTATGTATGTAGGCATTATCGTCTAAATATAATAACGCTTGACTGGCGTAAAGCACATTAATACATTTTCATCCTGACATTGAGTTATTATCAATGCTATGCAGTATAGACCTGCAACCAGATTATATCATTGATACTTTTGTCAGTGACGAAATCGATATTCTATGGAAAATTCAGAACTGGTTCGAGGAGATCGCATCCAAAATAAAGAAATTTGGTGTTTAAACCGAAGTTAAAATTGTACTTTCTTAATTATTTAATATGTAGTAGAATATGATAGACCTCTGATTTAGCCCTCTTAAGTGTTTAAGGAACTGTTTTAATAGTGAATGATTTTTTTAACTCTGAGTATATCGCAATGATCAGTTTTAAAAGAGATAAGTCAATGCATTGCAGACAATTGTATAATATACGATGCAAAGCAATTCTTAATAAAACAAATGACAAACAAATTATTTATTTATGCGCTAGTTGTCAATTCTGACATTAACAATAAAGAAATAGAGTTGATATCAGTTTCGTATTAATTTAATTTCTAAAATGTACACTACAGAAGAAACCTTTTTACGAAAATAGGAGTTAACTAATTTTACTAGGAGTTCTAACAACATTAAACATTCACTGTTTGTTTTTTTCCTTAATTTCTTCTCAAACATAAACAAAAATATTATACCTATGTAACTTAAAATAACTAGGAAAAGGTCACAAAAGTCAAGCACAATCGGCTGGACTGCCCAAAAAATGATTTATCTTCTTCTTAAACAAACAGTGTGTCGTGAACTAGGGATATGAAACAATCAAAAAAATAAAAAGTAATGCAACAAAATACACAGGGTTTTAATATTCGCAATATCTAAAGGCAAGTAACTTTCATATTGTAAATGGAACAGCCTTGTATTTATTACCTTATTATAATTCTAACTTAACGGTCTTTAAGATTTGTATTAATGCTCCTATACCTATTCTACTTTTACCTTATGGTTAGCGAAAATTAAAAGTATGTTTCTGTTCACCCTGTATATTTTTTTGCATCACTTTTTTTATTATCAAGTCTAATCTTTAGTTAAAAAATAAATACAATTTAAAAATACGTAGCTTAAATAAGCATGACAGGCATGCCTTCTTAAATTTTTGATCTACATTTTGAAGATTAGTTTAATTATCTCGTAAACGAGTTGAGTTAGGCATAAGAAACCTAACATCAACTTGTCTTTATTCTAGTCTGTACTATCAAAATATGTCACAATATACAGGGTGTTCCATTTAATTTTTACAACATTGGTGTGTAACTTTTCTTTGAGTCACCCTGTATACTTCAAAATAATTTTGGAAATGTGGTCTTTCTGAACCTGTATAACCCTTAACAACAAAAAATTGAAAATATGTTACCACATTTCTTATATAAACAGACGCGAATTTTATAGATACGTAAACATCAGGGGAGGAACGCACATAGTATATCCAATTTGCAGCTTCTAAAATATATTATTCAATATTTATTTTGAGAATTCTGATCAATGGTTAAGTGAAAGAACTTTTATTTGGGAAATATGTAGCTACTAATACAAACGTTATAGATACGTCCATGCTTAAAGTAGACATAGCTAGTACACTTAATAGCAAGGGCAGTATTTTGTCAGTGTACGATCTGTTTTTCTGCGTTGAGCGCCAAATAATAATTATTGGCTAATTTATTCTATGCGATGCTATTTTTACTATTCTGTATAAGTAAATAACTAAAAATGTTTTTAAAACCATTAGACACGTAGCAATCCTAATAATGACTAATAAAAGTAAAACTTTAATTCTGATGCCATATGTATAATTATTACAAATATACGAAAAGTGATATTGTTTTATTTGGATAGTGAAAATTTACTCCTTTGGTGATATTTTAAGATTCATCTAAACCGAATATATAAAAGGCCCAAAAAGAAAAGTCTGGAATTGATTGAGAAAAAAAAATTACAAAATTTTGCTTTTTGCAAACCAATCTAAAAATAGAAAAAAAAAATCTGTCGTACACCTATCTACAATATGCTTAAGTCGACTACAGATATTTAAAAATAAGAACTTCGGGAAAATTTTAAACCAGAGTTGTAAACAAATTCAATACTTCTCTCACATTGCATTTAGCTTATATATATATAGTATTAAGTATGATTGTCCTTGTATAAATTACCCATGTTTAAGTTTAAATATAAAAGAATTCAACTTTTTTGCAAACACCGGATAGCCAAAAAAGATTATGAAATAGTTAAGTAAGTTTAAATAATATATTTGTGATTAAAATAACTCAAAAAATATTTTAGCAAATATTGTGTATTGTAGTTGTAAAAAATAAAATCGAACGTAAAAGCTTTGTATATTTAAAAACCAAAACTTTATTTAGACAGAGCAATTTGAAAGTTTCATCTACGATTACTATTTATGGCCACATATTGGAAGTGGTTGTTTGCCTCCTATTTGACCACCTATCTAGAGGCAAGAAGGATCGAGCCGCCGTGCGCGACTGCCAAATAAGGTGATTCAATTTAGCACGTACATGCAATTTATTGTCTGCGCAGCCTAAAAGACGGCATCCTGAAGGATCCACTTAACTAAATTATTCCCCGTTTACATGGCGTTGTTACTTAAACTTTCACTTCACAAATTCAATTACCGACATCTGGTGGAAGGACGCCGGGTCCACGTTCCTGATCATATTTTGCATATTTCCGGAACCGTTGGTCTTTTCTTTTTAGGCCGGCCGTTTTTCTTTGAATTATTCATGCCCCGACGATTTTTCATCGTGCTCCCCCGTACAAGCGCCATTTTCCAACGCAACGTGTGTGAGTTGAGAAAATGGGATTTTCAGTTATCCGAACGTATTATTGTCTGGTTGCTTGGGCGATAGGTCATTAATTGTTTTTTATTAGCGGTCTTATGTTACTTACAGAACGTTAAGTATGGTAAAGTATAAATAAATAGTAAATATAAAAGTGAAAAATAAAAGTACAACTACTGTATCAGTTACCGAAAAAAAATACCTGATATTTAATATTTCTTTAACTTGTTATACAACAATTTTTGTCCTGGCACATATGGCGAATTTATTTTGACTCTGAATATTATAGTAAACATAAAATATAATACAATAACAGTAAATAATAAAACATTTGTCAATGATTTAAAAAGCAAAGTTCATTGCATCTTATAATGTTTAAATGTGTACCACATTATTGGAAAATATAACTAAGTCCAACGTTAGCGTTAAAAATCGATAGATGGCGCTGTACATCAGCGCTCCGTGTCACACTGTAAAATTTAACTCGTTTTAAATAATACTCGGCTAATTTAAGGTATAACATATCAGTCGTATACTTTTTGTTATGACTTTAAAAGCAACAAAAAATGCTAATGTGAATATTTACTTAAATAGTTAGGAAAAAATATAAAGAAACGTTTTCATATTTCATTCAGATCAAATTAATCTATTTCAACCGAAAAAAATAGACAATCTAGACATTTTATATAAATCAGGTCTTCAAACACAGTTTTAGACATAATATGCTTGTATCAGACACATTCATAATTATTTTTTTAAATAGCTGCAATAATTACAACTATTAAACGATATACAAATGCCTTCAAACATAATGGGGACCAGGAGGTGGAGACCTTAATTAGTAATTCTTATACTCCGCCAATTTAAATTTTTGTTATTTGCATCTACATATGCTTTTACTTGAACCAATACTAGTTCTAATTGGAGTTAAAGTTACAATGATATGGTGGCAATCTCAAAGTTGTACGGCCAGTTTCTATTACTATTTCATCTATTAGATAGAGTATCGGATTATTTTTAAGATAGTTTTTAGCAAAGTGCAAAAGTTCAACTTTTAACTGTCAGTTATTACGTTCCATATATAACAAGCCAATTAATTAAGGCATTCTTTTCCCATGTTGTCGTTGGCATTTTTTTGCCACAAAATGCAAGGTACATTATC
Source organism: Protaetia brevitarsis (assembly GCA_004143645.1). Lineage (NCBI taxonomy): Eukaryota > Metazoa > Arthropoda > Insecta > Coleoptera > Scarabaeidae > Protaetia > Protaetia brevitarsis. The sequence continues at coordinate 346,665 of RXPK01000202.1, read as the reverse complement.
AATTACAATAATGCAATCTGGTCCTAAAAAGAGTAGAATATTTCCAGCCAAATGGTAACCACGCTCCACATTGCCCGACAGACTCCTCTCAGCCATTTCAAATACATTATAATCCTGGAACCCTGAAATAATTATATTTAAATTGTGTTATCAAAATCGAAAAAAATACTCCATCTGTGTAAATATCATATTAATCGAATTCAAATAAGAATTATTTCTAATGCAATATTATAAATATAATAATAATATAACTAGAAACACAAGAAACACTGAACAACAACTAAAAACAACAAAGAAATTTAACAGCTGACATTGTAATAATAGCGACAGTTAAAATTTTATTTTATCCAAGATAAATTTCGTAAACACAGACAACATTTTTCGTCGAATATAATTTTGCTTTAAGTATTGGCTAATAGCAAACGTTTAAAATACAAGCATTTTTTCTAACGATATTTTTTTTTATCTTAAACCCAGTATAACAGAGGTGCGCTTTTTGGCAATTATCTCAGCCCCGTCAGGCCGCAGCTCCTTACATTCACCGGTTGCCCCTCTAAAAGTATAACCTTTCATTCTACATGAAAACTATTTAAATTTAAAGACTTGAGGTTTTTATGTGTAGCCGCAAATATCTGTAAGAGCTGTAGAAATTAGTGCTGGTGAACATATTGATTTAATAATTGGGTAGAATATATAATATATACAATATTTATGATTCCAAATTAACATATGAAGCAAATTTTATGATAAAAAACATATATTTTTCGCATGAATATGAAATTGATTTATATTTACTATGAAAATCAAAAATTAAAGTTTGGTAACAAGTATAAATTAGGAACCTTGGATCAGAATTAGAAAATAAAAAGAGACATGATAAACATGTTTTGACAATAAGACATATTTTAAAATTTTTCGATAATTTTACAAAGTTTCAATAAAATACAAATTTCGTCCTTAAAGTTTTAAACATCAAGTATTAAATCAACTCCTACACTCCTACATCATAAAAATTATGGACCTTAGTCAAGATTTGAAGAACGAAAATATTGCTTTTGAATCCCACCCACCTTCCAATCAAGACTTTCAGAAGGGGCACCAAAGTGCACTAAAATACAAAATCCATGTCTCCCTAAAATTTCTTCGTGAGCGAATAATATATCTAATTTAAATGTAAACTATTCTGAGGCATACTCTAGAAAACTTGAGCGCTTAATGAAACAAGGCCCGCATTTTAAACAAACACAGAGAAACATTATATTCATAAAATAGAAAGAAACAATATTTTAGGGGGACATGAGTTTTGAATTTGTCTGTTATTTGATTAAAAAAATAACAGTGTATAGTGTAATAATTTAAAAAACTTAAAAACCAAGAACATGCAAATATGTTTTGCAGTAAATTTTTGTATGTATGAATTTAGTCGTGTGTAAGTTACTCGAAACAAAAGAGTAAAGGAATAGCAGCAACTGTCTTTTTGACAGAAAAACAAGAATTAATTTATACACATAAAAATCTACATTTACCGAATAAAAATAGCTTATACAACAATATCATTACTCTTAATTATTATTTATAATTAACTAATCATTTGGAGGTTTTTATTAGATTTACATATTATAGGTGATGGTGAACCTTAAAATAAAGTAATAGATTTCCTGGGTTTCTCAAAATTAATATCTTAAACTTTCTAATTGGTATATCCTTTGCATTAGACTACTTTTATTATTGTACTGAACAACAACTCCGATCTAATTTGGCGATAGGATAGCATCTGCATGACTCTATCAACGTTCTATCCACAGCGACAAAAAATGACTCTACTGTCGTACAAAACTTTGAAAAAGTAGATGACGATAAAGCAATTTTTACAATAACTATGACCCAATTAAAAACTATATTGTAAAAATCTGTTCCAAATCCACAAACCTGCATCATCTGTCGCATAGTCTGAATAGCAGCCAGAAGTGGAAATATCGTCGTGTTTCTAACGGAAGACCGGGGGATTATTAAAGTGCATCTCGCCATATACTCCTTTAAATGAAACGTGTCCATTGTAAGCACAAACTATCTATTGTAGGAAAGCTCGAATGGGATCGCATGAAATTAGAAACAATAAACTAATTTGTAACGTAATAGAACAATTGCCCTTACTAATTGGCCTCCATAAAATTAAATGCAATTGTAGTGCCTTTTCCACAGTTGCAGAGCCCCAAAAAAGAAACCGGTCCACATATACTTCACATTGAAGCAATACTTCCTTCATTACTGTTAGGGTGTGTTTTTGTAACTTAACAGGTTTTTCCTTAATTGGTAATGTGTGGGAATTTTTTATGTGTTATAGTATATTTAGAAATAAATCCATATACTATATATATAGTACAAAATATAAGTACAATACAGCAAATAGTTATTTTATAAACGCTATGGACCAGATAGAGAAAGTACATTTCAATTTAAACGATTAGATATACTCGTGTTTTGTCGGCTCTTGGAAAATCGGCAGGTAAAGGTACCCCGCTCCTGAAGATGAATAAACACAAGTGTGTCTAATTGCTGTCCCATCGCCTAAAACGAAATTCACTTCTCTCATCTTGGGACATAGCTAGATATGAATTAAGTGATTAAATAAAGAAGATACCATCGACTTCCAGTATAACAAATGAAGATGAACATATTTTTTTAAACGATTCTTTAGATAAGGTTCTGTTATGATACTTGTTATCGTGTTAAACTTGCTGCAATAGATCGCGAGAAAAACATAGTGGTTTAGTAATCCGAAACACTTTATGTGTCCGTAATAATTGCAAAGTAAATCACATGCGATATGTAGAATTCAAAATTAAAAATTCACTCCTCCGATGCTGCAAAGGACAACTAAATGCTTTCGAAGGTTGAAATTCAAGATAAAATAACCTCGCAGTGGAGTGAACCTAATCACAAACTATTTCAACTGGTTACTCAATCAAATTACTATAAATTATGTTTATTTTATTGATTTTTTTTTTGGTAATAAATATTTTTTTAATGATTCTTCTGTTATAATTATTTTCTCTTTGTATTATTTTGACGTTTCAAAAAATAAAGTTTCATTTAAATTGCGATAGTAGTGAGATAGGACGGTGGCATTAGTGCTTCTAGTTTTTATATTTATTAATTAGTATAGATGCTTTGGGTATATACTGTTGTGTTTGTCCAATGTACTTACATACAAGGGTACTACTGCAATCATTACAATCAATTTTGTAAGTGATAGGTGCTACCTATCCTACCTATACTGGAACATACAGGTGTTCAGACAACTGCAGTCCACGAATATAAGTATACATTAAAATTCTGAAAATTTTTCGGTTATACTAAAGCCGACCTGCGCTATTGAACTAAAATATTTTTAATAATCTAGCGCATCCGGTTGTACCGGAAGTGGCTGTCAACTTTGTTATTTAAATGGAACACCTATATATTATTACATTTTTTGATTCCCCGTTCAAATCTAAAGTAAGTTTGTTGAAACAACTATGTTGTTATTTTCAACCATATTTGAAATATTTGCATTTTTTAAAAATTTTTGACAGATAGACGAGTGGATCTGAACTTCTATAACTGCAAGGGTATTTAACTTGGAAAATTGGAAATTTGTAGAATTGTTGACCGTATAGGGTAGATCCGAAACGAATGAATTTTCGAAAGCATTATACACAGCGTGTCCGAAAATTACAGTTAAACTTTCGAATTGAAAAAGTGTCAAAACTTTTTTTTTTTTAAAATACAACTACCTACTCTTCTCTTTCTCATCAACTGCCCTTATTAAAAATACAAAAAAAAAGTCATATTCATTACCCGTCTAAAATGGATACTTTTTAAGATAATTATTAAAATATGTATGTATGGTGTAAGAAGGTAGCTTATGTAGTTTTTTAAGTCATCCTGCTTTGGTATATCTAAGTAAGTCATGACCATTCGGCAAACAATCCAGCATTGATGAATGTCACTGATTGTCAATTATAAACAATGCCGGCACGTTAAATTATACGAACGAAGATTATTTAAATTTGTTTATTATTTATGGAGAATCCAATAAAGTGATAACAAGAACATGTGATACCTTTGCTGCTCGGTATCCTCAAAAACAGAAACGTCACCAACACAGTTAAACGAATAATACAGAATTTTAAAAACTTCGGATCGGTTAAGGCAAAATTCAAAAAGATAAAACCTATTGTTAATAATGCAAACATGAAAATCGTTATTTTGGGATACTTCACAGCGTATCCAACAATGTCTTTAGACAAGCTGCACTAGAATCAGATTATCTAGGTGCTCAATACACAGAAACTTAAACTTAAACTTATTTAAATACTTCATAGTAAAGTATAAAGCAGCATATTTAAAATAAAAAAAGCAACAAACGTAAATTTATTTTAACAAATGTTCAAAGTTACGGCCTTGAACTTCCAGACACTTTCGCATCTCCGAATTAGTTCTTCATGGTAGCCTTTTTAATCGATTCGTGGTTCAAACTTTGAAATCATGTCTTACTCTGACATACAATCTTCCTTGGTAGTTAGTGGCTATAATATACTCGATTCTTTATTGTGCCCATACAAAGAAATCCAGAACTGACAAGTCCGGAGAGCGAGGTGGCCATAAAAAAGGTCCATCGTTAGCTATCCACTGATCAGCAAATACCTCTTGCAACAAATTTCTAGCCAAGTGACTGTTATGAGAGGTGGCCGTCATGTTGGTAAAATATTGTCTAAGATCAGCCAGCGGCAAATTTTCTAAATATGTACCCTCAAAATTTTGTAAAATATTATAATAACGTTCACCTACAAAGAAACAATCGTGGTTATTTATGATTAAAAATTACTTACTGATGCTGCCGTTTAAATTTCTTCATAGAAATGCAATGCCACCACACCATCATTCCTTACTCGCAAAAAACGTTAATTGCCAGCTTTCCTGGAATTTTGCATTCTAAATACGTGTGGATTCGAATCACTCCAGTATGCGAATTGTGCCGGTTAAATATACCATTTTTTGTAAATTGGCTTCGTCCGTCAGATAATATTGTTCAAGAACAATGATTCTCTTGAGACCATGTTAAAACAAATTCGCAAAATTCACTCTTTTGGAAAGTCAGTATCTTTCAGTTGTTGAACCATGAAAACAGGTATGGTGAAATTTATGTTTGCGCAGTATTCTGTGTATTGAGCACCTAGATAATCCTGATTCTAGTGCAGCTTGTCTTAAAGACATTGTTGGATACGCTGTGAAGTATCCCAAAATAACGATTTCCATGTTTGCATTATTAACAATAGGTTTATCTTTTTGAATTTTGCCTTAACCGATCCGAAGTTTTTAAAATTCTGTATTATTCGTTTAACTGTGTTTGGTGACGTTTCTGTTTTTGAGGATACGAGCAGCAAAGGTATCACATGTTCTTGTTATCACTTTATTGGATTCTCCATAAATAATAAACAATTTAAATAATCTTCGTTCGTATAATTTAACCGTGGCGGCATTGTTTATAATTGACAACTCAGTGACATTTCATCAATGCTGGATTGTTTGCCGAATGGTCATGACTTACTTAGATATACCAAAGCAGGATGACTTAAAAAACTACATAAGCTACCTTCTTACACCATACATACATATTTAATAATTATCTTAAAAAGTATCCATTTTAGACGGGTAATGAATATGACTTTTTTTTGTATTTTTATAAGGCAGTTTGATGAGAAAGAGAAGAGTAGGTAGTTGTATTAAAAAAAAAAATTTTGACACTTTTTCAATTCGAAAGTTAACTGTAATTTCGACACGCTGTATAATGCTTCGAAAAATTCATTCGGTTCGGATGCTACCCTATACGGTCAACAATTCTACAAATTTCCAATTTTCCAAGTTAAATACCCTTGCAGTTATAGAAGTTCAGATCCACTCGTCTATCTGTCAAAAATTTTTAAAAAATGCAAATATTTCAAATATGGTTGAAAATAACAACATAGTTGTTTCAACAAACTTACTTTAGATTTGAACGGGGAATCAAAAAATGTAATAATATATAGGTGTTCCATTTAAAATAACAAGTTGACAGCCACTTCCGGTACAACCGATGCGCTAGATTATTAAAAATATTTAGTTCAATAGCGCAGGTCGGCTTTAGTATACAGCGAAATTTCAGAATTTTTCCAATGTATACTCTTTCATATATCGATGGATGCAGTTCGTCGTGAGACACCCTGTATTGCTTTGACCCTTTTTTACAGTGCTCCAGATAGTCCAGATTGGTAATTAATAGATATGTTTTTTTTTTTATTTTCACATTGTACATTTATATTGTTTATTTTTTGCTTTGTGGGCTTTTAATACCCAAATCACTGGGTGTTGTTTAAGAAATATTTTTGTTTCTTCGATTAATGTTGGTAAAATTGGTTTTATTTATAACTTCTATTTTCATTTTTAAAATTTAAAACTTGCGTAATTAGTTAATTTACATCTGATCTCATTTTGTGTTTGGGGATTCTGAATTTGAGTATTACTTTTAATACTAGCAATGTCTTCAATACGGTTTTTTGCAATCTAAATTGTGAATCAAAACTGAAAACAATTTGTGCTTTATCTGTTATGTGTTATATTAAATTTCTATTTTTTTGTTGAGTTTTTATGAATTTTTATTTATGGAATTTATTATTTATATTTCTTGTCTATTTCATAATTTTTATTTGAAAGTTTATTTTTGATTTCGATTTATTTTGTATCTATTTTTTTGTGTGTGTTGTATGAACATCAGTGGCGCGGGCTGGGTCAATGAGAGCCTGAGGCGGGCCTCCCGGGAAAAAAAGCTTAAAAATTTTCAATGTTGTTGACTAATATATATTAAAAAATTTGGACTTATTATTTCAAATATAATAAAAATTTTAAAAATTCCTAGAAGAAATTATATCAATTTTCGCATTTCCCACTAAAATACTGACCAGCGACTCGTAAGAATTCCAACTGAGGCGAATGAATTATCGGTTCAGTTGGATGAACGCAATGCATTGAAATTCATATTAAGAACTTATGCGACACACAATACGCTTCGCTATATAATACGTGATTTTAGTTGTTTAGGAGGCGATTGATTCGTTACCTCTCGCAACCTTTGTATCCGTCGGATTTCTTAAATATTTAAATTATACGCGCATGCCCATTTTAATACCTGCGTCAGATTAGTACACTGAGTTTACTGCTACAGCAGTACGCAATACATCCACTATTGTTGAAGCTTTACAAGAAAATGTTAGTTTTAATAAAATTTTATATAATGAAAACGTTAGGAAAAATCGGTTGTTATCAACATATTAATTGATGTAACGTTAATTTTAAGCAAGCAGGAACTATCATTTCGAGGTCATGATGAAAGTTCGACTTCATTTAAACGCGGAAATTTCGGAAAATTTTTCATTGTTTAATAAAACGCAACCAGGAACTGTCTGAGCATGTTTCAAAATTTAGTAGTATATTTACAGGACAGTCCAAAACTATTCAAAATGAATTAATTGGTTGCATTGAGGAATATTTAAATGATTTTATTGAAAACGAAATAATCATAGTGACTGTCACTTCATTGCGGTTGAACCTGATGATACAATCGATATTTGTGAAAAATCTCAATGTGCAATAACAATTCGGTATTTAAATAAATAAGCCGAAATTAAAGAAAGATTTTTAGAATTTTTTGATGTTAGTACCGATAGAACCGCAAATGGTTTGTTTTGCAAAGTTTTAATTAATGTGTTTGTAAAAAAAAAAAAATTGATTGCTCAGTGTTACTATGGTGTCCAGTGTTACTAGTGCCTGAATGGACTACAAGCGAAAATCAAATCAATTGCGCCTAATGCACTTTTTACACACTGTTGTGCCCACGGGCTAAACCTCGTCTTACAACAGGTACTCGTACTATCAATCAGTGTAGATTTTTTTTTTATTTTTTGCCACCCTGACTGGCATTTCATCTTTTTTTCATCATTCCACCAAGCGTACGGCAGTATTAGATCAAATAATCGGCAAAAGGATACCTCAAGCTGCTGTAACTCGTTGGTACACGCGATCGAAAATTTTGAATTAGTAGCCGAAGAGTGGAATAATTTAATTTTAGTTTTTCAAACTATTGTGGAGATCCTGATTCGGTTCGGAATCCATTCATGCAGCAAAAGTTTTCTCAAGCAATTTAATGATTTTGAATTTGCAATTTGACTTCATATATCGTGAATTTTTGCTTGCACGATCTTTTATTCCAAATTTGCAAAAGAAATGTTTAAATATTAAATATTGTTCAGAACAAATAGATATTGCATCCTTGCGTATAAAGAACTTCAGAAATGAAATAAAATAAAATTTTCAGAGATTTTTAACATTTGCAAAAACTGAATTTTCAACCAGACGAGGTACCATTGCTTGAGGAGAAATTTTAATAAATCCAAACTTTATTTATGAAATTATTGATTGCGTTATTTTACAATTAAATACTCGTTTTGCTAATTTAATAAATTAGAATTTTTAGCTCTTGTTGATTCTTCAAAGTATTCTGTGTATTCTAAAAAATTTCCAAAAAACACTCAATTGCTTATTTGAAGTTATTCCCAACATATTGATAAGACAGGTTGGTTAACGAACTTTCAATTTTGTATTGGATGAACAGTTCGTAATATAGATGTAGATAAAACTTTGAAACTAATTTATGCAGAATATAAAGACATTTTTTCCAGAAAGTTACAAGCTTTTCAGATTAATTTTGACTATTCCTGCCACAAGTGTATCAGTTGAAAGAATTTTTCTTGTTTAAAACGTATAAAGACGTATCTTAGAAATACAATCTCTCAAGACAGACTTAACGATTAGCTAAATTATCAATAGAAAAAGAATTAATATCTAATTTTAGTAAACCAGTCAATTTATGAAGACATTATTATAGATTTGCAACTTGAAGGATAGACGTTAAATTTGATATATAAAAATTAATTTAAATTGGGTTTGTAGGACTATTGGCGTTGACTTCCCAAACAAAAAAGTCAGCGCGTTCTAAGAATAGTACCTCAACAGTGACGTGGAAATCTATTCAACTTTTGTTTGTGATCAAAAAATTTAAGCTGCTGCAATCGTCTCACTTGGCAAATTATTCACGAGCCGCCACTGATGAACATATTATATAAATCTTTTGGTAGCTCCACTTCTATTCTAATTTTTAATTTATCCCGTATTTCTGCATGTTCATGTTTTATTTTTGTGAACCTAATCACCATAAATATAAGTGAACTTTTATAATATCGTTTTAAAATAAGTATTTTTTTTCTAATTTTAATGAAATTTGAAGATAAACCCAATTGTCTGCATCTTACCTGGAACATACAACTTTGTTTTACTGTGCTAAGCTTAATGGAGATTTTGGTGCATCTTTTGCAAAGTTTTATCACTTCCAGTTCATACTTCTATAGTTTCTATAGTTTTTCATAAGTATTGGTAACTTCACAAAAAGTAATAAATATCCAAATTATTATTAGAGAAAAGATATTAACATATTATTATATTATAATCGTAATGAACAATTGTATAGTAAATAGATTTAGATGCAGCGTAAGAACTAAAGTATGAGATGCATTTTAGAACGATAAATTATTCTGTTTGCAATTTTATTCTGTCGCTTCCGAAATTTTGTATTTCTTGTAAGCAAATACGTATAATGCGCAGATGAGTACACGTCAACCTGGAAGATTGATCGTTCCGTTATCTGCGCTATTACGGAGAAACAAATGCGTTCCTGAAGTCCTGCTGTACCACAAAACAGAACGTGATAAATCATCATTTCCATGCATGCTGGGAATATCGAGTGTATTTCCCTTGGCAAACATGAATCTCTGGCGATTAATTAGTTTATGGCTAATAGAAGCACGAGGGAGATTTAATCGTAGCAAAAAGTAGAATCGTACTGAGGTTGCATAAAATTAATTCTGGTATTAATCCTGGAATATTACTGACTTTTCTTACTCCACACTCGATTCATGGCTACCACACATTTTCAGTATCTAAATAAGAATTAACTAAGATCTGCTTTCAAAATGTTCTGAATAGTATCAGAAATTACATTTACGATGGAAATTTAATTATTTCTAGAATGAAATAAATCACTAATAAAAGAACAGAACATTATTATATGTATTGATACTCCTGGTATCTAAAACCAGTTTCGCATCCTTTGTATAATCTAGCTCGATGACTTGGACCATATGAATACGAAATTATTTTTCGGATCAATGTCACATATTTTCTTTCTCTTCTAATTGTTAAAACATTTTTAGAATAATCTTTATTTTCAATTGTTTATATATGCATCGTCAAGTAATAGAAATATAAAGTGCAAATATCGTGCGATAATATGACATCACATGCGGCATCCAATAGTGGAAACTTCCGTGGAGTACGCGCAGTAACGTACACGACGGCAGAGTGTGAGTGTGCAGAAACTTCTACTGGCGAGCGATCAACCGTTTGCAACTCCTACGGACTACCTACACGATAGCTCGCACGCCCGAAGGCAGGCCACCTACCCGTCGCTAATGAACGATGGCGACCGCCAAGCATCGTTGGATTCTTAGGAGTGAGTCAGCCGGCTACAGCGGGAAGTGACCGTCAGCGTCGCTCAGACTCCGCGTGGAAGCGCACTAACCGCACTCCCTAAAGGAAAATGACATTGAAACTGACACCTCTTGATTATTATAACTTTGTGATAAATTAATTTGACTCTAACTGAAATTCTGCAACAATGCATTTAAACTTCGATAGATTTAACTTTAAGTTTTAGTACTTTTCTATTCATTAGACCCTTTCTTAGAGTTTGTTAAAAAATACCATGTTCCATTAAAAAAAAAAAACAACTTGACCTTCGTATGACCTTCACGCACTCTCCTAGAGTTCTATGACTGTGTAACCATTAGGTAGGTGTGTTCTTGTATTAAAAGCTCTACTTGAAACTTTTCTTCACAAAACTAACTACTTCCAAATTTTGGAGGAGGGGTAAAAGGAGCAGGATGAAGAATGACTACCTGGTATAGAAGGAATCGATCTTCATTGAAATGGACTTGCTGTTAAATAATAGTTGAAATTAGGTATAAGAATGATAAAATGAGAAATACTGAGAAAATGTATGATTTTTTAACTTAATTCTAGGTAAAATAAATACATTAACAGAAATCAAGAATTCGTTTGTATTAACAAATATGTCCAAATTTTAATTACCAGAACTACACAAATTTCATTCAAGAAGTGTTTTATTTTTTTCAATTTACTAAATTCGTAACTACTCCCATTCGCCCCTCTCTTCCCCCTCTTGTATGCACGGCTGAAGGGGATTGCACCGTAGTGTGTGAAATGCCGACCGGAAACTTTCGTGGCCTCCAGCGAAACCTCTGGGATATGAAGAAACTAATTTCATGGTCTCGGTAATTTAAGTGGCCCTAACAATGAACTGATTTTACATACCACAGGAAGGAGACACAACTGGAATTACGCTTGCGCAATCAAAGAATGAAAATTCAACACAGATAACACGATCGTCAAATACCACGAATTATCTTAATTAATATTCATGTATAGCGTACCGTTACGGAGCAGACACAAGGTGTTAGGGATGTTTTGGGACACTTCCAACAATAATGCTATCGGTAATAAATCGACAAAGAAATGGTCAAACATCTTTGTAACAACAGATAAATTGATAATTTGTAGTGGGCACCTGCATTCAAGGTTGTTCGAACTACCAGAGTATTATGTTTGTAACACAAATGTACGTTGTGTAGTCTAAGAAAAGAGGTTTATCTCATTTATATACATCGATACAGGTTTAGTATTAACATTAATTTACTGATGAACATCACTGCCAAAATTCCCACGATCGTTATAGGCTCCTTCCGGTAGCGAAATCACCATGAGTCAGACAAATAGAAAAATATCAGCCAATCTAATTTCCCATCGGAGGCCGCAGCTTAAGGCGAATCTGGACGTCCAAGTGTGCGACAGAGGTAAATATATCGGAAAAGTATTCCGCGCTTTTTGGGAAAACGGTACGACCGATTTTGAAATTTTAAACTGTATTTGTCTTAAAATAATGTTTGAATTTGCGCCAACGTTTTAATTTTTTTATTTTCTATGTATTTAAATTTTTAAATGTAATAAGTTTGTTATTAAAAACAATTTCTAAAATCGGCTCAACGGCGCATGTGAAGGCCAATGTCTTAATGACAAAACTTTTTTAATTTTTGAATTTGGCCTAATAATAACGCCCGAAACAGAAATATTCATTTTTCTTTTTTCCATCAAATGCCGACAGGCGCCGCTTCTATCGTAACCTAACGCATAGACCGATGTTTGTTTTGAAGACGTATCTACGTACAGATGGTCTGCTATGGCATCACGTAAGGCATAAATATAAGGATATTCAATTCTGCTTTCAGTACTGTCTTTTTGTGTATTTTACACAACCCAACTTACTTCCTACCTATGTTTTAAATAAGTAGGAAATTCTCAAAATGTGTAAATGTTAATAATAGATAATGTATCTACTTTTTATTAACGATCATAATATAAATACTAAACCACTTCAATAATTTCCTGATGCCAATGGTATTACGAAACAGAACATCAATAAAATGTAAATAAAAAATGCATACAGCCATTTTTTTGACTGAGTAAAATGTACCTATAAATTACAATTCTTTTATATCTGCTTAGATTACATACCTTGTATCATAGTCATTTATATTGACCGCCTAGAATTATTTTTGGATTTTGGCGTACTGAAATAGGCAATGACAAAGTAATAAATGTTAGTAAGTAGATATGGAACTTACATTTTATACAATAGAATATTAATCTTAGAAGAAGCCTTTTTCTTTTCGCGCTGATACGAAGATGCTTTCGCCTTTTGACGAGTATTTTTATCCATTTTAGATAATGCGGTTGCTACTTGTAAGAAAGTAAATATCTTCATACATAATGCAGTGCTAAGTCAGTTCCAGCAAAAAACTTTAGAGGTACTTGACTACAGGTGTGCGATGTCTGTGTGTGTGTTGAGTGAGGTTTGTATGTTTGTGACAGTGTGTGGCACCCTGACTCATTTATCACAAGTTACCCTATAGGAAGTTGTATTGTAAAATCATAGATACAGGTATAGAATAACACTCAATGAAACGTAGCGAATACTCTAGACAATATTAGCAATTGATTTTGGGCACATGTAATATAGAAGACAAACAATTCATACCATTCAAAAAGACAAGAGGTATCTTTATTTTCGATCAGACTATCGCTTGAGGTTTATTCCTGCAATCAGTGTACTACAAATGGTCTTCACATTTGTGCATACCTCGAAGTAATTCAGTTTTTGGAAAACAGCAGTTACTCAATTTACAAAATAAGTCACTGATTCTACTGATTCATAATACGGATTATATTATGAGTGCTATAATTATGTATTTCTGAATTAATAGTATTCTTTGTAGCCTAGTAAATTAAATAAAATGACTGATAGTATCTTATTAATTTGCATTTTAATTTTGATTTTTCTAAAAAAAAACATATGAAATACTGTTGCCCTATACATTCAAGTTCATATGACAGACTAATGTTTTGAAAAGATCTGATTACTCGAACCGGTATCATTTCTGTAGCGCACTCAATTCGACGAGTGTGCTACCGTCTTAGTTATGGTTGTCCCGGCGGACGAGATCAAAGAGAAAACGCATTTTCCTCTTTCGGACGCTATTTGCTATCAGAAAGAAATGAAAAAAAATGTTTTAGTATTAGTAAGGACCGGTGAACCGTCGCCCTTGACCACTTTTTTATTTTTCCTTTTTGGAAGCCAAATAGAACCGAACAAAAAATTAAAAAAAAGAAAATTTAAAAAAATAAAACGTTGGCGCAATTTTAAATACTGTTTTCAAAACAACCTCTTTATTAAATTTAAAATATTTTGATTGGTATGTCTAAAAACAGCGGAAAAAGATCCACGCCATCTCCTGGAAGAGAATCTCATTAAAAGGCCGTCCAGATTCGCCTTAAGTTAACTAAATTACAGATCGATAATGGGAAGCTAGACACGAGCAAAGTAAATCATCCTCTCATATCTCAAATGGCCATGGTTGATATTCTTTGAAGCGTTACCTGTAAAAACCAAAGGGTACTACACTAGAGTAACACCATAGTTATGGGGGCACAGCTGAATATCCCACCCACGACTAGCCTCGGACGGCCTCTCGATTCCCGGCTAACGTGGAAGTGCAGTGGATACTCACTCCAATAACCAATACAAACAAGGGATTATAATTGGGGACAAATACGAAAATTCGATATGCCATCTACACAATGAGGCCAACCTCATTTTTTTTCATTGCCAACCTCAAACATTTGACCTTGATTACTCTGTATTTAAAATATCGTATCTGTCACGACCAAGTGTTTGCTCATATGAACGAACCTTAATTCGTCTCGAACTTGACATACTCCAGTGTAGCATGCTATAACTACTAGATGCAGATATCGCAAATTGTATTAACTAACGACTGTATTTTGTATTATACTTTAATGAAGCTAAAATCCAGGGTTGTTGCTCGAAACGAACTACCCGATGTCAGGTACCCGGAATCGTTTTCGGGTAACGTTCGTTTTCGGGTACCAGGACTCGATTTCTGAAGGTTTTGACAGTCGTATCAAAAACTATGTGATGAACAACTAAATTGAATGTTAATATAAAAATTGTAGCGCAATAATACTTTCTCTTCTTTTCCAGGTATGCTACAACGTCAAAACTCACACCAAAGTTACTAAATTACCTTAAATTCAAGTAAGTGTCATTTTATATACTTACCTCAATATTAACTACGAACAATAAATTGACGAACTGAAGCTAGTGAATTACCCAATGCGCAAATTACGTTCGTATAACTATTCATATGATTGTTTCAGCACGGTTTAGAAGGAATTACGGAAATCAAATTAGCAAGTAAGATTAAATACGATCACACTAACTTCAGTTAAAATTGCATAACGTTCTCCCTCACTATCTTTCACTTCCCATTTACTCGCTTCTGTTGGTCTAAACACTTCGTCAGCGCTGCGGCAATTGCAAGCGCATAGTAACTTGTTAACCTCGCAATCTTACAACAATACATTGTAATTAACATGATGCAATGCAAATGCTATTAATATTTATGCTATGACCTGCAGAGCTACAAGTACATATTCAAATGGCTTTAATTATGAATGAGATAACGGATGTATGCACTTAGCATTAACAATCACGTTAATAGCAGAACACGTACAAGTTTCGGCAGAAGAAAAGCATGATGCTTTAGAATACCTCAATTGTAACTGTTTATATTACTTATTAGAAAGTGCAGTGTAAATTATTAAACGCCTCTCAATTCACTGTATATTGATTTCTTATCCTGCAAGAATTGCAATTAGTTCATTATTACCTTGTAAGGTTTAGTGCACCGTACTAACGATAATATTTATTATATAAAATATTACGAACATGACTAATCATAACTTCAAATCGGTAAGATATGATTTAAAACTGGGCATACATAATAACAGTATGCGTGAGCGTATAAAAAAAAATGTCGATTCATACATTGATAGTAGCATTTTAATCATGGCACATATGTGTAAGTATTACGTGATTTGCATACTTATCATTCTTGGCGCAGGTTTATTTTTATAGCTTTTGCAATGCCCGTTAGCAGATTTCTACTAATAATATACAGGACATTTTAATTGAAACGAACCACATCAAATAACTCTTTACCTCCTGTGATTTATATAAAATTGCGAAACCTGACAATTGTCATGAGGTAAAATATATGTGATTATAGCAATGACGGGCCCGACAATTTATAAGCATTGCTTGGGGCGCACCCTTAAAATTTGAATAGGAAAGATGCGACCGCTAATTCAAAAGGTCCTTTAATTCTCTTTGCGGAAACATGTATCTAAAGGTTGTTTTTTTTTAATCAGTAAGTAAAAACTGCTTAATTTGCAACCTATGTAATAAAATATGCTTACAATGAAATGGTTTGAATTTTACTTAATTCTTGCCCGGTAACATAAGTGATTAGTTAATCATTTATTAGTACTAACAAATTGTTAAATAAAAGTTGAGTTACATAAACTTATCCATCTGTTAAATGTCGAGTAATTAGTTGACAACTGATTATTGACTGTGGTAAACTAGTTAACTGTAAGTTTACTAAAATTGATAGTTCATGTTGGTCGCGATAGAGAGCCAACTTGAAACTTTGACGTTTTCACCTAGAAATTCAGCAATTGAGGTTTTGCTTCTGGCTTATGTCAAGTTTATTATAATGATTATAACCAAAACGGATATATGGAATGATGAATCATCGTCCTCCAATGAAGAACTATTCGATATGGTAGACGACATAGACCACGACTGTTCGGAGAAGAATCATCTAAATATAAGAAAAAAAAGCAAATAAAACAATTATTTGGTGGTGTTGGTTGTTCTTTCTTCATAAAGTTGTATAATGTAACTAACTGCTCTTTCATCCCTAACCCAGTAGTACTGACAATTAAATTCAGATATAATTTTTGCCCATACTTCATTTTTTTTTTTTTGTTTATTTTCAACTGCTCTTTTATAATTTTCAATAATCGCTAACAATGTATGTTTCTTTTGTATCGTAAAATTTCTGGCTCTTCTCACGGCATCCTGCATTTTCCTACTCATTACGATGCATAGTCTCAAATTTAGTGATAATATTGTCAGAAAACGAATGTGGAAATTACACCTGCCTAGCCTCCATAATTATAAAAATGTAATGTAATAATTACTGAACGCATATATTCTAAACTTACTGCTACTATCTTATTCCAAATTAATTGAGCAGTGATCAAATTGAATCAAAAATAAAAATTCTGTCAAAATGTCAAATAGTTTTCCCGCCTAAGCATCACATGTTCCGCCATCTATTTATGCAAACATGCACGGCAACTTTCGTTGAACATTCGGCACATTTCGTGCTTTGGTAAATCTTAACAAATGTGTATCTACCGGGAAAGCGGTTGTTAAGTTAACAACTGATTCAACAAATGATTATCTCCTAACAAACCTTTATGTTACTGATTTTTGCTGTTATCCATTGATTAACTTTGACAAATTGGTAACTATTGTTCATGTTACCGGGCGCAAACGTTCAATACGTTCAACCCTTAACCTCCATACAATAATGCAATCTTGCGCCGTCAAATGCTCTTCTGACATTTCTGCAATTATTCGTTGACAGCCTTCACAATTTTTGGGACGCAACTCTTATAAAGAAGCTGAACCTTGGACTTAAGATGCCCCCAGAGGTTAAAGCCAAGTGGTGTAAGATCTGAAATTGTCGTACTCTGGCAGCGTAATGTGGAGGCGATCCATCTTGCTGAAGTACTTGATTGATTATATCATGCAACAATACATTTGACCATTTACAGTTTCGTCAATGAATAGGGGTCCTATGAGATGATCCCCAATGATATCAACACATACATTAAGTTTCTGTGGGCGTTCTTTGATAGAATAGAATTAATAGATCATACAAATTTATTGCGAATTCAGGATTAAAATAAAAGTAAATTTCAATAAACATTGCGAACCTAAGCTAACAAAGTTTCTAAAGCAGAAAACAAGCAAAGTGAAGAAGAAAGTGGAGAAAATTCAAAATAATAAGTGAATGTGACAAAAACAAGTAGGAGTTATCTTGGTTAGCATAAAAAAAATTGCGAAATGTCGGGAGAGCACATATAGGGAGAGCATTTGAGGCCATTTTGTTCTAATCGTATTTTATTACAGAAGTTTCAAATTATGCACTTTTTGCTTACTGATTTAAAAAAAAAATACTTTTTAGTACATATTGCCGTAAAGAGAATGGAAAAAGCTTTTGAACGGGTGGTCATATTTTATATAAATCATAGCAGGTAAACAGTTATTTGGTGAATGAAAATAAAAATTTAAATTATCCAAGTATTTAAGCGCTCCATCTTGGATTAATCTATAAGAATAATATATTATGTTGGGGATAAAATAGTTATATAAATTTCAAGTTTATCAATTTCCATATATCCTCATGTACAACGTTTCGAAAACCATTTGACTACTAGAGACAACAGCGTTACCGCTGCAACACCCTGTATATACAAATATACAGGATTTCTCACGGTAGCCTTTCGTTTGAAGTGTCCGTGGTTAGAAGAAATTTAGAATTAGAACACCCGATATATTATCTCACTTTTGGATTCCTAAGAAAATTTCATGATGTCTTCCGTATGGTGCCCTATACCTATTTTCATTTGTATCTGAGATATCTTGATTATTTTGAACATTTCGAAATATATAGCCTTATTTTCAATACTGCGCCTTTTACTCATTTTCGACTGATGGTAAACGCTTTTAGAGTGGATGAAAGCATAAGAATGGTACTTTCGAAATCCAGATTGACTATTTATCGCATACAGAGTGTTAAAAATTTGATGACATCTTCAAAGTTGAAAAAGTTGGTTTTTTCAAACGTGACACCCTGTATTTTATTACATTAGTGGATTCGCTATGCCTTTCCCTATACCTATTTTCGGCGGTTTTTTTTTTTGTTATTCCATATTTTCTGTCAAAAACCGATGAAACTCCTAGTCCTATCTAGTAAGCATTGATTTTGATAAGAATTGAAACAATGTTGGTTTTATGTAAAAGCAGTTTAAGAATGTTTAACAGTGGGTAAAAGGCCCAGTATTGAAAATAAGGCTACATTCTCACGTGCCGTTTTAAGAGACAATCAATTTGTGTAATTTTAAGTTAAATTTATGGATTATAAATTGTTAATTTGGTATTTTCAATTGATCGTCTCAGTAATTGTACATAGTAGAACCGTAATTCTGGTTTTTTGTGACATGTTTAGCTTAAGAACTTCTTCACCGCGCGCCGTCCGCGAAGCATCGTCCCCACGCGCTTACGCAGAATGTGACTCCCACTCGCGACCGCGTAACAGGGATAGTCCGAGGTCTATAAAAGCGAAACACGGACCCGACAGCGAGAGAAATTGCGCCTCCCGCTCTGCCTCTACTAGGCGGAGTGTCGGCCGACGGCTGATCTCACATAGTACCCGTTCAAATTCCGTGCATTACGTTACGAGTGCCGGCTTTAGGGCTGCGCCTCACGCAATCTCCGTCCGCCTCCGTGTATTACTTTACGAGTGCCTGCTTTAGCGCTGCGCCTCACGTCAACTACGTTCAAATTCCGCATATTACGTTACGAGTGCCGACTTTAGGGCTGCGCCTCACGTAATCTCCGTCTGATTCCGTATATTACATGCGAGTGTCGGCTAATTGCTGATCTCATTTAATTTGCGTTCTTGTGTATACAAATTCTTACGTTAATTTGTATTGCGAGTTGTCACTTTTAATTGCCGTTTTCGCGAATTTAATTATCACACACTATGTAATTGCACATTTGCACGGTTATACTAATTCTTTTCCGGTAGTTGTAGACCGCGAGTTCACTGTTTTAATCATTCTTGAAAGCGCGAAGTTGTAACGTGCCGTTACATGGGAAAATTGACTTCTGTATATTTTTTTTATTTAACTATTTATGTTATCATAAATGTTTAGTTTATTCCATCAATTTTCCCTGATACGCTCATTATGCCCGCTTTTATTTTCGTTAATTTGATTTCGCCGGCAAGCGTCATAGTTTTAATTATTGGAGTATCGCATCCCCTCCACGCGGCGCACATTGTATCTACGCACGCTATTTCCCCACGCGCTCGTGTTGGCTTTACGCACGCTCGAATCCCCGCTTGCCTATTTAAACCGTGCATCAACCGAATACGTGGCAGACTCCGTAGCCTCTGCCGATCCCCGAACCTTCCTTAACTGTAATCTGTTGTCGTTCTTAGGAGTGATACGTTTACAGTGCATTTCCCGTTCTCGCAGGGTTATGACATGCTGTCGTCCGTAAAGGGTGACGCGGTTATAACCATTTACCGAATCCGCAAAACTGTAATCTGTTGTCGTTCTTAGGAGTGATACGTTTACAGTGTGTTTCCCGTTCTTGCAGGGTTATGATATGCTGTCGTCCGTAAAGGGTGACGCGGTTATAACCATTTACCGAATCCGCAAGACTGTACTCTGTTGTCGTTCTTCGGAGTGATACGTTACAGTCCTTCCGCCCGCGAATTAATAGTTTACGCCGTGAGATCGCCTTTATTATTGTCGCACGCTCGTATTTTTGTTAAGCGCCCACCCTGTATATGGTCAATGTGAGTATTATCGTAGACGAATTCCTGCCGTAAATGACCTATATTTCATTCTTAACGTTTAATCCGCTGAGCGTCATGAATTAAGCGAGATCCCGGTACATATATTTATTTCGGCATTTATTTCCCATGCCTTCTCGGCAAAGTGACCGAAGGTTCCGTCAGTTAAAACTAATATTTCTCCGTGATTGTTTACTATTTATATATATTCATGTTCGTTAGTATTATATGTTAAATATTGTTCATGATTATTTACTTACCTGTATATACACTTTTACACACACTTTTGTTTTTTGTCGTGTTGTTTATTTGGGAAATAAAACTACGAAAACCAAGCATTTGTTTCACTGGAATATATCATATTTGTTGCGTACTACAAGCTAGAACCCTGGATAATCACTCACGCACTGAAGCTACTTCATTTAGGGTTAATTTTTAATAATTGTACGACGTATTGGTACGCGACGTAAACAAACATCTTCGCGCGCAATTTGCGATCGCCCAGCTGACTGCGATCTTCGCCAGCGCCGCTACGTGAGAAGCAAGAATTACAAGGACGCTGTTACAGGGATCATTCATAAAGTTTCATGAGCGAAAAGGTAAGCGCGCGAAAGATTATCTTTTAAGAAAAGCCAAAGATATATCAAATTAGAGAGAACATCACACATAAGAAAGAAACGTCGTTACAAAGTCACTAGTTCAGTTACCGCTATTTGTTTATCCCATAAGCGATTAGAACCATCGGCATCAAACAGTTTATTTCATATTATTTTCATTGCACGCATTTTGCAATAATATTATTCAATTTAATCTTTACACGAGTGTACATGCGGTTTTATTTATATATAAATATATGTAAATATAGAACTCACCTGTTTACATCTGTGTCTCTTTTTTGTCCAACCGTTGTTTTGCGAAATAAATATTCTTGTATTTAAAGCACTTACTATTTCAATGTATCACCGAAAGTTGCGTATAAACTGGGTAAGAATCCTGATTTCACTCCGACATTGTTGCTATCTCATTAGGGTTCATTTCAAATAATTAGCTGTCACGTCAAAACATATACGCAACGAGAAATATTGAAAGCGCGACACGCACGACCTGATCAGCGGTTTCAGAACGCTACTATCAGCGCTATCATTTAAGATTTTCACCGCACAACGTCATCAACCGTATTGTAGGCAGCCGTTTCAGCGCGCATTCGAAGATTCGTAGAGATAGAGATAAAGAGAGCGTAGCTAATTAGCGATCAGATCATAGTAATAGAGAAAACGCCTTGACAACATAATTCAAAATTTTCAAAATAATCAATATCCCATAAACAAACGAAAATAGGTATAGGGAAACCAAATGGAACACTTCATTACATTTTCTTAGGGATCCAAAAATGAGATAATATACCGGGTGTTCTATTTAAAATAAGGAAATTAATGGCGACTTCCGATATAACCGGAAGTGGTACGATCTTGAAAATACTTTAGAATGAGAGAGCATCTTGACTAACTCTGAAGACCAAAGATTCAGAATTCTAAGTTTCTTCTAACCACGGAAACTTCTAACGAACGGCTAGCGTGAGAAACCCTGTATATATAGATTGCAATACGTTGTTATAGTTTAGGGATTTGCTGCATACTCTCTTGCTCCAATCTTCAAACAAGACGATAAAATCATCATTGTTCTTACATCAATCCGTACCGAAGCAGTCATTACAATGGTAGTAACCGTTCACGATCAATGGTGTGATAAAAAAGGTGTTAATTCATTCATATCATTAATAAAAACCATCCGTGAATTTCATTATTTTGTTTTTCTCTTCCGTAATATACCGAAAAGAGATAAAATGACGAAACAAAAGTCCAAATACATTACTCACTGTTTTAGAGCAAGTAATAACGAATATCCGTTACCTACCGTAAGTTATTGCATACGAGCTATGGTGCGAGCCTCTTAGTTACCGCCTCGCACTACTGGAGGTACCTTCTTTATTGCCGGTAACTACCACTGAATAGCAATGAAGATATTCCGCGACATCCTGTTTTACAAATTGACGCCCATTAGCTCGCTCCTAAATTAATTACCTGCTGGGTGAGCACTTCCTCCCGGAACTTAGAGGAATCCGGGTCGACGACGGGAAGGCGGATAGGTGAGATTTTACAGCCAACGCAGCAGTGACGCACCGGCTCAAGAACGATGACAATGACTGCAGATTAATTGTCGCACTTTTTGCCACTCTGTTTAATTAAGACTGCCAGCGTTTTCCGAAGATTAGAAACGAATTTATGGCGAACGCTATTTTAAAAATTGCGGCCCGAAAATAATTGAAATGCGGGATCGCAATGTAAACATTTTCAGATTAATTTTGAAGAGGTATTGGATATATTTCCTTGGTATCTTGTTAAGGAATGCGGAATCGTAAGGAGCAAGTAAACCCTTTGCTCGCAGCTGCTTCTGAACGGTAGATTTTGTGTTATCTGTGCTAATATTTCATTACAGGCTGTGGAACCATGGAAATCTTCTTTCATTTTTCTGTAAAGTATTTGACACCGTCACGTCTATGGCGCGTGAGGAGCTGAGCACAGGGTTATGTACTCGCTTAGCAAGTTAATATTTATTATATACAGATAATAATAAGTCTACCTACCTTAACCTCTTTATTAACTTTAACAGAGACTCCAAGAGGAACGCCTCATGGAGTCTCCTCGCGGAGTGTTTCCTTTACAGAGAGTCCCTTTCACTACAATCATTACAATTATATATGTTAACGCTGTCCCCATTCTTGAAGGCCGATTCGGGGAATCTCCCTTCCCTCCAGAAAACTAAAAGGATGTAAAAAAGAAACATAAATTTAAAGAAAATTGTAAACAAAAAGTAATTTAAGTAGCAGCCACAAATCAGATTTTAAGATCCTTAACTATGCTTAACTATCCTTAGACTATCTTAATGGTATTCACAATAAAACACATTTGCGATACAATTACTATTTACTTAACTAATAAACCTTAAACTAACACCAACCCATCTGCGTCTTTCTGGCGAATTCTTCAATGTTCCCAGGGTGGCAGAATCATCTATTCATCTCTTATTAGCCGGTTTTCTCAAGTCTTTTGGGCCGCTACTGCTTGCGGTAGAAACTCAGGCAACCAATTCCTTTGTATTGGCGGATGTATAGATAACGAGCTAGACTGTTTGTTCGTGCCCGGTGGAGTACTATTTACGGTATATGCCGGCACGAACATTAATGGGTCCTGTGATTCCAACCTATGGATTCCCTGAATTACTGAAGCCATCGTTATATGGTTGCCATGCGCCACCACGTGCTTTGTCAGTCTCCATCTTCTGTAATGTTTAGATAATTTGTTGCCGTTGGATTACAATCGTTGCATTTATGAATTTTATTTAAAGATTATTGCTCAATTAAATCAAGAATTAAACCCGGAAACGCCATCTAGCAGCGAAGTTTCGTACTTCTTGCTGGTCACAACGCATCTTTACCGTGATAGTCAAAAGTAATGTTTCATTTTTCGTTATTTATTTCCAAATTATTAGTAATTCATTGTTCGTTTAAATAGCTTTTCATTGTTCAATTATTAGTTCAAATTTCATTCATTAAAACCTTTTCTTAATTACCGGCCTATTGCGGTGACCTCCGCTTTTTCTAAGATTTTTGAATACTGTTTCCTGGAACGCATATCTAAATTTATTACTGATAATAGCTTAATTACCGACAAACAACACGGATTTTGTAATGAAGGTCTACCGGTACCGCACTCTCTCTTTTTATGAGGAATTAGTTAACGGTGTCGAGGCTGGCGGGAGTCCTGTCGGGATCTTCTGTGATCTGAGTAGGGCTTTCGACAGTGTCGATCACTCGATTTTGCTTAGTAAACTCTATGATTACGGCTTTAGGGGAGTGGTTTATGATTGGGTTTCGTCTTTTTTGCGTGACAGGAAGCAGTATGTGACAATTACTTATCTTTCCGACGGATCACCTGTGATTGTTA
The DNA here is from genome assembly GCA_004143645.1 of Protaetia brevitarsis. NCBI lineage: Eukaryota > Metazoa > Arthropoda > Insecta > Coleoptera > Scarabaeidae > Protaetia > Protaetia brevitarsis. Next base: position 322,313 of record RXPK01000202.1, on the reverse strand, counting down.
ATTCTAATAGTAAGGTGAATAACATAGGAGTTCCGCAGGGATCTGTTTTAGGACCAATCCTTTTTCTTCTTTTCATTAGCGACCTGGGCGTGTTATTCGGGATAGCTTTCTGGTAATGTATGCCGATGATGTCACTTTTGGATTCTGCCACCTCTGACATTTCCCTTCAGGAAAACTGTAATAAAATTCTTAAGCTTTTTTCTGATTGGTGCAATTCCAATTTTTTAAATTTAAATATATCAAAAACCGTTAGCCTGAGGTTTCATAACAGACAAAAGCATTGTGATACGATCAAATTGAACTTAGATAATGAATCTTTAACTAACTTAGACAATACTACTTTCCTGGGTCTACAAGTTGATCAACATCTTAGTTGGAAGATGCATTGCGAGAACCTTGTTCATAAATTAAATTCTTTATGCTTTTTGTTTAGAAGTCTGTCGAATGTACTGACTGTAGACCAAATGTTGGCCCTGTATCACGCCCAGGTTGAGTCAGGCTTAACTATGGGATCTGTTGTGTGGGTTGTTCTACCTCGGCACCGGCGTCTTTACGGTCCAAAAGAGAATTTTACGCATTACTCTCGGTCTTTCATATCGAGCGAGTTGTCGAGAGTCGTTTAAGCAGTCCGGGATTTTAACTTTGACGAACTTATTTATCTTAAATATTTTACTTTACATATTTAAAAGAAGAGACAGCTTTCAGAGGGTCGGTCAAGGGCAAAGAGCTATTACTAGACAACAGAATGATTTCTACATACCATTTTATAAATATGATATAGGCATGAAGTCGCCCTCATGCATCGGTCTTAAAATCTACAATTCTCTCCCTCAGGAAATCAAAATTTATCAAGCTTTTTTCCGTTTAAACGTGCTTTGAAAGCTTACTTACGTAATCACGTTTTTTATGATCTAGCCGAATACTTTAACGCACCGCAGCTGTGATCTTAATTTTATATAGTGAGTTGCTAATGTAATATTTTATATTGTTTGTTGTCTTTAGTTTTATACAATTATGTGTATTTGACCCCCTCCCCCTTTTTTGACAATTCCTTTAAAAATATTGTAATTTTTATATAGGAAATATATTATATTATTATTATTATATTATTATTATTATTCTTTTGCGTAAATTACTCCGCATTATTACGCAGCGGCTTCGTATCACCATCTCACGCGCTGTAAAGCTCCGTGCAAATTTTATGAGTTACCACGTTTTTTGTGGGATATTGTCACGTGAGGAACCTCCAATATCGAGTGCATTTTCTGTTTTACCTGGGCCGCCAGGAGAAGTGTTTAATTGCATCGATATTTCCCTGAAAAGGGTTTTACAAACAGTAGTGTCAAGCCGGCATTCGTTTAGTTTAATGGCGTCATCTTTAGGTCACTGGTAAGCGGACTTCTTCTGTTGTTAATTGTATTAGTTTTGGTAATCCGGTCCTGTCCTCAGGATCTATTTCGTTTTGATTTGAACTTATATGGGTGAAAGAAGCACCTAATTTGGGAGACCAAATCCTGATTGTTGAATTTTACCTGCACCGCCACTTGCGTACAAGGGAGCAAATTGGACCACGACTACGACACCAGCGTAACGCGCTAAATACACCGACACCCGCCAAAGTTACCAGCTAAGTCTTTACTATATTTTATTTTTCTTTCTTTTTCTTGCATCGAATTAAAATTTGAAGTTATTTTTAAAATCCTATCACGTGATAAAGACCTTCAAGCCAAAATTACTAATTTAGACTAAGATTCAAATTTATATTTCCTAAATATCATCATAATAATATTTAACTTTATTAATTGCACGATCATTACCTACTAGTTAAGCATAGAGGTTAAGAACGAACGCAATTGTGATCGTAACAGGTGTCAACCTATATCCTAAGATTTGTATTTCATTGTATTTTATTATTTTGCTTTTGTTTGTAACAAATATACAGTGTCACCCAAAAATTTGTGTTTTGAATAAATTATTTCGATCCGATGAGACCTTCGAGTTTGAGAACGAACGAACCCCGTAACAGATTTGTTGCTGTCCCTCGAGCCTATCTTGTAGGCAACTAACATTAAGGTTTGTCTCCCCGGGTACTGTCTCGATATCACGATTTGACCTTGAAGAGTGGGGACAGTGCTAAGATATATAATTGTTGTAATTGCAGTGAAAGGGATTCTTTACAAAGGAGACACTCCACGAGGAAGCTTTCCGATAGGAGACTCCATGAGGTATTCCTCTTGGAATCTCTGTTATAGGTAATAAAGAGGTTAAGTGTATTACTTGCCTTTTAAATAAACCCTGCGCGTGTAACCCGTGGTGCACACAAGGTAGATATAATTATTATTATTTATAATATAATAAACATTAACTTGCCAAGCAAATACATAACTCTGTGCTCACCCCCTCATGTGCCACAGACGTGACAATACAACGCTTCAAAAAAACCTTGGTACGCGCCATTCGATATAATTATGACAGCTTTGCTACTATTTAAATTAGGAACATATTGCTTATACTCGTTTGTATCTTCATTATGGACTAAATATTCCTTAAATTTCTTGCTTAAGATAAATTATTTCTGATTTTGTACTGTGACAAATTCACATTATTAAAGAATTTACACAATCAATAAAGATTAATAGACAATACTATTTGGAAGTTACTAATGATTTTTATTTAAAATGCCACATCAACATTTGATATGAAAAAGAGAAAAGAATCAATAGCAAAATATTTTAGAAAGGTAGAATTTCATTTTAAAAGAACGTCAATCAAAATCATTTAAAAAAAATAAATAAATACAATTAAAACCTTTTTTACTACTCCAGAAACTAAGATACCCATGTCGAAACCTAAAATGACGATGCGAACGCAGGAATTTATTACACAACCAATGGTTTGTTTAGCTACTCAGAAGGAATGGTCTTGTTTTGCCTCACAATCCCATATCTTTCACATGAGAATGAGTATGATATGCGATCTTCGTGTCAACTGACACAGAATTATGGTAAAGCTGGAGATCATGGAAAGACTATTAGTTGTATAGCACCAGTTTTCCCGCTTTGGAAATATTTCACAACACCAATTTTCACGGGCATAGCTTAACATATGCTACATCTAAAATCTAGCGTGGTGTCGTGCCCTTGAGTCCGAACCACGACCTGCGTTTGCATTCGTTCGTTTCCACCCGTTCAAACAATTTAATGAGATTATGTTTATTTCATATGTTCGGTCAAAAGCAAACGATGTGAACGTTACGAGAATTAAGAAATGATGAATGTATCTAGTACACTAGTAAAGCTTTCAATAATCTTAGCTACAGTAGTTCTTTAATCAAAGTACTCACTTTTGGCGGGTATGAGATGAACATCATTTGAAGTCTCAAGAAATACTACCTTTTGGGTACATGTTAATTTTGCTTTCACATTTCATTGAATGTGAAATGAGAACACGAAAATGTTGTTATTTTATATACCTACCAATTCGAGTACCTATACATCTGCTAGATCTGTAACGTTGTCGCGGTTCAAATTACTAATGCAGACGATATATTAAATGTAAAAGTATTTATTTAAGTTCAATTTACTGATGATTAAATAATATTAGTTTACACTTAATTCTTCTCTTATCTTCTCTCTTTCTTTGTATCTTTATTATTAATGCTATAATATGCATACTTACACAAGGCTTACTCGTATAAAAGAAATATGAATAATATACTTACTAGAAATAGTCCGTAAAAGCAAAAAAACAAAGAAGGTAAATTAACAAAACAATTAAGCTGCAAGGTTAGGTAATCTACCGCACCAGTCACATTTGTGATTTGGTGACAATATACTACTGTGATTTGACCAACTAACAAATCTCAACGCAAATACTCCCTAGAAAGGTACTAACTAAACGTAAGAAAACATAAGCATGACGCGTAATGATGACGCTTGCATTCTAAAATGTCCGGCTAACTGTTGATGGTGCGCCGTAATGATGCGCGTACGATTTATTGGCAGTCTATCAGGTCTGTGGTCGTACCATGTGAGAGCGATGTGAACTTGTCACGGGACCTAGTCGGGTAATTGTACACAGGTAAAAATTTGAGGGAGTGAAATAGGGAGTCTCCGTTTTGGAAATATTTTGTTCCAAAAAGGAGTTGCCATAGCTGAAAACAGAAAGTATTTCCTCGGTTTTGTACAAAATCTCAACCAAAACGGAGAGATTGAATTTACTCCGCTTTCTAACACGATTTTCAAGGAAGAAATAATCTCCGTTTTCTCTCCGCATCTACACCACCGTATTTAAGTCCTAAATGTGAACAAATATCCCTAACATTGCATTATATTTTCTCCTTCACGGAGGTGATAATTTGTTTACTTAACAGATGTTTCTAATTTCTAATACCTCAACGCCAAAAAGGGAAAGGATACCTCCGATTGGGAACATTTGTTCTCCAAATCGTAACTGTTTCCCTAAACATTTGAAAATTGCAAGTTTGCATAGGGCATGCGCATTTATTAAAGCGATATTAGTGCAGCGCATGTGCAACAAGTCTGGACGTAGTCCTTTGCAATAGTTCGAGAATGGAGAAGGATATGGCGAATGCACTGTACCTGAAATTTATAAAATAACGCATCAGAGTAAAGTACGAAAACCGTAAAAGATGGTAAGAGTTATGGGAGCAAACATCCACCAAGGCAGATGTAGATAAAGCAGGTAAGAAACTTGCTGCATCCTTATTTATTTTCAATCTACGATGTACCAATTTTTAATTGGCCCCCACTACATTCTAGGTGTTAGCTCCTGAATAAAAGCACGTTTATCTTAGCTGAATCCGTGGTGTTTCAACTGTGTCGTGCCTTCAATCCACGGTCGGTACCAAACTCGAAGAAGCGACTATATTATGGATAAATTAAAGCAATTCCAATGACGGCTGCTCTGTGACCGCAGAAGAGGACGTGCTTAGTGTGTCTATCCTAGTAATCATTAGGAATATATAAAAATAATTCAAGAACTTGAGGTTCGACGACATTTTTGATGCATTTTAATGATAAAATAATAGAATAAATGCACTGAGCAAGGGTGCTTCTGTCCACATAGAATAGCCCTCATTGATTAATTCCAATACGATGTTAAACTTAGCTACTATGGAGCTAGGTAACATAAAAATAGAGTTAAAAACCCTTCTCACTAGAGAGATATTCTCTTCTCTCTCTGTGGCAGGTACCTTCTTAACGGAAATAAATTCATGTGTAAAGGATGAAATACATTCCGAAACGGAGTTAACATGTTTCCGTACCGGAAATAATTCGATCCAATATGGAGCAAAATCTTTTCTCTGGCGGAGAAAATTATATTCACTGTGGATTTATTTAATACCGTCCGTTTGTTTAAGTGTTCCAAGTGGAGTTACTTGCATTACCAACGGAGATAATTTTATCTGATACGATAGTAGTATTGCATACATATGGGGGGAAACAACATCCGTTATTCATTTTAATAACAGCAGTAGGAGTTAAAATTTCTCCATTTCGGAAACTTTTACATTTATTGCAAAATAGTAAAACTGCATAAGAGAGACAAATTGGTCCTTAACGGATTAGGTTGCCTCGGTTAAAGATGTTTTTTCCCCTATGGAAAGCAAAATTATCTCTGTATTCCATCCGTTTAGTAGCAAAACATTTAACTCCGAAATGGAGGCTCCTTGAATGGATGGTCGCGAGGGAACACCGGAAAAGAGTTAAAACGGTGTTAGATTCAACTCCGTATTTTTATCTGTGTAATTGTGGTTTGAAACACTTTAAAAAATATTTCAACCTGGGAAACATGGTGCATTTAAATATATATACACTATAAATAGTTAATATTTTGTTCTTGATAAAAACGGAACATGTTACACGTGGTTGCATTTTAAAAATTACTTACTAACTTTTTGCACAATAAACATTCTATCCATGTCTTTTGCCATGGCTCCACATAATAGTATTATAAACGCGGATAAGCTAATGAGTAGTAAATCTGGAGCAATTGGAGGACCAGGAGGGATTAAATCTATAGTTATATTTTGATTCTATGTCTGGCATGAGATAACGTTACTCAACAAAGTTCAATAACGGTAAACTGAGTTACAATTGAGACAATTTGTTGAAAGAAAATAAACAGATGGCAGTTGACGTAATAAGGAATTTTTGAACATAGGTATCTTAAAGAATATCGATTTTAGTTCTAGTGATGAGAAGTTCGTTAGGGCTTGTACAAATTTATAGAATTGCAGATATCCATGGTTTCTCAAACACAGAGGTTGAAAATGTTTAGCCTGTGAAGGACGAAGAAAGAGGATACATACATCAATAGATAAAACTGAACTCGTAGCCACTCCGTCTATGTCCCACCATATTCGACTTTAAAATAAAATCAACCGAGGTTAAGTATCTGGGTGTTGGCTTCGACGCCAAACTGCTGTACAAATTACACCTAGAATACGTGATGAACAAAGCCATTAGGAAACTTCTGGGTCTGTAGAGATATGTTCGGTAAAACGTGGAGGCTAAAGCTTGCAATAGTACACTGGCTGTACACGAAAGTTATAGTACCCTCTATAACTTGCGCCTCGGTAGTCTGGTGGCACAAAGCAAATCTAGGCTATGCTATAAAGGCGCTTAGTAAAGTCCAAAGCATTACCTGTTTGGGCATCATGGGAGCCATGTCCTAAACGCCGACGGCTGCCATGGACACCATGCGTGTTTTTCCCCCCTGCAGTTGGTGTTGTAGTCTGAAGCAGCTCTAGAGACTTACAGAGCAAAATGTAGTGAATGCAAAGGCTTCTCCGGCACAGTCGTAGACCACACCAGTATCTTCTACTACATCGAACAGACAGTACCACTGTTCGTAAAAGCGGATAAGATCTCGCCCATTTTCAACTTCTCTGGCGGATAGAGCGTTGATATCTCCAGTAGGGAAGCTACAACAGCGTACATCTGCAAACCAAATCGGAGTCTATCCCGTTGGTTCGCCGATGCCTCGAAGACGGGCATTGAAATCTAGAGGGACGGAGAGCGGGGCGACAAAGCTTTTAGCCTAGGGGCCTCTCCCACCATTTTCCAAGCCGAAATTATTGCCATCCATACTTGTGCTGAGAGCATCTCTGCGCAGCTGCCTGCGCAAGAATGAAAGGGTAGAAATCATCTCCGACAGCCAGGTTGTCCTCAAAGCTTTACGGGCTGTCAGATATGACTCTGAGGTGGCACTGAGCTGCCACAGAAAACTTGAACACCTGGCGGAACATCTAAATGTTACATTGAGATGGGTGCCAGGTCACTCTGGGATCAGAGGCAATGAAATAGCTGACACGAAAAAGATCCGTTAGATCTTTCGGGTCGATTGGTTCAGTTTACCGATTATCGTTTCGAACGGGTCGATCGCAAACAATACATAACCAGTACAGAGAAATTGGGAACGATGCAATATCAACTGTAAGTGAAGGTATAAATATGCGGATGTCCCGGACTCAAATGACCAAACATACGGTAAAGGTATGTGTTTCCCATAAATATTCGCAAATGACTCGTTTTGAAGATACACAATTGCTTTGATGAGAACATTATTTTCCCAGATATCAATAGTGTTCTTATCAATTTGTAGAAGTATAGGAAATACCTACAGAATCGGTAAAATTGCGAAAAAGATGAAGTAGGTACCTAACAAACGACATGTTCAAAAAACATTACTTTTCAAGACCGTATTAAGTAGTTAAGTACTAGTTATTTCGTAAAGATAGTGAAATAAACATAAAACTTATTATCGCCACCATATTTAATGTAGAAAAGTATAACAGCACGTAGAAAAGTTAATTTAATTATTACTCAACGTTTTACGTAATAGTGGAATCGTTCGGAACTTGCTACTTCTTTTTAATGGTTTTATTAGTCTGAACTACGCAAACTATTTATAACAGATATTGGCCGCCATTTATCGCAGTTTTATATTTTATTTTCTTGTTATTTCCATTTTTCACTAGAATATATTGTTATATTCTGTAATCGTATGTATTAGTAATAATATCTTTCAATATAAAAGGCAGTCATGAAGCATTATCATTTATATCAGATACGTATACTTTTCAAAAATTTATTTTCAATGAGTGTATTCATTTACAAATCAGCTGTTTAGCAATAGCCGCATACTTACTATTAATTTAATCATTCAAAGATTTAAATGATAATAACTATTTTTTAATTATTTTTACTTTGTTACAATCCCTTCGCTTTTTAGCTTGATTACCATTAAGTACAAACCCTTTTATATAGAATTGATAAGAAATTTCGGAACGTATATATAGCAAACCGTATCACCAAATTACTAATCGACTACTTGAACTGCCAGAATCGTATCAAATTGAAATACATGCCTAACACTCTTACACACAATAAATTTAAATTAACTAATAAATCGTATTTTGACTCCTTGCATCGGCCAAAGACAACGTACACAACACGTCACTCTTTATATTTACTAAACACGTACTGTTGAGATATTTTCTCCGTCCTTTTGTGCATGATATCCGGCTGTATATGCTTATTATACATGAAGGCGTTGGATACTAGTGATGGGGCAATCGGATCCAAAAAGGATTCAATAAGCGTAAACGGATATGTAGTCACTACGCTAAGAAAAATCGGAACTTTTTCTTAACGATTCCGATTCTTTCGCTAAACGATTCAAATATCGGTTCATACAGATACCGATTCTTTTTAGTCGATAAGCAAAAAAGAATCGTTAAGCAAAATGTAGTCGATAAGAAAAAGAATCGTTAAGCAAAATGTAGCCGATAAGGAAAAGTATTCGTTAAGCATCACATAGTCGAGCCGATGTATGTATATGTAGACAGCGAGGCCGAGGCGAGCATATTTGCGGCATATTTCTTTTGATTTTTTTGCGATTTCTTATAAGCTAGCTGCAAAATATTTGTATAGAATTATCTTAATACACACGCATACGTTATTTTAGTGGAACTAGAATTACATTATCATTGGTTTAATATGATTTAGGTAAATTTTAGTGGTGGTGCATTTGCATAATAAATACAAGTACTTTTTTTAGTTTAGTTACGAAATACATAATAAAATAATCGAAGTAATATTACTGTATGCTAATAAAATTTTCTGTTTAGTCTGTTAAAGAAAGTAGCATAAAAATGAAAAAAAAACTGAGATTTGGGAATTTCTGTTTTCTGCTTCATAAATAAGGATAAAGGATGGGCTTAATCAGGTTGATAAACTACACATTTATTATGAAAAGCAATTAGTGGAGTCCTGTATTTACAAACCCAGTTCTTTTTTAAGACATTTGCCTTTTTTCATTGAAATTACACCGCTTTGGATAATATTTAATCGTGTCCAAGCAATTAAATGTATATTGTATATGTAAACGTTGTATTAGGAATATTGGTATGCTGTAAAATATAATGTCAAATGAATATTATCCAGCGGCGGCCGGTGCATGACTCATTGAGGACGCCATGACATGATCGAAGTTTGTCGTATAGTATCGCGTGGAAGATACTGTGTTGTTACCAAGGTAGTTACGAAGTTATACGAAGAAATTCGATTTACTGCATAGTCTCCTCGATGACGCATGCACCAGCCGCGCCTGATATTATCCAAGGTATTAATGCATTGAATAAATATATCATACTGACAAAACCTTTTATTTAAATTTATATAATCAATACAAAACCAAGCGGTAGATATATCTATGAATTTTAAATACTAGAACTAAATGTGCACATTAAGAAAAATCTAAAAAAAAAAACCACTTATAAATTGCAGGTGCCCAAGTTACAATTTAAAAATATTATTGTATCAACATTCTTCGGTGATAGCCGATTTCTCCTTCCGTTGGCAATTTGACCAGCTTTCGAAAAAATCCTCTCCGAAGGCACTGACGTTGCTGGTATTGCCAAATATTTTTTTTGTAATACGTACAACTCCGGCATTAATATTGCATGTTCCTTCCAGAAATCCTGCGGGTTTTTTGTTCGATTTAAATGTGGTATTCCCAGGTATTTTGCTATAACTTGTTCGCATGAAGTAGTAGAATTACTTTTTGATAATTCCAATACCTGGGAATCATAATACTCCCATACTGAATTTTTACTGCCGCTTGGTTGCATTGCCTCATCCTCGGATATAAATGTTGTTTCCGGTTTTACATCAATTTCATCCTTGACCCACTGTTCAACTTCATGATCGTTATCAAATGGTAATTTTTTAAACCGAGGATCAAGAAAGGTAGCGATTGCCGCAATTTTATTTTCTTTTACGCCTGAGAGTCGCTGTTCTAGGCTAATCAAAATTCTAGTTTGCAACAATATCCCCAAAGCAGTTTCTGGTAATTGATTCTTTATAACATGAACAACACTTTGGATTATAGGAATTACGATAGATAAAGTAGAATAGTTTTCACCTGAAAGTTCTTCAGAAGCTTGCTTAAGGGGATTTAAAAGAACAGAACAGTCAGCCAATACCTTCCATTCTGCTTCATCCACTTCTTCTGGCGGTCGAGGAAGAGCACTAATTGTTTGCAACAAAATGGTTTTCAATTCTAGCAACCGATCTATCATAATTACAGTGGAATTCACCTTGTAGAACATCTTGTTTTAGAGTAAGTGTGGCAATGTTGCTGATCTTGTAATTCTCGTAACTTGTCAGTTGCAAACACGCTGTGTTTGAAATGTTCACAATATTGCGGCACTTTTTATAATATCAAGTAAATCTGGATTGTCATTTATAGATTCCTTTACAATAAGATTTAAAATATGTGCTACGCACGGAAAGTGGACCATTTTGTAGATGTTGTTTTACCGCGCATTTGATGTTGGATCCACTGTCTGTGACTATAGCTGTAATTTGTTAGTTATATCCATTCGTTAAAAATATCTTTTAAGCATGCAGATAAATTTCTTCGGTATGTTGTGCTGCCATTTGTGTTGTTGTTAAAACTACATTGGTGTATCTTATTCATATAGAGAAAATGCCCAGTAACGGTAATAAATGATTTATTATCTTCCGAAGTCCAAATATCGGTTGTTACAGATATATGATTTATTTTTGTCACTAAAAATTTACTTTGCTATGACCTTTGCATACAAATCGTGCAACATTCTATTTACTTTAAAATCTTTCTGCTTGGTAAAGAATATTTCGGCTGCATTTTATTACAAAAGTTTTTAAAACCTTTGTTCTCTACCAAAGAAAGTGGTTGAAAATCTAATACCAACATTTCTAAAAGACTATCGTCCAAAGCTTTTTGTGTTTCTCTGATAGAGTGATTGCCCTTGAGATCTTTTGTGATGGTTCCAGAGACGTATTAGAAACAGCTGGTGAGTGTTCCGACGTTGAGGTGCTAGCATTTCGTTCGGATGTTTCCGCAAAATATGTAAACTCATATTACTTGTACCACCAGTGTATTTTAATTTTTTATTGCACAACAGGCAGATTACGTTTCTTCCTGCTTTTCGAAAAATTCCCACATGGTAGATCGTCTTTTCGAGTACTCATTATTACCACTAATTACCAACTTGTTTGATTGCTCTAGCCACAATACAGAAACTTCTCTCAATAACTAACAATTTTATACTGGTATAAATTCAGCAAACGCCGATTTGTCAGTCCCTTATATACTATGCTAATTTTTTTTAAAGAAAAAATAAACAAAAAAGTGTTCATATTCGTAATTTCCTATAATAATATAAATAAACAAAAACGCCGAACAAACACCGAAGTCTTTACTATAAAAGAGTATATACATAATGCGAAACTTGTTTTTTGTTAAAAACTCACGCGGATATACTATACACAGGTAATTTGAAATTTCTATGTCTTATCAGCAGGGCAAACTAAAATATATTTTTTAATGGGAAAGCCGCAAATAAAATACAAGTACAATATTGATATTTTCTATATGCTTTTTTAAAAGCCGGTATGTAGTAACTATAGTAAGTTACTATAAACCGCAAAAAATCGTTATCGCACACGTGCATGAAAACAAAAATAAACATCTCGTTGTATTCGACAGACGACAGAGTTCAAATTTACGGAATTATTCAGAATATACATATGTAGGTAAATTTATTCACATTATATACACATACCTTATATATACAGGTGGGCCACCACATTCGCGTCGGTTTATATACGAAAAGTGGTAACATATTTTCAATTCTTTTTTTGTTAAGGGTTATACAGGTTCAAAAGGATCACATTTCAAAATTATTTTGATAGTACAGGCTAAATAAAGTCAAGTTGGTGTTATGTTTCTTATGCCTAACTCAACTCGTTTACGAGATAATTAACTATTCTTCAAAATGTAGACCAACATTTAAGAGGCATGCCTCTCATGCATATTTAAGCTAGATATTTTAAACTGTATTTATTTTTTAATTAAAGCATTAGACTTGATAATAAAATAAAAATAATGCAAAAATATACAGGGTGAACAAAAACATACTTTTAATTTTCACTATCGTTAAAGGCAAGTAACTTTGTGTATAATGAATAATAGCGACACTTTTGTCTAAGTCTACTTTTGAAAAAAGAATGGATAGGAATTAATATTTGAAATAGAAAATTCTAAATTACTAAGAAACTACAAGAGATAGGTATAGGAAACATTAATACAATCTTAAAGACCGTTAAAATTAGAATCTAAATCAGGTAATAAATAGAGGGTGTTCCATTTACAATAAGAAAGTTACTTGCCTTTAAAGACAGAGAAAATTAAAAGTATCTTTCTGTTCACCCTGTATATTTTTTTGCATTACTTTTATTTTATTATCAAGTCTAATGCTTTAGTTAAAAAATAAATACAGTTTAAAATATCTAGCTTAAATATGCATGACAGGCATGCCTCCTAAATTTTGATCTACATTTTGAAGAATAGTTAATTATCTCGTAAAAGAGTTGAGTTAGGCATAAGAAACATAACACCAACTTGTCTTTATTTAGTCTATACTATCAAAATATGTCATAATAAATGGTGTTTTTTTACAACTTTGGTGTGTAACTTTTCTTTGAGTCAACCCTGTATACTTCAAAATAATTTTGAAATGTAGTCCTTCTGAACCTGTATAACCTTAACAAAAACAATTTGAAAATATGTCACCACTTTTCGTATATAAACCGACGCGAATGTGGTGGCCCACTTGTATATAAGAAACAACAAAAGTCAGTTTATTAGCATACAGTAATATTACTTCGATTATTTTATTATGTATTTCGTAACTAAACAAAAAAAAGTACTTGTATTTATTATGCAAATGCACCACCACTAAAATTTACCTAAATCATATTAAACCAACGATAATGTAATTCTAGTTCCACTAAAATAACGTATGCGTGTGTATTAAGATAATTCTATACAAATATTATGCAGCTAGCTTATAAGAAATCGCAAAAAAATCAAAAGAAAAATGCCGCAAATATGCTCGCCTCGGCCTCGCTGTCTACATATACATACATCGGCTCGACTATGTGATGCTTAACGAATACTTTTCCTTATCGGCTACATTTTGCTTAACGATTCTTTTTCTTATCGACTACATTTTGCTTAACGATTCTTTTTTGCTTATCGACTAAAAAGAATCGGTATCTGTATGAACCGATATTTGAATCGTTTAGCGAAAGAATCGGAATCGTTAAGAAAAAGTTCCGATTTTTCTTAGCGTAGTGACTACATATCCGTTTACGCTTATTGAATCCTTTTTGGATCCGATTGCCCCATCACTATTGGATACTCGAAATATGAAAGCGGCTGAAACGTCGAAAATGCCCATCATAGGCCACTAAGCGACGTTGTTGTTATTAAAGTCCATGGAATGCGTGTAACTAATGAACTTGAGCGAGCCTCTGAGTAACGCGTCTTAATTGACAACGTCACACGATAATACACGCGATACTTCAGATCGTTTTATATTCCTAGGGAGTTACTGCGTGCGATACCGTAGTGGGTATTTCTCATGTAAGGGCAATAAAAACATAATGAACTAAAAGAATGTGATTAATAAGAAAAAATGTGACCGAAAGCTGGGTACCTTTAAAATTAACAGAGTAGAGTAAACGTGCCAATGGTCAGCCATCTAACTTACTTTTAGGAATTATATTAACATAAAATGTGCAATTCTTAAGGATCTCAACTTTTGTTGAGTATTTTACTGAAATGTAACCATTTAAAATTAAAAAAATGATCTTTATTTCAGAATAAAATATTCTAAAAAAAATACCAACATTTTATTGTGCGAAAAGTCTAAAACTCCTGTAATCAGCCACTAAAGATCTCAGCCGTTGTAATTCCACTGGTCACCTGTTCCAATAATTTAAATGATAAATTTAAATTTAAGAAAGCAACAAAAAATATTTTTTTAAAACTAAAAGCTGACCGTTTAAAAATAATAAAAAATAATACAATTTCTGAACTGTTTTTTAACAGTACAGCTATACACAGTAAGAAATTTGTAACACTAGAACTGCATTACGCCGAGTTCAGGGAGGTCCCTCTAAATAGTGTAATTTTTTAAAAATAAAATTATTGTATATAGGTACAATGCTTATATATGGGAGTAGTAAATAAAATCGTGTGTTAGTGCTAGTGGCCCAAATTATTTAATTTCATTAAATCATTTTATTTTTCTTCTTGCCTGACGTTTCGACCACTTCGGTCTTTTCAAAGGTTAAACTCTTATCTATAGTTGTTAACTTAAACAGTCCACATGTTTCAATTAACCAAATGGTTTAATTTTCGTCATAAATAATTATTTAGTAATCAGTTAGACTTTTTTAAAAAAGCATTATTAAAACCAACACATAGGACTGACATAAACATTTTAAAACACAGTTGTTAACAAACTAAACTTTACTCATAGAGTAAATGCATTTTAGTTTGTTAACAACTGTGTTTTAAAATGTTTGTGTCAGCTAAAAACTACGCTCAAAAGATACAAACAAATTTAAATTACTGGGTTATTCTATACTATATAGATGTTGAAGTTTTGTGGAAGCCATAGTATTAGAGCATTTATTTTTTATTTCCAATTTGTAACAATAATAAACACCAATAATGATCACACGGTTAAAGGAGAATGTAACAAAAATGCTATAGAAGAATTATCTGATCAAAAGTGTAAAAAAATTCAAAGAAACTATTGAAAAGATCGAAACGCCATGCCAAAATAAGCTTACAGGTAGTACATTGATAGGAAAACAAGTAAGAAAAATGTTAGATCGACTGCTTCGTCACTTTTGAAACAAAACGTTAATAAATACATTGGACGAACTTGTTTTAAGAATATATCCCATAAATTGTAAGATTTAGGAGCGAGATATCTAGACGTTATATGCAGAACTTAGCTCTTTATCATAAAATTTTATTACATAAATTGTATTTTGTATTGTGTATTGTTTTTTTTTTGTATAACGATGTTTACTCTGGATTAGAAGATGAAAAACTACCACTAGCTTCCGCAACTTAATACTACATTCAAAAAAAAGGTGGCGGATTTACTCTAAAAATTGAAGGCAATTTTTTTACCTACTATTATTGGAGTAATTTTTTTCCTTTTTCGAATGAATTGATCGAAAAGAGAAATATAGAAAAATTGCTTTCTATTTTAGGGGATTATTTCTCTTTATATGGATAAACACAAAATGTAATTTACGGTTGTCTAAAACAATTGTTCGAAATAGGTATAAACAATAGAAGTTAATATTATAGCTTATCTCCTTTAAGAGATATACCTCACGCGCCATCCCAAATACGTTATACGTTAACAGTTATATAAACGTCGTTATATGTATGAAGCGCATGCTGCTGTTCGTAGTAGATGTGGCTTCTGCTGTATATTTAACGGAGCGTAATAACGTCTGTATTTCCAATTTCATATCTTTTCCACAAATTCACTTTTTTTAAACAGCAGATCAAAATACGGCTAACCTGCAATTCGCAACAAATGTCATCGTCTTCCCTAAAAAGATAGTAAACAATTTTAGTTATTCAGCAACTTTTTTGCATACTGATAGAAGTATCTTTTTTATTTAAAAGGAATTGTATTTAACCAACAATTTTTGCGTTTTGTATATGAACAACATGATCTTTTTGATTGATGATTTGATGATTTTACCTTGAAAAGGAATATAATTTTAAACCCACGCATTTCTTCAGAAATAATATATTTTTGCTTCAAGCAGTTCATTCTTTTATGTGAGAGATATTGATAATTGATTCAAATTCTCTGAATTTTGAAATTGAAAACTATACACATTGGCAAAAAAAATCGCAAGCAGTTTGTATCAAGAGGATTTTGCTTTTCTTATAACATTTATTCACTTTAGACTTGACTTTTAATGCTGTTTTATAGAAAAGCGTAAACACAGCAAAATGTCGTAATTATTTTTAATTGAAATAAAAGTGAATTATCTCCAGAAATCCATGCGCTCCGTATCTATCATATATGGAGGACAGGCGATTAGAGTACGTTGTAAAATACCAAGCCTTTGCGTCTGGTATTGGGGAAACTTATCGCAGTAACAATCTCGGCACCATAGTGCGCCATTAAAGAAGTCGTTCTTTCAATGGTGACTCCTATTAGATGTTGATCTGGTAAATATACTAGATTAATATGTTATAATCGTATATGCCCCCTATTCGTGCTAAATATATTCTGTTACTGGGATGATATAGGAAATGCACCATCTATGCGTCAATTTCTGTACTACACATAAGTACATTTGATGTACAATATGAGGAGAAATCTGGTATACGAAACTAAAATGCCATATTTATTTTTATTTCAATTTAATACTTAGTTAAATTAATAAATACTGCGCCTGTTTCAAATAAATCTTCTAATCAGATTATTTGTTTGATTAAATACAGGAACATTTCTTAATATTATTTAAATCAACTAATAATTTAGTAATTGTAGCCAAATACACGTTAGTAAGAATATTTGGTTGGAAACAATAAAATCGTTTTTTTTTCCCGTAAGTAACAATTTTAAACGTTCAAACACTATACTGTTATAAAGTACATTAGTTTATAAGTACCTAATGCAACATTAACTAAACCGGACCCTGTATATAAATGTTACTTAACAAAATTGAATTGCTTTTTCAATGATTCTACGCAACTAGTGTATAAACATGAGATTCTAAATCATTACTTAGTATCAAGTAACGTGAGAATTATTACCCTACATTTTCTAGACCCTAAACCAATACTAACGACGAAAATGTAGTTATTGTTACCATTAGATTAACTCTGCTCGTCCGTTATAAGTGGTTTTGGCTTTCGAACACGGTTTTATCGCACCTCTTTACGGAGATCATACACGAAAATAGTTTCTATCTAGAAATAGACGTCCCAATAAAACCCCAGGGGAAATTAGAAGTAAACGCAGACGCGACCATACAACATATCATTTAATCGTCAATAAAGCTCGTGCGGCGGAGCCACTAAAGGAAGAAAGCCACACGCCATGTGCAACAACGATTACCGCTCGCCAGCACAAAACGCTTTCATGTCCATTAGCCTAGTCGGTGAAATGCATCCGAGGCGATCTATATACATGTAATCAATTAATTATTCCTTCAGGCGTTCTATATCTCTGCAAGCGCTTCTCTGTACCGGAGGCCGCATTATTACTGGTTAACTTTGAATACAATTCGGCACCTAATAAGTTTATGTAATGGTAATATAAATTAAATACTTTGGGGTTATTTTATATTTATTTACCAGCGAAACAGGAAAGCTATTTTGGTTGCACAAAGTTAAAGATTATTATGCCGTTAGTGTTGAAAAATGATTGAAAGCGTCATGGCTGATTTTGTGTTGCCTTTTTTTGTAATAATTCCAAAGCACTATATTGATAAAAAAAAAACATTGTCATTTTGCTTACATATGTGTACTATAGAACAATTCGTCAAAGCGCGTAGTGTAATAGTTCAAAGTTAAGTTGAATTTAAACGATTACTTCTTCCAGGTTTCGCCGGGGCCCACGGCGAAACTCGGAAGAAGTTATTAATAGTAGTTATATCGGCCGTGAAAGACGATACGTATGCTTATATGCGCGTGTAGTAAAGTTTTATATGTATTAACAGGTAAAGAAAGAAAACATGAAAAAAACACAAGAAGAATATTATATTTACGTCACTTATCTATTACGTATCCCTATTAATAATTAATGCATGTATTAAAGATGTTCCTATCAAAAAAAATTCATCCTTTCCCCGTCTCATCTCTTTCTACTTAAAACAAAAATTTCATGTAAAACATTTTAATGCATTTCCTATCTCGATATTTAAAAAAAAATGTAAAATAAAATGATTTAAAATGTCTTTTTCCCAAATATTTAAAAAAAAATAATGTTTAAAAAATCATGCCCTCTTCCTCAGTTCTATAAGTGTTAAAAAATATGATTTAAAACGTTTTTAAGGCAACCTCTCTCCCGATACTTCGAAAAAACGGAAAAAAAATATTTACTGCTAAGGTCCCATTATCGTTCTAGTGCAAGACCGAGATCTATGTGGCACTTTTGTCTTGTTTCGGACGACATAGGACAATGGCATGCCGATTATGTGGTTGTTGGGCGGGGTTAAGGCACGATAGGGTAGGGGCATAAGCTAAGACGTGCCCGATTTTGCTTTTCTCTTGGTTCCGGCGGTCCGCACGGCGGACAGGTCAACGCAGTCCCGAATCCGACGGACCAGGACTTTAGGAGGCGGCTTATCCTGGGGCTCCACGACTTGGGCCAGAAGGGGGTTCGAAGATTTGCCCGCCCTCAGCCATGACCGGGCAGCTAGTGCAAGAAGCTGATCTTTCAACGAAGGAATTTCGAGATCGTTGCGAAGTTGTTGGTTCCTCACCATCCATGGGGCCCCCACAATGAGGCGCAGCATGCGTTCTTGCAGGACCTCCATAGTGGCGAGGTGCGACTTGGCCATGGTACAGAGGGCGAGCGCCCCATATGTCAGGATCGGTCTCAGACATGTAGTATAGAGTAGTAGCTTGGATTTGATGTTTAACCTACTCCGCCTAGCTAGTAGTGGCATCAACTGGATCTTTGCAGCCTGAAACCGACCCTTGACCTCTTTAACATGCGACTGGAATGTTAGGCGGCGATCAAGGACGAGCCCCAGGTATTTAACCCGGTCCGCCCAGGGAACTACAGTGCCGTCGACTTCAATCCTATCAGCCGGAACTTTCCTCCGTCGCGTGAAACGGACAGCGACTGACTTGCTGGGGTTAACCCGCAGTTTCCAAGTCTCAGCCCAGGAGATAATGTTATCAATGAAGCCTGAATTTGGCGGATTAATATATTTTCATTTCTGCCGGTGGCGTAGACTGCCGTGTCGTCGGCGTATATGGCCAGATTGACGACCGGGTGCCTCGGGATGTCACAAGTATAGATTATAAACAGCTCCGGGCCCAAAAGGGACCTCTCTGGAACTCCAGCGCCGATCGGACGAACGGATGAATAGGTCGTTCCGACCCTCACGGAAAAGGAACGCCCCAGCAGGTACGATCTGACGAGTCGAACCATGCTGGGGCTGAATCCAAGTCTCGCCATTTTACAGAACACACCGTCATGCCAGACCGAATCAAAAACCCGCTGAAAGTCTAAGGAGACAGCCACAGTGGTCTCCCTCCTCTCGAAACCATCCTGACGGCTTCAGTCAGGCGCAGAAGTTGTAGTCTGTGGAGAGTCCAGCTCTAAAGCCAAATTGCTCGTCAGGGAGAGGGTTGATTTCTGACAACACATCGCGTAAGCGAGAGAGAATTATTAACTCAGCGATCTTCGACAGAGAGGAGAGGAGACTAATCGGGCGATAATTCTGCGGGAAAAGACGGCCTTTCCCGGCCTTCGGAATGGCAATGACGGAGGCATGCTTCCAGATGGTCGGGAAGTGTATAGTGATAGAATGGCTTGATAACTTAGTGAGGGTCACACAGCGGGGGGAGGAGGGGGCAACCGTTAAGGGCAAGATTGAGAAATGCCATCCGGGCCGGACCTTACCAACAGCGGAGGCGCCCAATAATCGCCGATACCTCGTCAAGGTCGGTTGTGGATAATGATGGACATCCCCTGGTTCAGATACCGTGGCAAAGTGGAAGCAACTTCGGCGTCCTCCTCATCAGAGAGTCGACCTCAGGAGCATTGCCACACACAGACTCGAGGAAATCGGCATGAGCCTCAGACAATCCGGCGTCATCCGCTACCAATCCGCGAGAACCATGTAGTTGGGGGCACCAGAGTGTGTCCCGCTCGTCTCAGCGACTTATCACCTCCAAAGGGATTGTTCCCGGCGACAACGAGGCAACCGGGATTGCACTGCTCGTTTCGGATTCTTGAGATCTCGGATTCACTTTTTTAAATAAATTCGCCAGGGCCCTGTGAAAAATATTTAAACAAATCGTCACCCTCCTCTTTCATCCCTTCCGATGTTCAAGAAAACATGATTTAAACATTTTTAATGCGTCGCGTCTCTCTCCCATTGTTAAAAAAAAAAAAACAGAAAAAATCATCATTTAAGAATGCGTCTCCCTTTATCACCCGTTCCAATAAGTGTTGAGTAGAATCGAGTAAAAGTTCCGGAACATACGAATATTTTTTATGTTCCGGAACGCTGAATTGAATCGAAACCATTATGATGCTTCGGAACCTAGTACTAATCGAGTTAAGTTTCGATTCAGGTAGGTACTAGTGGGTAGAATCAATATCTTTTACACTCGGAACCTTATAGTATATTTTTTACGTTTGCATAATATATTTTTACCAATCGTAGGGTAATCTTGTCCCAAATATAGTCCAATCAAGTGGGACTTCCCGACCCGCCCGAATTAACATGTACAAATATAGCAATATTAATATAAAAGGTAATAAATTCACCCGGGTTTACGTTGTTATTTTAAGGACAGAATTCTTCAGATTCGCGAAGTAGTCCACGTTCATACATAGATATAAGCCACTCCAGACGGAAAGTTTTGATATCGACTGCGTAGGGTACAGTCTTAATTTATAAAATCCACTGTACTTACAAACCTAAACCGTTCGCTTAGGTCGAACTCTTGGATACGGATTTCACCGATTAACAATACATATCGGTACGTATTTTCTGAAGAAGATTGTGGAAAACAAATTTGTGGAAACTTAAAAAAATTGACTTATTTAGTTTAAATTCATTAAATTGTTCAAAAAAAGCCGCTAGCTCAAGAAAGGAAAAATCAATATTACACTATCGCTAAAATAAAATTTTCATCAAACATTTACATTTATATGCTTATTCATAAAAATTGTGTGTGATACAAGATTTAAGAAATCCTCACAATCAAAAGAACACTTTTATCAATGGTTATCGCATGTTCTTGCTTGTTTTTTTTTATTTCCTATGAGTGTTCTAAGTGAAATAATCTTATGTCGTTCCATATCTTCACAAGCATATATATACTTGCACCTTAATTATTCATAGCAAATGAGAAGACATGTATTCCTGTGCATCGTAAGATGTAATATTGCAACATTGTAATTTTATTACAGTACAAACATTTACCTTATAATTTTATGTGCGTTAGGGTGTTCCATGTTTTTCATTGGTTTCACCAAAAGCAAACAAAATATTCCAACTTGTGTTACACAAATCTCACCTCCATATTATGTTACATATACTTGCTTATGTTTGTGTCTAGATGAGTATTCAGCGCACAAGTTCTATAACTTCTGTCAGATTATCTCGAAGAATAATAAAAACTGTGCACCAATTCACAACTTTTACGACAATTTTACATGTCCTCAATCTTTCATGTCAGCACTTAAGTTGCAACTGTCCATTCTAATATGTTTAATATGTGTGAAAACATGACTATTGTTATTTATTGTAATGTTTGTAACTAACATTTTTTCAATTGATTGTAAGCATTATTATCCGAAATCTAAATATTAGGTACGTAACTAAATAAAGATTTTTTTTAACTAATGGGATGAGAAATTTTGCTTTAAAATTACAGAATTGTATAATTTATTTTACCTTAGATTTGAAATTATGAACATAGTGGGACAAATTGTGAACGTTAAAAATATGCCAGCAAAATGTGTGATGATATATAACGTGAACACTTCACAGCATTCGTAAGTGCGGAAGTAGGGCGATCCACTTAACACTACACGCAGAAATCGGAGAAATGAGATCAAAGAAATTTAAATGCCCGGATCCATATGACTAAGCTATTATATTTATAAATTAATCTCAAATTAGTAGAAGCACGAAGCAGAATGGCAGATTATCTCTTTAGAAGACTATATGTGAAAGATGTTTCAAAGAGATTTCTATAAGACTGTTATTTTGAACACTCCCACTACATCTAAGTAGTGATACATTAAGGGAACTTTTATGACAGGAGATAATACTGTAGTACGCCAATTTTTGCTATAGTATGATTGCAGTGATGGAAAATTACATTAATTTGAAATATTTAGGAGATTAGAACACGTAGTTAGCTAACAGGCCGCACATTGCCATACAGAATGTAGAGAAGCGAGCAGAACAACATAAATTCTGATAATGAAATATTGATATCTTACTGATGTAGGAGTCTAAATCAACATTATTAAACACAATGAAAGGTGAAGAAGTGAGTCAGATGGATGATCATTTAATATATAAAGGTCTTCAATGCACATATGTTTTAAGTTATGCTTTATATTTTTTCTATTGTGTAGCTTCAACTTTATTTTAGACTCTTATCACATGTGTAAATTAATTTTATATTTTTTTTTTCATTATTCCTGTGTGTCCATCAAATGTTGATAGAAGTTGGATTTTGTTTTGCTTTTGTGTTATTAATTCTCTTTTCTAATCTTCTTTCCGTTTCGCCACATATGTCGCTTACATTATCACTTTTATAGTATAATACACATTCTTCTGCAGTATGTTTGTATTTCTAGTTTGTATTATTATTATTCATTTAAGTGGTTGTTGTATTTTCTGTTTGTTATTGATATTATTATGTTTGTTGTTATTGTGGTTTTTGTGATAGGGGGTCTTTTTTAATTATATTTATATTTAGATTTTCTATTGTGTGTTATGGAAACTTTATTATTAGGTATTTGTGTATTATATTGTATTCTTTTTGATACTCTGTTGGATTAAAGGAATGTTATTTATATCTATGTAAATAATAATGAATGGTGCAATTTTTGGGAATTGTGATGGTTAGATTGAAAAGGAATGATTTTATTGGTAGTTATGGGTTTTCGATATATACTATATTCAAATTTGTAAGTCTAGGAAGTTGAGAGTGTTATTATCCTCAATTTCAATTGTAAATTTCAGTTTACCATGTCTGTTATTAATATAAGATAAGAAATTGTTAATATCTTCTGGTACGCCTCCATAGGCAACATATATCGTCCACATTACCTGCCCCACAATTTTATATGTTTGAAGAATGAATTGTTGTTATTCATGATATTATATGGTTCAATAATGTGAGGCTGCCATGAGTAAACCATTATTATTTTATAATATTTGTTGTTGAATTCACCATAATTATAATTCATTATTAAGTCTAGAATTTTTATGATATTGCCTATGTCAGTGTGGTTCATGTTTGTGTTATTTGTTTTTAGTTTTATTAGTTCTATAGTTTTTTCTAGTGTATAGTTTGTGGGGACATTGCTGTATAAATTTGTTATATCAAAAGATATCATTATATTATTTATATTGTGTTGTTGTAATTTTTGTATTAAATGTTGTGTGTTGTTTTATACTATATTTAGGTGTAAATCTAATGATTTATTCAGTTTTACATTATTTTTCTTGTGTGTATTGTTTGTTGTATTTTTGTATATATGTATGTAGTTATGGGTGTATGTTGTGATGTTTTTAATGTTTTTTGATTAGTTTTTATTAGTTTATATTTACACCCACACTCAAGTATAACAAAAATTATTTATATTTAAAGAGATCTCACAAAACAGAACAAAATATATTCTAGTCCGTTTTCACATATACGCACTAAGCAGTAAATTTTAACGTGTTTCCACAATTAAATTGTACATTGTCTCATTTTATTTATTTTATTTTGTTATAAATGTTTGTAAATAGTAATTCTGATATACATGACGTAGCTCTTAAATTCTTACTGATGTATGTAAGTATAAACAAAATTAATCTCAATTTTTTTATTTTACTATAATTCGCAGAATCGTCGCGATTTATATTTATTAATAAAGATTGGAAATAACTATTTTCTATTTTTTTTTTTTACTAATTATCCAAATACCACCATCCGACCTTCAATAAAATATCTAGATGATTTAGCAAGTTTTGTCATCTCATTGTAATTTGCTTTGCAACTAGGTACTTTATTTTCCTATGTGAAATTGTGTTTTCTGCACAGTCTTTTATCAATCTTTAACACAGCCAATAGCTTAAGATATATGCTGCGAAACAAATAAGTATTTTTTATACTAGTATACTTTGCATTCTATTCATTTTTAAATTTTTGTCAAAACAATCTGGTCAGTTTACTGCAGGTAAATAATAAATACCATATATAAGAGACGAACAGAACTGACGCGGTGTAAGACTAACATGTTATCGACAAGGAACAGCATCGTCGCCGAGGAATTGGCGTGTTGGTTGAGCTGTAGAAATCCGCGCTTCCGTCTCCTTATACTACCCTTCGCACCGTACCATGCGTAACTAGGACTGCATAGGTCCGGAACGCTCTTACCGGGCTATTAACTTCCGATTGTCGCCACTATGGATCGGCTCGCTCCCGGCTTGCTGCAAAACCCGCCTGATTATAACAATATGAAACCTTCCGACAATGCCGACAAAACCGAATCATTTAGGCGATGCTCTTTTTTCGCTCTAGCGCACCTGAACCCCAACACTAGTTTTATAAAGCTTTCGTGGCGTGTTAGTCGAGATTTGATTTTGTTGTGAAATAGAATCTATTCAATTTTGTATAAAAGCTTTTGTGTTTTAACGAAGTACGTTAATATGTTTGTAAAGAAAAGAACGAAGACTGTAACTAATGCGAAAAACATTTCAGTTCTTTTGGTCCTATAAAAATCGTTGTCCATAATGAGAATTGACAAGCTACAGACATGTATTAAGAGCGCTTGAACAAAATTGGAATATTAAGACTGTGCTTTTATTGTTTCAAGATCTTCAAAAGCTTAACAAATAGGGTAATTTTGAATCATTACGAATTAGAATTTTATGCACGTTTGATTAAATGTCATTCGTCCGAAAATATCAAACAGAATTTCTAAAAGTACCAGAAACGAAAATGTTAATAAGATGTTATATTCACGGCCCTAAGTAGTTTAATAATTTTAACGTTGACCCTTTGGGTCACATGATTTTTGTATTACAATAATCGAGGGAAATTTAGATTTTGCAACTTGAAAAGTTCAGAAAAGGAGTTACAATATGAAGAAGGAAAAATGTGAATGTAAATCCTTTTCAATTCAAAGTATAACTATTTTTTCTCCACACTCTAAAAAGAGGCAGGGAACGTTACCCACTTAAAAGTATAAATATGCATGCAAAACTCTGGGTACATTTCATGTTATTTGGGGGAAATTGAGAAAGCTGGGGTGATTTTGCAAGGTAAGTGCTTTTTTGGGCAGAAATAGTTCAAAATGTATAAGATTAATGGAAGTATGGGGAATTTTCACTTTCTGGGAAAAAAATACTCTAATGAAGCAGCAGGTGTTAAATTCCCTATATAGTCGACCTACTTACAAAAAATATAATCCAGCATTATGCAAAAATTATAGATCTATTAGTTTACTATCTACTTTTGCAAAACTATTGAATTAGCTGCGCATGAGCAGCTTGTAAATTTTGTCAACCGCAATAAGTTAAATATAAATTACTTTCGCATGGCTTTGTTCACTCTAAGGGAGTAGATACTAGCGCTGCGAATCGAATCCGGTTTTATGTCAAACCGGTTTTGGATGTGATTAGTCGTCTTCAAAACAAAAACCGTAAATCTCACCATCTCGAGACGAGGCCAGAGGACGGGAAACCAACGCAGCACTAACCAGTTTGTGTTGATTGACATGGTGTATATTGTGTGTATGTATATACGTGTATATTTTGTCACTTTATACAAGCAAATAAAATACTTTAAACCGGTAAAACCGGTTTTTAAAAACAACGCTAGTTTTCAAAATCAAAATCGGTTTTTTTTAAATTGGAAGATATGTAATTATTGCGTAATAAATATATATGTTAAAAATCAAATGTTTTAGGTTTGTTTGTTGATTATTTCTGGCGCTTTTGACAGTGTAAATCATGAGCTGTTATTAGAAAAGCTGCAACGCTAAGCGCTTCGTTGGAAAGCTTTAAATTTATCAGATAGTTATATCAAAGACAGATATTAGTGTGTGAAACTACCATGTCAGCAAAAGCATGCAGACTACTGCAGGAGTCCCGCAAGGCTCTATTTTAAGTCTACTCTTTTATATTATATACACAAATGATTTGTTTCAATATTTAGAAAAATCAAACATACATAACCGTATAAGTCGTATGTTATGCAGACGACACAAACTTCTTGTTAAAAGCTTCCTCTTTACCGGATATTGTAAGCGTTGCAGTATGTGTATATAAACAAATATCATTCTGGTCAACCAAAAAAAATCTAAGATAAAGTGAGAGCAAAACGTTTGACGGTAGCCTTTTAAAAGCTTGAGATCAAATTTAATATCTACTAAATCATGTACTGTAGAGTGGGGCAAACTCGTTCGCATGGGGTAAAATCGATCAATCCTGATTTTACGGCAATTATTTAGCCTGGCATCTATGGAAAGCATAAGAAAGTTTTGCAACACAGTAATTTAATAAACTTTGTGGTATAACATAATAACTAACTGGCTTTTTAAGTTTGCATTAGAAGTTTCCTGTGTTAAAAAAATAATTTTCGATGGAATGACAACGAGTAATATTTCATACAGACGGAAACAAACTACTACTGGGGAATCCCACTAGGACTTACTGAATTTTCGAAAAGGGATAAGGTGAAAAGAATCAATAGTCTCACCGTTTCTTTTTTTGACTTTATGAAAGTGTTGGAATAACAAGAGAGTAAGGGGAAAATTAACACCTCATGGGGTAATACCGATCAGTTTGAAAAGTAAAAGAACAAAGAACATGCTCATAGAACAACGTAAAAATATGACATACTCATGTTTCTACGTTGATTTTATTGAAAATTATGGTGAGAAACTATAAAAAAAAAGTATGGCCTGGCGGGAGACAGCAATATAACCCCAAATACCTCCAAAGCGCTATCAGGACAGTTAAAATAGAGTCACTTCCATCCATTATGAAAGCATCAGAAAACAATGGGGTGCATATCATTACCCTGTAATTGGCGAAGCTGTTGGGGATGCAAAGGCATGAAATATTATTATTATTAGTTTCAGAATATTTTAAGAACCGGTAGTTCTAAGGAAGAAAAAAGATGCTTTTGTATTCTCCAAGTTGACGAAATTTAGGAAATTTCCAAAAACCAAATTATCCAGCTGGTCATAGAAGGGGAAGGTACGTTTTTGAACTGAGAAGGAAGGGTTGAATGAATTTTGTTTTAGTTTTAAGTTTATTGAATTATTATAGTTTATCGTCATTATTTATCTGTTTGCATTTCTATAATGGCATATTTTCTGTTATTTCGTAAGTTTCTTTTTTTTAAAATTCAATTTTTTTTGTTGGATTTACCTCATGTAGCTTTCAAATCGGTTTTTATAAGAAAATAGATGGGGTGATTGAATTGCCCCCTATCTATGGGGCAAAAACCGATTCACGCTTGATTGTATTGAAAAAAATAGTGTTTTAATACATGGGTTAATATAACATGATGGTATGTGTAGCTAAAAGATGTATGATTATATATCATTTTTTCCATTTTTTGTTCCATGATCAATAATAAGTAATTCCATCTCAAGAAATGCTACAGTAATTCAGATCGGAATTGCTGCCCCGACTTTGCGGTACTTGATAATTACAAGCTGGACACAACGATGCAGCTGCTTTGTGTAACATTGGATCCATGTTTGACTTGGAAAGCACATATTCACAGTCTCGCGATCAATCTGAGGAAAGAATGCTTTGCTTTGTGCAGACTTAGGGATGTCTGTAAGTTGGATACCTTAGTAACAGTTTATCATTCTTGCTTCCATTCACGTACGCATTATGGAATTGCGTTATAGGGTTTAAGTTCATATGCCAAGAGGATTTTTATCCTTCAAAAATATGTCATTCGCTTAATAAACAAGTAAAGGTATCTACAACTACAACAACGATGTGAAGACATCAGACAGTGCATTAAAAAATAACATTACAAACAAATTACGACCTATTAGGCACCAGTATCAAAAACTATGAAAAAAAGAGCAACCAGCATATAGAAGTGGCGCGATACCTCCCCACGACACGAAGAAAGAACGAAGAGATAGGTCCTACAGAAACTGTAATAAGCATACCCAGTCAGACCGTATACCCAGATTCCACAAGACTACTAAACAAAGATGTGATTTTCGCAATTGCACCAACACAAATTCCGACAATGGATATGATACTTGTACTTAGAGAAGCAATTAACAATATGGTAGGTGAAAAATCAAGTGAACACCGTTGCAAAACCAGAACAGCACAAGGAAAAGAACTCGAAAAATAAAACTGCAAGAAAATGAGCAGCACCCGTGTTACTGTTCAAGAACAACGAGCTCTAAGATCTCTTCGATGTTACAAGCCTCTTTAAAATACACCAAACGAATACAGCATTAACAATAATAAAAGGTAAAAAATCTCCCCAGACGACACCTTGCAAACAAGAACCACATTGAGTATTAGCGCAATCATAACAACTATATCTAACAATATGCGTAGAAACAACGTACTTCCAGATAGAGGACAAATTCTACAAATTAGAGTTTGGATGGCAATGGGCTCACCTCTGTCCCCAATTCTGAACAACATATACGTGGAACAATTTGAATAAGCTCAGATACGTCAACAGTACCTTCATCATATAGCTAAATGGTATAAATACTCTAGAAAAATAGCTTACACAATCAAAAACACAGAACCTTCAATCGAGTTCACTATGGAATTGAAAAAAGAGAATGCCATCCGATTCTTAGATGTCCTAGTCCAAAAAAAAACGAGGGACAGAAACATAAAAACTAGTGTATACAGGAGGCGTACCTATCCACTACACTTTATTTATGAAAACTAAATTATTACAAATCATCCCAACCCCGTGCTCCACCTAAAAAAGGTACTACACGAGGCTACCTATTCTAAGTACTATATGGGTTCCATAATAATTGAAATATACGTACCTATCCAGGGCAGTATTTACATTACCAATCAAACCACTCAGGCACACTAAAATTGGAGTCAATAGTAGATGTCCATACGATAGAGCAAAAATCACATCTATCGTCAACTATGGAATTGGCAAATCACAGTCCTTATCACGAGAGCTACCTTGATGACGCCAGTAGAAAAACTGCCGAAACCTCGGATTTAAACAATTCAATAA
The DNA here is from genome assembly GCA_004143645.1 of Protaetia brevitarsis. Classification (NCBI taxonomy): domain Eukaryota; kingdom Metazoa; phylum Arthropoda; class Insecta; order Coleoptera; family Scarabaeidae; genus Protaetia; species Protaetia brevitarsis. The sequence continues at coordinate 292,712 of RXPK01000202.1, read as the reverse complement.
ACGATAGAAATAGCCTAAACATTAATTCATATTGTAGTAATTCCATGGTCAAGTATTTTCATATCATGAGTTGCTAGCATCGAGATCCGCTATTCGGATATCCGCATGGTGAAGTATTAAAAATTATGTATTGAGTTATTCTATTTTGCTGTAGTAAAATGTATAAGTAACTGTAATACAACGCGAATGTAATGGGGACAGGATTGAGTTTGATCGTGCAACGCATGGTGAGCATCTCATTACACCTTAATTAGATATAAACGAGGTGCTAGCTGTAATAATATTAGGAAAATAACATTGAATGATTTAAAATTTTAATTAGAAATCTTTCATAAATGAATCTGTAGCCACCGAATGCTTAATTAATGACCTAAACATTTAATGGTTCTATTGGATAACACTCTTTCAATATCGATTATTAGCTAATCAAATCCAAATCGATCCAATTACTTAGTTTTATGATGACTTCGATTATTTTATCACTATGTTCAATTTTTCTCCATTGAGTTCTCTTCTATGACGCAGTCCATTACCCCTGAAGTTCTTAAGTCTGCTGTCACTGCATCTAGCCATTTCTTCTTCGGTCTACCCGTTTTTTTCATTTTTTCCCCTTCTCCTTATTTAGTATTTTTCTGAAATGTCCATGTTCTGGCATCCTATTTACATGTACCTCTATGCTTTAACATGCTGAACTATATTGCTGTGTCCGTATAGTTCATCTTTGTCACGATTTGCTTTTCTTATGCAGCCGCCTTCTTCTGTCTTCTGATGCTTCTTGCATGCATTTACTCTATCTTTGTTCTTTCGTTCTTGCTTGTTTCATTATCAGGTGCTTTGTTTTGTCCTCATTAATTTTTAGCCCGTATAACCTTTTTTTTTCCATTTTACTGATTTTTTTTTTCTAATTCCTCTTTTTGATCTGATTATTAGTACTACGTTGTCTGCATAGACAATTATTTCCTGTTTTGGTTGCTATGTAGTCTCTTGTATTTATATTCTACTGTCTATGAAAACTGCTTCTACTACTAGATTAAATAGTGCTGCAGATAAAATGGGCCTCATTGTCTCTATCTTTCTTTCTGTTACTACTTTGTTCCGTGCATCTCTCAGTGTCATTTTTGTTAGCCTATTTAATTTTTGGGATGTATAAGCTTTAGATGCATCAAATATATATCTTTCTTCCCTCAATCGAGTCATACGCTTTCATAAAATCAATAAAAAGGATATGTAAGCTAAAATTTTGTTCGTAGATTTAATTTATTACCATTTTTAACCATGTGATTCGTCGTTGACTTTCTGCCTTCAAATTCTCTCTGATACTCTCCTACTGAATCATTACGACAATACTCACATCAACTAGAGATATTAAAGTCTTATGGATTCCAAAACTCCCTTAGCCTTCATGTTAGCATCAACGTTTTTCGTCCTGCCATTCATCTATTTTACCGATATGTTCACGAGCATGTCCACGCCAGAATTCCCGTACAATGCAATTACTGTCCAGACTACAACGAATCTTTCATTCGACGTCGGGCTGAAAACCGACAACGTGCTGTTGCCAGCGAGCACGATTGTAGTGCTCGCTGTAACAGCAAATACGCCTTCACACAGGTTACATTACAGTCTACATTAACAATTACATCTCAATCTCCCATTGAGTACACGAGGACTTTAACATACTTTCGATTTGCCTTACAACTGGTACGAAATTTAAAAATCGATATCCATTCTAGTACAAAAATAACTGTAATCCAACCGATTACAAAAAGACTAATTTTTAGAAACCATTGCGTATATCCATTGAAATATACTCTTTATTTACTTTACTCACACACGTGCCCATTTCGAACTATACCATTAAATCGATTGTTCACATTCGTATTTGGCCCTAATAGTGTTACGACATTAACATCTGTGTGCCTATAGGTACACCCTTATCGGCGAATCTATTTTTATCGCTTTCGCAATCATATTTCAACCGCCAATGCTGCTCTTCCGATCCCTACAATCGTTGTTGTTAAACAATGGCGTGCGTCAACGGATGTTGTGTTTCATCGATTCGAAACCAAAGGAAGTGCTTATGTTTAGTGCCGTCGAATATATATGTGCACGTTGACATAGCACCTAATAATAGAATGTCTAGGTGTATATGATTTCATTTCAAACGCTTCAACCGATACGAAACTATTAAAGCAACGCCCAGACAAAGGGAGTGACGTTTCCATACAAAATGAATGAAAAACCCTTTTGATTTGCAGCAGTTTTTGATTTTTACTTATTTGTTTTCTTACGAATATAATTTTTAAGTACCTAGCTGAATATAATTTTCTCACCGTAAAGTATCAAACAGATCCAAAATACCACTTATTGTTAAACGAAACCACATATCTAAAATATTTTTATCAACACAGAATCTGAAATCTGAACTCTGCAACCTGCATTTTTTTTGTTATTCAATTATTTATTAAATTTTATACAACTCAGTTATTTAATTCTCAAAACTCGTCTTAAAGGTTTCCGTAATAGGAATGAATTTTGTTCTTTTTAGGACATTTGGACCATACACAGCATATCTTTGCTGTTTGTAATAATTAAAAGTATTATTTTTAATGTAGTGAAAGGAAGTCTTAGTCTAAGTTCCACAACTTATTGTTAACGACTACTGCTCTAGGCATACCCACCTAAGAGTACGCATATGTAGTCATATATGCAAGAGGACCATTTCAGAATACCATATGCGGCGTAGTTCAAAGAGGACTTAACTCCACAAAATCTCTACCCTTCTAAGACTACCATTAGTTAGGTTTTCAGAAAAAAAAAACAATTTCCTAGTAATCCTAGATAATAAATGTACATAAACTTGAAGTAACCAACAAAGTCAAAAAAAGCTCTAAAGGTATATTGAAACATCACGAGAAGAAATTGAGAATCCGACTCAAAAATTTTACTGTGGATGTGTACGGAAATCTTAGACGTCATTACCTACTGCGAGACATTGAACGTCTCTCTTATAAATGAAAAAAAGTATATATATATATATCATAAGCTTCGCAGTGAGGCCATCTGCTTATCGAAAACTTTAAGTAAATATGCACTTGTTCCATCCCAAATAGCTACTAATAATAGCTTCAAATTTTATTAAATGTTGCAGTAGTGATATTCTCAATACTAGATATAATCTCATCTTCAACATTTATTTTCAGTAGTCAATTCCTTTTAAAACTTCAGGAAATTAATATTACATCCGAAAAATAATAAAATGTCAGAGGAACTATTGCAAGTATTATAATCATCATTTAAAATTCACAAAAAAATCAGATTTATTATTCAAAAACACAATATTACCTCATAAATTTAATAAAATGACAAAAAAACAATTTAATGAAAATGTCACGTCAAGCTTCATCTAGTTTTAAAACCTGGCTGATGGTCTACTCTCACGCTTGACTATCAATCACAGGGTCCTTGGTTCGAGTCCGACAGATTGCTCTCAGAGTGAGGTGTTCGTGGTTTCCCCTACTTCTTGGCAAATGTTGAGAGACGAACATGTTAAGCGCTCCACGGCCTCAGGCGTAATAATAACTCACACAATGAGTGTAAATCAACAATATCAAAATGCCAAGATTAACATGTAAAAAAAGGATACAGGTCCGAAAAAATGTTCATTAGCTAGAATAGTAAGAGAAAATAGTTTACAGAGAAATTTAACCAAATACTTACCCGAAACCCAAATTCGACCACTTATTATTATTATTATTATTATTATTTTGAATCTGAAATAAAATTCCAATCACCAGTTTTTATTGAACATTCAGACTGAATCGCAACCTAGCCGAAGACTTCCAGGCTTAAACTAAAACTGCCCGTTTCAGAGAGTTCCAGAACAAATCTTAGAAGAATTTGTAGATCGAAGTCACTAAAACACATATGTTTGTATGTATGTATGTATATGAGGGTGATGTTACACTGCGACTTAAAAGATCTATTGTGTCCCCTATTCTTGCTGTTTTACAGCTGGCCTTCCAATCCTATTTCTTTCAGAAAGTGCAGGATATCAGAAGGCCATAGGTTAGGTAAGTCTCCCTCTTCGATTTTAAATGCTTCCAGGTGCCTTGAGTTGCACAGTGCTGTGCAATTTGAGAGGAGATGGATAAGTGTTTCAACCTGTTCTCCAAACTGCTCGTTTTGCTGCACCCTTTGTTCCTTCCTAGTGAGTTATTCTCACTTTGGAAGATGGAAGGCTTCTTATTGAGGTCCTCCACCAGTTCCTGTTTACTGGCGGTATTGTCCCGCTTAAGTAGGTTAAATATATTTCCTTCCTCAATGGTGAATCCCACAAGTAGCTAGGGAAGAAAAGGTCCACCTCCACAAAGCCCCGCATGCAGAGGTAAAGCTAAATACAATGGAGTGCGCTAGATGCTTCAAGGTTGGACTAGTAGACTGGTATCCTATCCAGCCACGCATCCCATCAGCCTAGTCCGCCACCTTAGGATTTAGGTTCTTGTTGAGGTTGTCTCCTCTCGGTCCGTGCAGTTAAGCCAAGACCCCCCATCCCTTTCGACACCTGGTTTAACAGTTCGGCTTTCGGTACAGCAACAACTGGCATCGTTATAAAACTCTGTGCAAGCCCTTAGCCACGACACGACAGCTCGGGCGAGGGGGAAAATATGATTATTCCAATATAATAATATTACTTCATATTGAGTTTAAATTACATTTGTTGTGTTAGAACCCATAAAATTGAAAAAAAATCTTATGCTTTGATGTTAAGAAATAAATAGAATAAACAGTTGTTTACTCATAAGAGTATAAACAAAAAAAGTCGTAGTTTTTGTTAGTTCCTTATGATAACCTTGTTTTCAACATTGTATTTATTAATTATTTTTATAAGAAAATTGAGTTTATCTTCTCGGAACACCAAAAACACCATCTTTGCTTACCACAACAATAAGAATTTCTAGAATATACAACCCCCACAACTTGCATGTATACAGAGTTTTCGAGACGCAACTCGAGAAAAGAGTTCATGCCACCTATAGTTTTTGTAACCAATAAATTTTATAAAATACAAAATTGTATTCTCACAACATTAGTTTTATATTATTATTTAATTATTATTATTATTATACAAAATATAATTAACATAATCATAGCTGCACTTGTGTGTTGGGTGTTCAAACTGCAGAACTTAGACAGACATGCGCTTAACTATATAGTTGGCAGTTATATTTCCGTGGCGATTTTGATTTTTGATTATCCGGCGCAATTTCTGAAAGAGACGTAGCCTTGTTTTCAAGGATTACATGTCTTCCAATCGTATAACATGCATATCAATATTTAAGTCTAAATTCTAATTCTAACTATTTCACATCACTTGTAATATTCTTCATAGTCCACTTTACCAGTATGAATGAGGAAAGCTTCTTGAAATATGTAAAAAAGGTTCCATTAAGTATATTGCCTTGATCGTGTCACTGGTAACAATATGGAGGGAAAATTACTTAACATTTATTGGTGTATTTGATATAAGACATAAGATTTATCAAGACAGTTACCTCTAGTTTGAGATAATATGCGAGATTTTACGTTGTATTTTATGTTTTTTCATTCACCATGAAGGTAAACTGATCACTATTTTTAGAGTGATATTTCAAATTAGCTTTAAACTAAAAAAAAAACTGCACTTTCCCAGATATTTACAAATATCGTGTAAACTCTTCGAGGAGGGTGTACTCCGAAATCGGAAGATTGCGACAAATTGCGTTGTTTTATGTTGTATTTATTTATTTTTTCACTCACTATTCAAATATTGTTGACCGATAAATTTCATTTTTTATTTAATACATTCTAATTTAACGCAAATTTATATGTTATTGACACATTGTTTTTATATTTAACAAACCATTTGACAATTGCAAGTATTTAACTTCAATATTTTAATCATTTAATATGAATAAATTTTCATCTTATATTTAGTGCACCTGAAGATGTTGCTTTTGTGTTCAAAACATGTTATGAAAGAAAATTTAGTAAAACAAGATTGGATATTGAACACTTCTCTTACAAAACACATTTAAGCTGTTTTTTTTTTGTTGAAATTCTCCCTTTCTAAATAAATGATGGGTTTAACTCACCTTTTTTATGATTACATCTTTTGAAAATTTCGCTTCATCCGTCCATATGATTTAGTTAAAAAAATGGATTCTCTTCAACATAAATCAATTGCTCACGAAAGTTATGTTACCCCTATTACTTAAGGAGTTTAAGCAAAACTACGTGTTCTTTTAATGATGATCCAAAGTTATTAAAATATCTCGGTAGTTTTGTTAACCCTCCGTGTTATTTTATTCACACATATTATTAAATATTTAACAATTTGTACTTAGCAAAATGTAATAAGTTTTGTCGTCTAATAGTAATAGGTTTTCCCTGGATTTTCCTTAATTTATATTGCTCTTGAAAATCCAAACTACACGGCAATACCTTTAGCCAATTATGTATAAATATACAAACTACATACATATATCATGTCGACTTGCTAAAACGTAACGATTTAGTGTTATTGCTGTACATTGCTAATTGGATACCAGGACCCTATTTGTGTTCGTTAGATTATTCGGAATTGGCAACCGTTCCATCTGCATTCATTAACAATCAACAAAAACAATAACGCAATGCGGAATGTATAGTAACAGCAGTTAAAACTTAACGGGAATACTATAAAAGAAATTTATCGTAAAAGAAAGCTCAAATGCGTACGTGTTGCAGCAAAGATAAGAATATGTTCCTTGAAAAAAGTAAAATGTGAATGCCGGAAAAATTAAGGTTGTCAAAAATATATATATTTATTATATACAATGTGTATAGATATTCGCCAAAAACCTTCACTGTTTATCTTAATTGAAAAATCTTTATCTTATATCCTGCGTCTTTGAAAGTTTCAGTATTCAACTAACATTTTTTTTGCTAAAAGAAGTAGGGCGATGAAGTAATGTAGTATTCTCTTATCAGAATACTACTAATTTGTAGATCGACGCGCAGGTGAGAGACATAGAAGATTAGTCAAGATTTCAAATCATTTATTTCTCGATTAAACATACAGAGTGGCGCAAACGGTGTGACAAAGTACCATATTTCCATTATATTACATGATGTCAAAAAATAAATTTATGAAAATTGCATGAACATAGGATATTTCATGCAAGCGAGGCGCTAAGAAAATGTAATTTTCTAACAAGGGAACACCGGCGGGTGTCCCCCTCCGATTTCGATGAAACTTAACAGATCGAAAGAGTCACCTTAAAATAAGAGAAACGTAATTTTTTTTTTATCGGCGTATCCGCCAGGATTTCGGGTACAGCCCCCTCCAAAGTTTGGACGATTTTTCAATTTTTCATGCAAATATTCCTAAATTATAACAGATATTAAATTTTCTTCTTAACATTAATTTGCAGCATATTGCATGGCCCTAAGGGTGGCGTCGTCCGTATTGGCAAAAAGTTAATAACGGGGGACGGGGTACCCCGTACCCCCCATTTTTTTTATATTTTTTTTTTCTTATTCATCAAAAGAAGGCCGATTTTACATAGAATACGATGATGTATAACAAGTTTAGAAAATTAATAATTGTAAAAATAGAAAAATAATAATAAAGCTTCAAAATTAATAAACTTGTCTATTGATATAAATCAAATGAACTATAACAGAAATAAGTTTTTATCCTTAACATAATTTCCAGCATAATACATGGTCTCAAGGTAGATATCTTCATAAGAAGGTAATAACGGGGGACGGGGTACCCCATACCCCGCATTTTTTTAATAATTAGTTTATTCATTATTCATCAAAAAAAGATCGCTTTTACATAGAAAACGGTGATGTATAATAAATTTAGAAAATTAATAATAGTAATAATAACTCAAAATAAATATATATACGTGTCTATTGTGATGAATTTGATATGCACTTATCTACGCATACTTGAGTTTAATTAATTATTAAGTCACTTCAGATATAATTGGTAATTTGCATTATAAATTTAACGCGATAAGGGATCTGGTGATTAATCATATTATTATATAGATAAAAATAAATCCCCGAATGCATAGTAATTAACCACGAACGGTTTAAGTGGTCACGTCTGCATTTAGGAAATAGGTATATAAGACGAGTATTCCAAATGAGAACATTAGAAGTCGTTTTTCGTGCAGTGTAGGTCAGTACCTATAGTTTCGCACAATTGGCGAAATAATATTTATTAAGTTGCAATCCCTAACCCATAATCAGTTTTCTTCCCCCAGATTTTTCGAGTCATTCATTAAGTACTCGTGGTATAGAGTGGATACGTTGAGGAAAGACCTGGGCCCTTTACAAAAATCCTGTTGAGAGTTTTGTTTTAAACAAAGATGCGCAGTTACACCTTGTGTAGTATTTGCAACAAACCAGCTATTGTGCGTGTTCATGGTGCAAACAAAATCTGTGTTTTAAACACTTTTACACAGACTATCACTACTGTAATACTTACTCATGTATTTAAACATTTATAAGCATTATAATGTTTTTCTAATTCTGTTCTATGTTTCCTAAATTTCGAATTCGAAATGTTATAATCGTTACAAACACATTAGTTATATTTTACTCCATTTGAATATTACATTGTACACCTACATTGCACGAAAAAACTTGGAAATAAATTAAAAAATTATATAATGTATTATTTAATCCTATCGTCCTGCGTAGCAAATTTGTTCCATATATACGCACTAAAGGATTATGGTATTCTAAGAATGAATAACATTTATTAAGGAAATAAATAAACGCAGTCACTAACTGCAGTTGATAAAACGATTTATATTGCTACCACCGATAAAAGTTTTGTATAGTATATAGTATAAGTTAGTGGCATAGAAAGGTTTGCCCATAAGCTTGTCGAGTAGATACAATTCTAAATTTAAGAAATATTTAAGTAAGGAGAGCAGCGGAAGTAACGATTACAAATAATTGTTGTTAATGTACTATATATTATTATTATTATTACATTATTTTTTTTAATCCTCCAAATTTATTACCAATTGTTTCTATGTAAAGCGATCTTTTTGATGAATAATGAATAAACTTATTATTAAAAAAATTCGGGGTATGGGGTATCCCCGTCCCCCGTATTAGCTTTTTATGAAGAAATCTACCTTGAGACCATGTATTATGCTGGAAAAATATTGTTAAGGATAAAAATCTATTTCTGTTATAGTTCATTTGATTTATATCAATAGACAAGTTTAATTATTAAAAAAATTATTATTTTTTTGAGCTTTTATTATTCTTTTCTATTTTTATAATTATTAATTTTCTAAACTTTGTTTTATACATCATGCGTATTTCTATGTAAATCGGCCTTCTTTTGTATGAATAAGAAAAAAAACATGTAAAAAAAATGGGGGGTACGGGGTACCCCGTCCCCCGTTATTAACTTTTTGCGAATACGGACGACGCCACCCTTAGGGCCATGCAATATGCTGCAAATTATGTTAAGAAGAAAATTTAATATCTGTTATAATTTGGAAATATTTGCAAAAATTTGAAAAATCGTCCAAACTTTGGAGGGGGCTTGTACCCGAAAATCGTGCGGATACGCCGATAAAAAAAAATATACGTGTCTCTTATTTTAAGGGTTACTTTTTCGATAGTTAAGTTTATCGAAAGGAGGGGGACTCCGCGATGTTCCTTGTAAGGGATGAGCTATTCTGTTTGTCACGCTTGTTTTTCCCCAATTATCCTCCATGTGTCACCATGATTAGTTTTGCATTTTATTTAGCTGTGGCCAAACAGTTGCCCAAATTGGAAGGAAAACGTGATATCCTATATTCTGCATAAGCTCAACCTACACCTGTTATTCATATCGTTGATGTGGAGGACTCTAGTAGACTAATTCTTAATATATGCAATATCGTTGCTGCAGGAAATCTTTCTTTAATTTCTCTTTTGCGCGCTCTCTGACAGATTTTTCCGGATGTTTCGCGTGTTTATAATTTTTTCCGAAAACAGTTTTTAATAGCTCCGCTACTGGACTATCCACCTTCGGTTCAGCTGCTTCTTCAGTCCGTTTTCTCTTACTTCTTTGCTCCAAAGAATCTCACTCAAGTAATCAGCTTTCTTCTGTTTTTCTAGATCTGAGAGAGAGAGAGAGAATGCTATAGCCCTAGGCTAGAGCTCACTTGTGCACGGCTGAGACGTGTGGTTGCGCGCGCTTCGCAGAAGTTTCCATCGCTTATTGTCGCATACTATTATAATGTTATATCGTCGCGTGCGCTCAGCACATGCTATTAAAATTTTTATGTAGCGCACGCATAAATGATTAACAAGAAAGATAATTCTAGAAATATCTTCTAATAATTTTCTTTCGCATCATAATCTCGTTTTTAATATTTTTATTAACATATATTCATTACACGATATAGGTATAAGGCAACATAGTACAATAGGGCAGTATTTAAGATTCTAAATAATCGAACTAATTCGAACTGTCAGATTTTAATTGTGTCATCCTTTATTATAATAGCAATTATAATAATCCAAGCCACATCACCGTTTATTCAGTTGTTTTAAAGGAAAACATTCTGCACTCATATCACGTTGTTAAAGTTCAATCTCTTTATGAAAACGATAACCTTCTCCGATTAAATTTCTGCGACGCGATTTTAAATAGAATTCGTAATGACGGCGGTTTTCTGGGACATATTGTTTGGCGCGATGTATACGTATTTAATAAAGATGGAGTCTTTAACACTCACAACTTTTACTATTGGGTAAAGAAAAGTCCATACCAATTTCATGAGTATACAATAAGAAATTTATAACACTAGAACTACACTACGCCGAGTTCATGGAGGTCCCTCTAAGTAGCGTAATTTTTTTTAACACTAAGAGTAGCGTTAATAGTTAGAGGATATTTACTGTTATTACAGCGCGCGAAATACAACATGCACTCTAAGAATCGAGTATTGTTACACTGAGAGAGTATATACTTTACTCTGTCAGTGTTGAATTGCACTAACAATAAGTAGCCTGCTAGTGTAATTATTTCACACTAAAAAGATTTTAGTATCATTATGTACACTATCTTTTTTTAGAGTTAAATTAATGTGTATAAATACACAACAATTTTAACTCTACCTGATCAACACCTAAACATAAAAAACATAACACTACCCGCTTATTCTTACTGTGTAGTGTTATCAAAGGTGGGTTTCTGTTAACGTTTGTTTAGGCATAATAAACTATACACGGAAAAAATTAACTACAATTGTAAGAACTGTACTGCAAATGTTGGTTTTTTGACAACAATTTTTTCCGTGTACAGTTATTGGATCAATTTACCTTCCGAACCATCTAAATCCTGCTGAATACCTCAACATTTTGCAAAAAGTTACAGTGACCGGCATAAATATTGCAACATATAGGAACCTTTTTTATTATTAAAATGTACTATTTTAGGGGAGAAAAGGGGGGAGGGGGAAATAGGTTGTGCTTGTCTAAGAACTCCATAATTTATTTTAACACACGTCACGTGACCATTAGTGTGGGGGTAAACGTAAAAAATATGCCATGAATCTGCAAAAAGTGAGGTTAGATGACATGATATCGAAAAAAGTAATTTAAAAAAGTTGCTTAAATTTCATTTCTGAGGCTATATGCAAAGTTTTGTACACATATAAAAAAAACTACAATTTTTCCAAATATTGTCTAATTGAATTACATATTTCAATTTTTTTTTACTTTCAGCAGCTCGACTGCAGTAATATTACTAAATTTGGTTGATATTCTAACAATTTTATCAATTTTTTGATAATTAATACAGCCAAAAACTGAAAAGTACATCTTCAGTATGTTGATTGTTGTTGCAAGAGATTGTATTAAGTAGTAATAAATGAAATTATAAAAAGACTTTCATTCTAAACCACTTAGCAAACATTACTTTTATGAAAATCATATTTTTTTCTTCTGCATTAAAGTGGTGACCCCTAGTTTATTATGTTATGTATTGTTATGTTATGTTAGTTTATTATTATCAATTATTGGAATGATATTCATTAAAAATGTCTGCAGTTTCCCTAGTGGTCTTATAATTATCACCGCTATCTTCCTGTATCAAAACTTGAAACGCCATGTTTGTAGAAGAAAAAAAACTATGTACACGTAAAAAATAACTTAAATAAAATGTAAAAATATTAAAAGATAAACTAACCAAAGATATTAAGTAGCGGCAGCTGGAATAACTTAAATGTCAAGATTTTATACTCTTAATATTTTCTTTACTATATCACGACAGCACTAAGTTAGGTTTGTGTTTCTATAAAAGGCCCTACTTACTTAAGAACAAAACGCATATATCGTGCCTAACAAGTATCTATTTTAGTTCTTGTTTATTCATTAGGATTAGTTATTGTTTAATGTTTTTACTTATAAGTATTCTCATCACTAACTAAACGTATTGGTTATGCTGAAACCTATTTAAATCCTTTCGGTGCATGCAATAACATTTTGAGGGCTGAGGTAATGTGATGTTCAGTTTTGGACTTTTTGGCTACCATTTTAATACAGAAAAATGTAATGATAAAAAATGTATAATTTTTAACAAAAGTAATGTTTGCTAAGTGGCTTAGAATTAAAATGTTTGTAAATTTTTTTTATTACTATTAGATACAGTCCCCTGCTACAACAACCGTCGTACTGGCGACGTACTTTTCAATTTTCATTGTGTTAATTATGTATAAATTGACAAAATTGTTTGAGTACCAATCAAATGTAGTAATATTAATGCAAGTGAGCTGTTAAAAACTAACTACAAAATTGTGATTTTAATTTTTTTAAATATATTTACAAAAAAGTGCATACGGCTTCAGAATAGAATTCTAAACAACTTTTTCAAATACCTTTTTTGGATATTATGTCATTTAACCTCACTTTACCGCCATATTAGTGGTCACGTGACTTGTGCCAAAATAAATTTTGGGGTCCCTAGATATGCACCACCTATCTCCCAAATAAAAAAATTAATATATTTTAACAATAGAAAGAATGTTGCAATATTTATGGCGGTTACTGTATATAAAATGCTGCTGAATATGGGCCCAAATATGTTGTACAAGCACAATGGAATTTCCGCGCACTATGCTGTTAATGTAACGAACATTCTCCAAACAGATGGATTGGTCGTGGTGGTCCAATATTATAGGTCACCGGATTTTAATCCGTTTTTTTTTTATTTGAGTTTTTATCAAAGAAAAAGCACTACATATATGCTACGCCTTCCTTAAATGCCGACGAAGTAATGGAACGAATAAACACATCAGAGTTGGAAATTACGCCAGAAATAGGTACGAGTTTGAAACCATATCCAAGGTGCAAGTATGTGTTGAATGAATTGCAGCCAACGGTTTTCAATTTCAATTAAAACGTCTTGTTTTGCCATTTATTACATAAAAAAAATTAAATGAAGGAATAAAAACGCTACCATTCAATGGTTTTCTGTTTTCTGTGCAGTCACAATTACCGTGCAAATCAATACAAATTAAGTTACAAGCAGTGTTGCCGACATGTAGTGTTCTTGTTCACAACAGTTCTGCGAACACAAGATTAGACTATTAAGATTTTTTATTAAGGAATTTGTAAAGAACATCGCCATATAATTCTTCCGCAAATTTTTACACACTCTATATGTGTGCTATTTATTCAGCCAGTTTCATAATTTTGTATTTCTAACAAAATAACACATGTTGTATGAAGCGGGCAATCAATTTTTTTTTAATTACAGTTCTATCTAGTATCTGCTTTTTTTTCGCATTTGAATTTTCGATTAACTTTTTTTGGTATTGTTATAGAGAAACCAATACAGATAATGAAATATCAATGCATATACAACCAAAACAATTACTGTGCATTGTGTTTTTCGTTTTTAAAAGGAAAATATGGAACAGGTTAACTAGACAGCAAACACAAATACAGGATTTCAATAATGCAAGATTCTCATCCTCTGTGTATTCAATTTATGCCATATATCACAAGCATTGATAAATAGATAAGTTGCTATAACAGGGAGGTTAGATACAATGCAAAAAGTGTTCTAACCAATTAAGTCTATATCAGCAATTACAACTAGTCATTATCTAGTTCCAATTAAACTAGTCGTTGCCTACACATTAACCTTACACTGGATATCAGTAACTTGAACTTACTGTACGTTTTAGTTGTCTAGCATTTTTATACGCATGTATTTATGCACTCAGAGATAATACTGTGTAATGGAGATTACTGGGATTTAACGAGTAATTTGCCCTCGTACTCTACGTACTAATAAGACTAGTAAAACGCAGCGTGAGACGTCAAAGGCCGACACTTAACATTCGAGCAATACAGATGTTCTTGAATTTATAAGAAAGTGATTATATGAAATACAAGGGGAAATACGAAGAACGCTTGCGTTGTTAATATAATGACCGAGTTCGTGCGGGCAAATCCAGTTGGAATCCTCGAGTGACATCAGTTATTAAAAAGGGAAATGGATGCCATAACCGACTGGTATCTAATTACCAAAATTTTAATTAAACTGTCTTAGGGGAAAGGCATATGTTCCAAATACAGACACATGTACTTGTTAGTCACTCTCGAATAATATTTCTCTTACCTACGTTCATACTTGCATACGTATACAGCCTGATTCATTTTCTACTCGCGCCATAAGTATTTCGCTTATTATTGAAGTTATAAGGTAGCTTTAAATTCGAGAAAATTGTTAGATTTTTTTTTTTTTTATGATCTGGTAAGAAGGTAAACCTCTAATGTTCAAGATTTTTTTTTTAAACGGGAGATTGTCATTTTCTTATTTTGTCTCTACCACCTTTATTGGATCTTTTGAAAAAAAAAATAGAAATAAAAACGCATTCCTAAGACCACTATTAGTCTTCTCTGTACTGGTGTACTTAATTTTTTCTGGGATATTTTAGTTTTTTCTTGTCATTATCAACCTTTTTATTTCTTATCGGTTTCATATTGTATTTTGTCAGGGCGGGCCTTTTACCTAATTTCAGCTATATGCTACTGTTGCTTTATGATGATAGTTTAATTAACATACAATCCATTTTGAAGTTATATAAGATAGCAATGAGATTCTTAACTGACATACATTTTAGATGTAGTTCATCGGTAATGGAAAGATGTCACACACCAGTCAAATAGAAACAATCTAGGATCAGGTGAATATGAACCCATTTGGTACTTAATGGAGAAAGAGTCTTAAACCTTTTGAGGGTGCACGTACTTATCAAATTTCTTAGATAAAATTAATCTATTAAACCAGCTACAACATTTCTGATGGTAACAAAACGAAGCACAAACTCATAATTTGGCAATTCAGAGAAATTACTTAAGCCAAGAGTTTTCAATACCATCAGATTGGAAATAGCATAGTTGTTGAATAACGGGCTAGATTTCTTGATCTAAGTCGTCTGGATTATTTTTTGGACAGACTGGAAATAATGTTTACCAATTCGAAGAACTTTGAGATAAATTCCGTAGTACTTCCAATGTAATTTCTAGAAAAAATCGGCATGTAAAAGGCACACCAAAACGCCGAAAAACTTGCACAATTAAGGATTAACAATAAGTCAGTTCCAAACGAAATGATGACAAAAGAAAATCTTTTTAACACATCTTGAAAATCCATTCCTTTTGGTGGAAGCAAAATAGCATCATATAGGTCTCTCAAGGCTAACGATTTTTCCAAGAACATCACAGGAAATTTTAGCTTGTTATGACATAACAAGGGCCCGAACAAAATACCTGAACGGTGTTAGCAAGAGATGGCAGAGTTTGGGTAATACTTCCTTGCTCGTAGTGTTCATCCTGTACATGTAGAGCTCTTGCTCTCAGAGTAAGCTTTTTCCATGGTTTTCCTTTACTCCTTGGCGAATGCTGGGAGATAACTAAAATCTACAGCCACAACTATAATAACAACGGACACAGTCCTTATGGACTATGAAATCCCTTAGTCCCTGTATTGGGCTGCTATCGATAAATCAGCCAGCAGTAGTTTGAGAAAAAATGGGGGAATGTATGCGATCCCTATCCTCTTGAACATTTGACCCTTTTCAGTAGCTTGTGAAAATGTTATATCCCATCAACCAGTGTTGGTGCTATCCCAACGTATATATCATCGTTATGAAGAAGAATGTCAACTATACACAATCCGCACAGAAATATGATGAACAAATGTCAAAATCAATGAATATATAAATTGTATGGGAGGTGATCAATGAGCTAATTGAAGCTAAAATCATCAAAACCACGCTATTATGCGTGCTTTTGATTATTACGCTATGAAATGCAATTGTCAAACTGCATGGCACGGATACCGGAACATGATTACTCGATAAGCAAGCTCAGGACGAGGACATCAACAAACTTTCAAACAGGCAACACCTAAGAGGTTGCTGTTAAGAATGTTTATCCTATCAATAGAATCATAAGAATCAAATAAGAAGTTTATGAAGTACTAAAATAACACCCAAAACGACCCGCAGGATTTCACTTTTCAATCTACGAAGAATTACATAAAAGAATTAAAAAAAAAACCACCTGCGCGTTTAGAATGCAGAAAATTTCGAACAATTTCGAACCTGAAACAAGATCCCAAAACACATAAGAGCGTTCCAGAAACCCACCTGATAGTTCCAGAAGGAAATCTAATTCCGACAAAATCATTCTAGATCCCATTCCGCACCATAAGGAAAAAGAATTTAATCTCCGTGATCCACAACCCTTCAGACACCAGAAGTAATGCCTGTGAAGATTTTGTTATTAAATTTGGAAAACCAAAACAACTATTTTTTATTTATTTAAGAGTGGTCTTCCGTTTTATCGTTTTATCTTCTACGCTACAATTTATTTAGTGAATAACCTTTTTTGCATTAGAACCGAGTTAATTTTGCATAATTTTGAATCAATTTTCTAAAAATAAGATATTTTACAGTTACAGAAATAACCTGAGTTAACTATCTATCAATCTAACAAATTATTTCCATTCTTTAAATAAGAATTTCCTATATTAAATTGCACACTTTTAATCTATAAAGAAAACAATTGTGTCCAATTGAATATTCAAACTTAAAGCGGTTTAAACCGGAGATAAATGTTCAATCTGACTAAAGAAAACTATAAATGCATATTAATTAAATTCCTTATTTAATTGAATTGCCTTCCTTTTTAATCAAAGCATAAGCTGAAATCGGAGGAAAAACACCGTTTGTTGACAGTGTTAAAATCCAAAATTCGATATATTATCGAGAAATAAGAAGGTTGACAATAAATAAGCCGGTGCTTATGTGTGTTTATGTCTACATAGGGTTCATTCAGTATTCGCAATGTATCGATACTTTTCATTCGATACTACTATTTGTTGTATCGTAGTAATAAGGTCGTCACCAAGTAAACTATCTACTGATAGCTAATGGTATCGAATGGTATCGAAAAAGGGAAATTATTTAGTGATATGCGGACAGATCCTGCGCCAAACGATAACTACCTTGTTTATATCGTAATTCAACTGATTCATCCGCTTGGAAGTATCTTTGGGTGTGCCTCTTGGATGGCGCACAACAAAGATGGGATTTTACTATGAGGCCCTCCATAGATTACACCAACTCATATTATAAAGAAATATACCTAAAAACAAGGATGACACTCATATCTATTAAAAGAATTTGATTCTGTTAAACTTCATAAATCAACATTTCTGTGTTATTTTAATTTATTTTTATATCTGGATATAAAACCTTAGGAAATTTAGAGTTATATATCTTTGCTGAATAATTAAAAGTAAAATTTTAAAATTTTTGGTGAATTATTATGCAATGCCATAAAAAATGGACTATTTTTGGATCTATTTTAATGGCATAGTAGGTATCGAATGGATTCAAGTGAGTACTCGTAAGCATCAATACTTCTAGTTGAGTACTCCAATCAGTATCGCAAATCTCAATCGATACCACGATGAGCAATCGGTATCGTAGATGAATTGATATCGAATGAACCCTATGCCTAGATATGCTGCCACGTACTAAAATATAAGTAAAGTGCTAACCGATGTCCAAAAACAGGCATTGCTGGGAATCACTGGTGCAATTAACAGCACAGGGACCGCTTCTTTGGAGACCATTGTGGGTCTCTCCCCGCTAGAGCATTATGTGAGAGCCGAGGCAATGAATGCGATTCTTAGACTGAAAGTCAACAGCCCGTGGTATCCCAACTTCGGGGTGGGAGGGCACACTTATACTACGGGCACGATGCTGGACGGGCCATTGCTGCAAATGCCCACGGCCAGCATGGCACCCGAAATTATCTTCACTGAAAATGTGAAAATATCCATACCGAACAAAGACCAGGCACGTAGTGAGATCACTGCTATTGACAACTAGTTCACGGAGGAATCCAAATCCAGCCAGGGCACATGAGCCGGTATTTGTGGGCCCAGCCCTAATCAAAGGATATCCCTAAGCCTGGGGATGCATACAACGGTCTCCCAGCAGAGGTATTCGCAGCCTGTGCAGAAATGATTGCAAAAGGGGGCTACATGAGGAGGAAAATTAATATAATGACTGACAGCCAGGCTGTCATTAAAGCAGTCTCGAACCCCGTAACTAGGTCAAAACTAGTTAGAGACTGCAAACAATCCCTCACAACAAAGGCACGAACTAGACACGATAGCTAATGAAAGTACCAAGAAATGGAGGTCGACTGAAGTCAACATCAACCAAAGCGCTAATAGGGGATGGGGATGCTAGATTCTCTGATAACATACTCAGGCGTAGCAATAAAGAAGCTAAAACCATGACTGGCTGGCATAATGGACACTGTCCCCTGAAAAGGCGTCTATACAACACAGGCCGAGTAAGCGAACCGTAGTGCAAAAGATGCGAATTATAGGAGGAAACGAGTATACATGTAATCTGCACATGTGAGAAATTGAAAGTACTCAGGCAGAAATATTTCGGGAGAGATCTATTGGAGCCCTCGAAGTTCTCAAAGTTTCCACTGGCAAGATACTAGGCTTTATAGAGAAAACCAAGCCTACTCGATGGAAATAAGAGACTTAATAGGGATGGTATAATGAGCACCTAACTCAAGTGCCCGAACTTTAGGTGCCCACCCTAACTTAATAATGAATGAATGAAGTAAAGTGCTGGCCCCAAGCTTTCTGTCAGACATATACATTACATACATATACATTATTCATCTAATCCACGAGTATTACGGATTCGGAAGGAACCTGACGGCATCATATTAGAAACAATAAGTGTGGTACAATTAAGGCCATAAATGTTTAACTATTGCGTCAGTCAATAATAAATACATACGTAGTGTTAAAGACTTGAAGCATTCCTTTTAGTAACTATATATCAAATGGTTTTAAAAATTACAACTTAATAGCATTTTCAGATTAATTTCTTTTTTGCTGTTCAGCTCTTTATTGACAGATATTTTGCTTTTATGTGGTCACATAATTTAGGAATTTGACTTTGATGTACGTGCCATAAAATTCGTCCCGGTCCAGATGTTGTGACTCGGAAACTATTAAAGTAATATAACATATACTACACAGGTTCTATCTAAAGCCATTATTGAAATTTACTATGTTTTGTTTGTTTTTTCCAATAGTAGAAGTCGTATTCTAACATATAAAGCTTTAGCTTTGATCTATTTTAGTTGCTCACAGAAATTTTAATATAGTGTCATGATAGAATTAACTTTTCACTTATTAAATTCCGTAAAATATAGATAAAGGTACCACCTCATTTAAAATAACTTAGACACTCTGTTATTATTTAACATTGTTTCGTATTTTACAGCACAGTCCTTTCAGTTACATAACACAATTATCACGCCAGTGTTCTCATGGTGTGATACGTCTCCTTGTATTGCACTACGCTGCACGTCTCAAAGTAATTCTAGAACTCGAGTTCTGCACCTTCACCAGCGACAATAATTGAAAACTTTTACCTTAAAAGGGCTCGACTGTTTGGCTGCTGGTCTACGTAACTGAACTGCATAGTCGGCGCCTGCAAGTTTTGTGATTTATGAGCTCCGAAGTCCATAAATGCATTTCATTATTTACAGATTTAACTTGTCGTGTATGCACAATAAATGACATCGCACACTCATAGCATGTATGCATGTCTGTATATCTCCATAAATGACATGTTATTGAACGTAGAATAACATTGCGAACGCGGTCACACAAATATAATTCGGTATGTCGATTTTGGTAGAGATATTTTGGACGTTAACTGGAATATTGAGAAAATAATTTTCAATATTAGTGGTAGAAAGAAGTAACGAGATGTTACGTTATAAATAAAGTAGTTAATATAACGCTGACAACTCAACACACAGAGAGACAAGAGCACAAGTTCTATATTAATATCAATTAATACTTTAATGCCAGCATTTTTTAACACAGATTTATGTCTTCCTCAAAGCTGAGTTGAGAAAAAATTGAAAATCCTGTTCTATGCCAGGAAACATAATAGAACGCATGTTCAACAGAGAGCTTATGTTCTCTCTTTGTTCAATTCCCATGATATTTTAGGGCCACAACAATTTTTGCAATTTATAATTATAAATCCTTATTTTTTCTTGAAAAACAAGCATCTGAATATATTTACTGCATTGGGAATAAAGATAATTACTAGGGCGGTTGTTTAGGTATCTGAAATTGCTTTCAATTCTATCCAGTTTTGGGTGCTTGGGATCGGTGGAGTATCAAATGATGGAAAATGAACAATGAATCGTTTAAGTTCAAATGACCCTTTTTTATACCCAGAATATTATGCCCGCGACTAATTTTAGGTAATGCTCTGTTTCGAATAATACGCGATTTCGAGTATCAGATTCTAGAACCGGCTATCTGGGTAACCCGACACTGCTTGAAATTTGCTTCAAATTTATAGCAACTATTTTATCCTTAAATTCTCCAATTTTGAATTGATATTAATAATTTATTTCAATATTTTGTCTTAGTATGACGTTTCTGGACATGTTCAAGCCACTGTCTGACGAAGGGAGAAGAGAGATCTTCCAAAACGCCACACTAAAGTCAAAATATTAAAACAACAGAGTCCGAATTCTAAAAGATACCTTTACAGAAAAATTGCTATCAAGATTACATTTCACAAAAATATGTGATACTTTCATTACATGTAAACTGGAAAAAGAAATTTCGGTACAAATAATATGCAGTCTAATTACCGATTATTCGTACTGTAATTTTAAGTGATGCATGAAAATTACTGAAGACCTTAATTGTCAGACGTGTTATTCAAGCTTAAAACTAAAATTTTACACTGCAGTGATTAGAATATTTGTGTGCCGGAAACTTGTTTGTGAATTCACGGTAATAGAATTAACATAATAACTAATCGTCACAGTAACGAACAGAACGACCACTTAGATAATACATTAGCAACTTTCACGCTCTCTGAGGCTGCTAGAAGGAAAACTCGACAAGTCACAATACCAGTCACAACGCAAGATATGTCCATGTCATTAATTATCTTTTCGAGTTTCCTATGCACTGCTTTTCTCAACTCAATAATAACTTATATCATATGTATGATAAATAATATTTAATCGTTGATTGAGTATTTATCTATTTTCTTACATTAATCTTTCTTCCTGGAATTTATTGATTTGGATCAAGACGTTAAAAGCAGCTTATATGCATGAGATGGCCAGCTACGCACAAACTTTCTTGACCTTAATGTTTTATATGTATCTATGTTTGTAATTTGATGCAACAAACAATGTTTAATTTCAATACAATGCAACAGTAAATTTAATTTCAAAAATAAGCCATCTGTAGGTGTACTATAAACGACGAAAAGTTACGAAAATGGACAATTAGAAAAACATCCAAAAACTGTAATTGTTTTCGTCGTGTAATTTCTATAAAAAAAATAATAAAATTAACTATACAGAGCGAGGTGAGAAAATTTATTTTTCAACCTCCTAATGGGCCGTGGGCGCCCTTCTTTTTCACCTAAAAATGTCGCCTGCTAACCAGGAACTTTAGTGTCTTGACAAATCTCTTCCGTTTCTGAATATTGCAAAAAAAATGTGTTGGGGGATAACTTTGAGGCCGCCATTACACCCTTAAATCAAAACCGTACGCTAAAAAAATTGAGTGTCAATATTTTTTGGTGTCTACATTCTACAATTATCAAAATCGGAAGCGCGTCAAGAACTAAATATATAACTACATCAGATTATACAGGGTGTTTTTAATTGAGACAACGAATATTTCTTAAACACTGTTCAAATCAAAAAAAAGATTTATTAATTTGTTATACTCTAGGGCTCATGATCCTGCCTCTTTTTGTTATTTTTTCTAGACGTTCCCAATCATAGTTTTTGCGATTACACGCAATCTGTCGAATCGAAACAAAATTTCTAACAAAAACACTACTTGATGACGTAGAATACGAATCTGCATACAAAATGGGGGTTCCCATTAAGATTTCAAGTTGTTCCCCTCCAACTCTGGGGGTGAGTTGGGATCGAGTTCGCCACCCTTCAGTAGCCCCCTAATTATAACAAATCTTATTAAGGTCCCTTTTTTAATTGGATGCAGTGTTTTAGAGATATTCCGTTGCCTCAAGATAAAAAACTCACCCCCCCCCCCCCCATATTTAAAAGTAAAATAGTCAACAAAACAATGAAAATAAACATAAAAACAAAATAATGAAAAATAAACGTTTATATATTAACTTAATCAAACATACACTGTAAACGCTTCGGAAAATACAATACAATGGCTGTCTGATGTCGCGCGATGGTGATGCGCAAAAAAGTCTTATTTTCGTATCTCTTGTGAGCATACTTAATATACTTATCCATAGTATTTAGTATCGTATCAATATTAGTCGAGTCTTAACGCGACATAGTACAATTCTCCGTTAACGTTTTACGCATTGTAAATGTAATATAATGTCGGGAATAGAAAATCTGAAAACACGACCATTGTTTCATAATATAGAAAAGTATATCGGTGAATTCCAGGTGGTGCTAAAGATCGTAAGTTAGTTTGCTACATATGCGATAACAGTTTTGGGCACAAATCAGACTACACATTGTGGTGGCCGCATCTGATCCATTATCTACCTAGAAACATTATTTTAATTATGCGTGTGTTACATCCGTAGATGTTGAACGGCCTTTTTCAAAATGCAAGCATGTTTTGTCATCGCAATGAAAGAGCTAGGTTTAGTGAGATAATCTTGAAACACTTAATGCTATAAACTTTCTTTTGCCATTTCTGCTGCTCAAATAAGGTAAAGGGGCTTATATATAATATTTATAGTTAAATAAATAAATAATTTGCTCTTTTCGCACTGTACTGTATACTTTGGTTAATCCTCACACATATGAAACTTAATACTGACCTGGCGCGCAGACGAAAGTTGACCACTCTGTACATAACTACATACGTACATCTTAGGAAGAAAACTCCAAGATGTTAAATACAACTTCTGAAGTAATTATATATTTATCTTGAAGAAATATTTTTTGCGCTAACGAACATAAAAACATTCTTGTGTCACTTTCTATTAGAAATTTATATTTAGAATACATTTTTTTATTACTCTTTCCTTGCCTCATGTAATATAAGTTCTGCTGCCATCTGACTTAGATTCATGGTCTTGTTAATTGTAAGAATATGGACACATTTTTAACACACATGTTAAATAAACCAAGAAAATTGCTAGGTTAACTGTGCGTAAACCGCAGTGATCTCATAAGTAAATCCATGTAATATTTTTAAATTATGACGTGAATGTAATGTCACCGAAACAGCTATTTTGGTCACGTATAAGTGCATTATATACTTACAATTAGTGGATATTGAACTTTGCCAACAATAATTATTCTTAAAACTTATTAAAGAATAGTATACAAAAAATATATGAATAAAGCATTCAATTATAACGATTTGCAATACATATCTATTTCTGAGATTCGCATATTCTATCCCACATATATTTATTTATCACACAAAACTCTTTTTTCATCCATTATCGCAACTGAAAAACTCAACAGCTGTAAGTAATCCCGAGGAATTATTGATATAACTTAAGGTAATTTAAACAGAATCGTCAAAATTTATCTCCCGCGAAAAATTGTATATTACCGAAAAACTTCCACAAATGCAAAGAATTTATACGCAATGGTCGCGTTATATTGGTCTTCCATCATTGCCGGTAGTTTCGCGCGTTATGGAAAAAAAAAGAAGAGACGAACGGTTTGATGCTAGAGGCTTACAAATACCAAGCGTTCCATCAAAGCTTGCTTTAGCATTTCAGATATTTGCACAGGCACACAGGAAGGACCAGAAGTCTTTTATTAACTTTTTTTTCTTTCGATTAAAGAAAAATATGCGAAGAGAACGGAACAAAATGAAATTTTATTTGCAGAAAAAAGAAAAGAAAATAATGAGCGAATATAACTTGACTTGGGGGTAATTCTGTAATGGGATTATTTACAAAGCATATTTTATTTCTTAAAAACCGATAATAAAAGATTTGATAATAAATAACTATTGAGAAAACATAAACGTGACGTAAAGAAACTAAATATAATTACATAACATCGAGACACTAGATTCTAACTCTCAATTAATCCATGTTTGCGAATAGCAAAAAATCAGAGTCAACGTATTTATTTTATTTAACGATTTAAATCAAACTTGAAAAATTTATAGACTGATGTAATGTAAGAACAACGATTAGTTTCTTAGCTACTAAATCCCTCGGTTTCCAAGGGTAGAGCACCCTATCGGTAACACTACCCTAGCTATTTGCTTTAGTATCTCCGAAATTATAAAACATATCAACAAAAAAAGTCAAGATAAACGTTTAACTGTTTTAGTAGTACTAAAGGATAGCGACAATAGTTTTGCCCTCATAATTATTGTTTACCGGTAACAATTCCCATCCCCATATTGTTTTCAAAATCGGAATTTTTTTGGCTAACAAACTACAAAGGTATGTACAATGCATCTATACTAAACATGCGACAATTAACTCAATTATAGGGAAAAATAATAACTAGACAATTTGATGTACACTTCTCACAGGAAAGAATCGGGACACCAGCATTCCTAAATTTTAAAATTTCTTGGGTAAATTGCAGCTTCGAGCACTATCAAAGCCATGGTAAATCACTTTTTTGTGTGTATTATTGCGATCAAAATAAAGACTAAACATTTAAACAGAAATTAATATATAGTATAGAGAAAAAGTTTATACATTAAATAAACACATTGGATTTCGGTGGGGTGTTTCCTTAGAAATATCGAATACGGAAATATTAATGCCAAAAAATACATAAGAAAGTAACATGTAGTATTTAACTTGTTTGCTATTTATGTAGAGATATTCTTTTTTTTAGAAAACATGGCGATGGGATTTTAGCCGATATTTATGTTTACTACGATATTAGTTACTTTAGTTGATTTGTGCTCGCGAGTATTGGCTTTGGCATAGACAATATGTCAATCAGCCTCCTGAGTTTTTTAACAATGTGATTTTTCACATTGATTAATTACACTATTATTATGTATTCATTATTGTTGTTGTTTAGTATTCTCAAATATTACTTACTACAAATATATTTTTCTGTGTTTTAAAAAATTACCAAAAATAAGATTATTACAGCAATTAATTTCGCAAAGGATTATTTATTATGACCCTTCGTTTATTTTATTTTTCAAGGAATATATCTTAACTATCGGCCTGTGTAATCCAAGTGTCGTTCTACTTTATTGAAATATAGCTAACACTTTTGTTCGTAACATAGCTTCAGCAGCAGCAACGAAAAAGCATTAAATGTATCAAATTCAAAATAAATACATTATATATTTAGCACTAACTGGATGAGACAACAATATGCTTTCTTACAATGTTGTTATTTATTATAAAATCCAATAATTTAAATAATTGTTTAATAAACCTGTGCTACATAAAGACAGTTTGTAAAGAGACCCAATATTGGCCATCTTCGAGAAAATAGATCAAGGACGTCAGATTACACAGTGATAGCTCAAATTATATTTCCTGAAAATACACAATAAACGGAGGGTTCATAAAATAAATAATTTCTTTGCGAACTTATTGCTTTATTTAAGAATTTTAAAATATCTTAACCTGTTTTGGTAATTTTTTATAGATAAAAGGAAACTTTTATAGTAAACAACATTTGAAGAATATTAAACAACCAACAGTAATAATACATCAATAATAGTATCAATGAATCTGTGAAAATCACATTATCCAAAACTGAGGGCTGCTGACACATATTGTCTATGCTAAACTAATACTCGCGAGCATTAAACGACAGTAAGTAACTAATATCAAAGCAGCACTAAAAGTAACATAACATTAAATAATAGAAATCTCATCACCACATGTTTTCTTAAAAAGAATTCATCTACATATATATTTCAAATGAAGGTCCCTATCAAGGAGTTCTTTTGTTGTTATGTATTTTTTTCTTGGTATTTCAAGGCAAACGCCGCTCCCGAAACTCCGATTTGTTTATTCTATACATAAACCTTTTCTTTCTATATATTTATTTTTTGTTTAAATTTCTAGTCGTTACCTTGAGTCGCTCAGTAATATACATAATTAAGGTGATTATGGCTATGTAAGTGAATACTCCTCCGAAAGTTGCATTTACAATCAAGAAATTTTTAAAATTGCTGAATTTGTGGGTTGCCCGATTTTCCTGTGAGAAGGGTTACACTAGCGACACTTTCTAATTGTAGACCTACAGGGTAAAAATAGAGCCCATATCTTTAACGTGGGATAGTAGCCGATTTATGCAGTTAACTGCCGCTTCGAAATTTGTAAACACAGATGTGCGGTCTCTCGTCGTTATTTTAAAAAAGCTTGACTGGATTATTAATTGCGAAGTTGAATGCATCTCTTATGTATTTGTTATCTTTGCGTAGGACTAAATTTATTTGAGTTTGAAGTATTTCGAATAGCTGTAGTGTTATTAAATGTTTTAAAAGGTATTTTCATTTTACAGTTGAACTTATGACTAGGAACCTAAACCAAAGGCATGTTAATTATACAATAAATAGCAATATCAATGGGTTTATTACTTTTATTCATTTATCGATGCAATAATAAATGAACTATCAAAATTGAAGACATTTAAAGTATTTAGCTATACTGAAATCAGTAAAGCACACCTCCGTTATGAATGAAACACTTTTTTCAATTTACTGAACACATGAAAAAAAGTGTTTCATTCAATCTATAATGCATTAATCTAGTATTGCGACAGGCCCCTATGCAAGATATTGAACAATTATAGTGAATAAGATTATTACTACTCCACTTTTGTGAAGTGGTGTTGCGCCCAATTAATTTATTAAATGCGGAGAAATTTGTAGTAATTTCGTATTGACATAAATGCATGTTTTGTTTCCCTGCAGCGTTGTCCCAAATATGCTTATATTTTTCATCTAATTAATGTCATGATGATTCATATCATTTTTTTTAACTCGCTCCGGCTTCCTTCTTTAACATTAAATAATAAAGGAAGATATGGCGAGATGCCATTCAAACCATGATTTTTAATCAGGATTATCAATATGTAGAATGAAAAGCTTACACTCGTCAGAAATATTTTTATTAGTTATAGTAATGGTAGTTTCCATTCATATTCTAATAGCAAGATAAAATAAATTTCGATGATAATTCCCTAGTTTCAAAGATTTTACCTCAAACAGTCTCACAATATTTTTTCAAAAGAAATACAAAATTTGAATTATTGCTAAATTGAACAGTAGTGATAGCTATAAATACAAAATGCAGTTACATTAGTTAATTAATGATAGTTTATTAAAATTAATTATTCATTTGTTAATATCGAAAAAAGGAGCCGGGGCGAATTAAAAATAGTTATGAAAACAATCATTGTAATCATGGATTTTAAAAACACAAACATATTTGTTAAAGCTGTAGGGTTTTGTAAAGAAAAACAAAACATCTGTTTGTATACAATATTATATTTAAGGTAAGTAAATGAAACAAATTCGAATTGTGCTAACCGAGGTAGTCGGTTAGGCTCAATGTTTTTTTCTATGTTTATTTTACTGCATTTCTTCCTTACATTTAAAGTAGATTTACTACAAAAAAAACCGCCGAGCCCGCACATCTGTGTTTACATATTTCGAAGACGGCAGTGATGCATAAGTCGTTCTACTCCCATGTCTACACATTTAGGCTCTGTTTTATGCTGTAGGTCGTACAATTAGAAGTGTGTAGTGTACTACATAGAAAGGTTTTCATACCGCTCGCACTATCTTTTTCTCGCAATCTATTTGTAGCTAGACTAATGCGACAAAAAAAATTAATAAAGAATAAAGAATCATGCGAAAATATTTTTAACTTCCGGAAACGTTCCATTACACCGGAAGTGGATAGCAATTTTCTTATTTTAAATGGAATTTTTTTTTTTTCTTACCTCAAGGGATTCTACAGATTATTTGAGTACAATTTTCACTAAAGTTCTCTATCCCTAAATTCAACCATTTTTGAGATATTTACGATTTTTTCAAAATTTTGACGTTTTCATCTCTTCCGAAAACGTACCATATTTTGCAAACCATTAAAGATAATGATGTTAATTTACTAGTATCTAAGAAAAATGGTTGTCCGTACCAAATTCTGTCAAAAGAACCACTAAATTGTATACAGAGTGTTCACAAATCGATTGTCAATTCGGATACAGTTAACCTTAGAAAATTCATTTTTTTTTATCAAATGTAACATTATATTCCTAATTATACCATTCAATGCAGAAATAAATTCTCCATCGATAGGCATAAAGGATGCATATACCTATTCCTAGTCGTTTTCAAGATATAAACCATTATTTACTCGGCTCTGAAAATTTTAGTACATTTCTTAGAGTGGGCTACGAAAATGACAAGTAGGTTTGACAATCATCATAGCAATGTTACTTGACTTCATCACTAAGATCTGATTTTCCCATTGTTGATCCATGGTTATAATGTTGTGGGTTGATACGAGCATTATAAAAGATATTTTACATTTATTGCTTATGTGGAAGGGAATAGATGATACGCAATAACTTAGAGATGCCAAATAAAAGGATGGAATTTATTACATTAAAAAATAGATTACAATAATCATCAAAAATTTATTGAACTTAATATAAAATAAAAATAAGTTATTCAAAATATCTGCCGTTTCTTTCTACTCATCGCTCTATTCCGGCCTTTAAGTTCTTATGAACTCGAATTAGCTCTTCTATGCTTATGTATCTACACGTTTGCCTTATTCTTATCTTCATTTCTTCCGCACTTTGCGGACGATGTTTATAAACAATATCTTTCACTCTTCCTCAAAAATAATAGTCTAAACATGTCAAGTCTGATGATCTAGCTGGCCATGAAATTTCGACCCTCTCCCAATCCATTTATTTGGAAATAGTTCACTTAATTGTTCTCTCACATGTACAGCAAAATGTGCAGGACAACCATCATGTTGAAACCACACATCTCTTCTTGTTTCTAACGGCACGTTTTCAAGGAGCACTGTTCATTTGTTAAAAAATTGCACACATTCCCGTTTACCGTTTCTTCAAAGAAGTAGGGTCCAGTTATTTGGTCACCAAGGATGCCGTACCACGTATTTATGCTCCACACATTTTGATTGTCACGTTCTTGCATCCAGTGTGGATTTTCGTGTGATAATGTAAGTTATGTTGATTTATTTCACCATTACTTTTAAATGTTGTTTCGTCTGACCACAATACCCTTACAAAAAATCGAGGATCCGCAATTAATTTTGTTTGTGTCCATGAACAAAAACGGACCCTGGCCTGGAAGTCACCGTCACGTAATTTTTGACGAAGCGAGATATGGTACGGGTGCATTTTGTGGTCATTAAGAACTCGCCATACGCTCACATGGCTAATGCCCGACTCTCGTGTTATATTGCGAGTGCTTGTTTGAGGATTAACTACAATTGCTCCCAAAACATCTGCTATTCTCTCATTTCTAACATACCGAACAATTTGTCTGCCGTTGTTGTGGTTTTTGCCCCAATTTCCTGTTTGTTCCACACAGAGAGCTAAACGAGAGAATACCTTACGTGTAAACTGTAGTCGCTCTGGATACCTTTCGGCATATACACGCGCTGCCGTCGCCAGATTTTTTTGACATTCATCCATAATCAACATTCAGATATTAAGAAAATAATTCGAACAACAAAAATAACAAAATAACGCCTAACAATAAAGCAAACAACAACAGAGAACCACTAGTAATGAGAAGTCGACTATAATAGGGAAAGTTACAAAGACAAGTTTGACACTTCTGGATCTGAAACTGACATGACAACGCTATTGTTTTGATAACTGTGAAACGTTTACAGCCCACTGCAAGAAATGTACTTTTGTTTTATACTTCTTGATCTGATACTGATGTATGCTTACTGATTTGTGGCTTTATTTAATTATATCGCGTTTATGTATTAAGCTGACTTCAAAATGAATGGAAAATCCATTGGATTTATTTGAAAATAATTAACTACGATATCTTACATGAGGCGTCACAAATGTTTAGTATAAATTGAAAGGCTTTACGTGAGGGTTAATTTAACACAAGTAAAGATGCAGGCTGCTATTTACAAAAAAAATCAAGTTGCCTTGGGCTAAAGTTACGCGAATGTTCAGGACTATAGTTAACAGCTGTATATAATTATATCGATTTTAATTTCACTGTTGTATCAAGCTAAGTATGTATGTGTTAAACTTAAAATATGAATATCTAAAACAAAAGCGTAAATAACCCCGTTGTTATTACAGATACACATATAATAGCTTATATGGTATGATGTTATTTTTCTTTGTAGAATATAAAAAAGTAATAATATATAGGGTGTTCCATTTAAAATAACGAAGCAAGTCATTTTCCTACTTTTGGAACACCCTGTATAGTTAAAAATATTTTTAGGTTGTGCAACATTAAATTCTGTAAAACTTTTGTGTAAAACATTTCTTTTTCTAAAATCAAAAATAGAGCTGTTATCAAAGATCCAGTCTTGGATGGGACACCTGTACAGTATACATATACAGCTATACTGTAGTATTAACATCCGTATCCTTCTCGATTAGTGTCTTGGTAAAAAACACCTCATGTTTTATTCATAATAATTGCATCATATCCAAATGTATGAAATGAAATAGGGAATAATATGGGTTATAGGATAAGCATAAAATAAAATAAATTTACATATACATAGTCACTTCCTTTGATTTAAAAGTTGTTTGTATATTGTAATATCTGACGGAAAGATAACACAAAACAAATGAAAAACAGATGGTTTTCTGTGGTGTAAATGTAAACCGAGAGAAATAATATTTATTCACTATGGGTAAACTTTGCTTTTGTTACATAAAAAACAATATCTGGTAACTCTGAACAAAAATTTAAATTTGAATTTCCAGAGTAATAAGTGTAAATATTTCCATTTTATATTTAAGAACCTCGATTTAAACTAAATTTTAATTTAGCCGGAAGTTTTGCTGCATACCGACATTAATCAATTTCGATGTCATTTTTTTCAGAAAAAACAGTCTGTTATTGTCAGATAATTGATTGAATTTTATTTCAAAACATTAAAATCTTTGTTGCTGCTTCAACTAAGAATAACAACAAACGAAGACAAACTAGTTTTAGCCACGCGGCATAAATAAGGCGCACTTGATTTTTGTGGCCCTGTGGTCGATAACTATAAAAACGTTGTTCGAATTAATGTGCGGAACCATAATGAATTCTTTTTTACGTTTATTCTGACATTTGGCTAGCTTCTTCAAAAATTAGGCGGTGAAACCTATAAAGAAGTAACCGATAAAAGCATGAAACAATCAAAATTGATTGGACACTTGAAAATTAACAAACAAAATATATTGCATTAGTGATGGTGCAAAGGCGATAACACTTTATTTATGAAAAGCTGCTAGATAATTACAATTCATCCTAAAGGCTGTACTCCAGCTGAAGGTATGGATTCCATAACAACTAAAAGTGATAATACTCTAATTAAATAAATTCGCTATGGTTATAAATAAAAACAACAAAAATATAATAAACCGGTGAGTTATAAGCCGTTATTATCTTTGCACCCGTAGAATTGTGTTGGTTATCTACCCGCATTTGCTAAGGAATAAGAGAAAACCATGAAAAAATCTTACTCTGGGAGCAGAACCCGGAAAGCAGCCCCAGGTCTTGTTATTAATAGCTTGCAAATTCTTGTTATTATCCTTCTGGTTTTGGAAGAGGCAGCCACTACGTCCTAATCTCCAGGTAGTTCCTCGATTCTTCGCACATCGTGCAATTGTCTCTTCCAGCAGCAGAAAGATGGACCAACATAACGAACTTAAACCAAAAAAAAAAACAATAGTTGTATCTATTTTAATATTTAACAATAATTAAATTAGAATTACTCTAATCAATAGTAATTAAATTAAAGATTTATGTTTTAAGTATGAAATATTCATTTATAATACGTACTACTCCCCTAGTAACTATGTGAATATCATCCGTAACTTATATAATTCTTTAGCAGCGTTATTAAAAAAAAAATCTACCGTTCGACCGACTGGTTATTCCTAACATCTGCTTCACGTTGCAGCCAATTTAACTTCGCAGCTAATGCCCTAACTTCCATGTGCGACCGCCACTCGCGGTGAGTAGACTTTCAAATAAAGTTGTATCGTTGTATCTACCCCACCACATTCACACTGCAAATCATTAACCCTCCCAATTCTACATAAACATTTAAAATTACCGTACCTCGTTATAAACTCTATCGCCTGATAGGACAAACTAACCTTCATTTCCCTAAAACGTTACCGATAAGTTCCCTAATCCACCTCCCATTTACAATAGTATGCTACATGCCAATCATTATCAGATATTCAGATTATCGCCCTATCCCTCCTCGACACCGCCTCTTTCGCTAATTAATCCGCCCTCTCGTTACCGATTGTATCTACGTGAGCCCTAGTCCAAGAAAGCATCCCCTTCACGTAACATATCTTAAGTATCTAATAACAAATCGGTAAGATTTTTTTTTAAATTCCCTAACGCCTTCGACTCAAATAAACTATCACTTAATTCGCACGTCCCGTTTAAATTGCCACTCGCATAACGTACTGCCTGATTTATTGCAACTAATCCTGTCTGAAAATTATTGCAATGATTTCCTAATTTAAACTTTTGATTATATATATCTCAATGCCCCTATTATAAACAATAAAAGCTGACCCTGCACCACCGTTACCCTTCGACCCATCCATAGAAGGCGATAACAGAAGAGAACAGTGGATTAAGGAAAATATTAAAAAATCGTTTTACATCAAGGACGGAACGGCGCATTGTTTTGCTCACAGTAAATATGCTGAAAATCTCAATCAAATTCTTTGTGAAACTGTAAACACGGTTAATTTTATTAGCCGACCATTACAGAAGAGGTTGTTTGCTAAACTAAACGATGAAATTGGCGAAAATAAAAATTCCATCCTTTTCCCAGACAAAGGTTTAACTCGAGTGTTGAAAATACAAGATGAATTAATAATACCAGGATAAACAAACGCCATTTTACAGAATAATGAATGTGTGTTGTTGTTGATGTATTTTCACATTTAAACGACTTGGATGTTAATTAATAAGAAGGTGATAAAAACATTTTATTAATAACAGAATAAATTCATGCTCTCATTAAAAAAAAATTGAAATCTAGGCTATTCCCTTTCAAAGCAAAAAAATGTATTTGTTGTCACTGTCGTCGAATTATGTTGAAAAAAATTGAATAGGCAAGACACTATTATTCACCACAGTTTGAACTGCATCAAGATGCATTAGGGCGAGTTAAAAACTTGTTGCAGGAGTATTTCTCAGAAAATGAAAATAATTTCTCCAAGAGATGGGTTGTTGTTATGAGGGCTGTTTGACATGGAATCTCCGGAAACACTTCAGCCTCTTGGCTCCTATTTCTTTTACCCATTAAATTATATAAGCCATTCCAGGATCCTAGTACCCCACACTAATCTGTACAGGCTGGTTGATCTAAGTAATCCTCCTAAGTTAGTCCTAAGTCCTCTTGCGTTCGGAACCAGCGTTCACACAAAACATGGTAGGCGTTCGCTATCTTCTTATTACATAGTCTGCAGTTCGTGTCTCCAATTAATTTTCTACAGGTGTCATTTCAGTGTACAGCGTCCTGTTACAATGCGAAGTTCTTCAGTTTTCTTTTTTTTGATGGCTTCTTAATAAAGGTATTATCATGAATTTGCCTGGTTGTATTATTCCAGTGTTCTTTGTGTTTTTAGACACTCCTAAAACGGGTTCTGGGTCTATATATGAAGCAGATGATCCCTTCCTTGCTAACTCAATGGTTTTTTCGTTTCCTTCGATTGCTGAATATCCAGATACC
Organism: Protaetia brevitarsis; assembly: GCA_004143645.1. Classification (NCBI taxonomy): domain Eukaryota; kingdom Metazoa; phylum Arthropoda; class Insecta; order Coleoptera; family Scarabaeidae; genus Protaetia; species Protaetia brevitarsis. The sequence goes on along the minus strand of RXPK01000202.1, from coordinate 258,129 downwards.
TACAACAACTTTACAAACTTTATTGCGGTTTGTCAGGCTATTCAGTTCTCGAATCCATTTCCTAAACCAATCTTGATTGTATCTTGGGGTTCACTAGTACCTTTAGTGTCTGGCTGTCTATCGCAATAGAGATCTGCTTATTTTCATAACCTCTCTGATGGATTTCAGTTGCACAATGCAATATTACGTATTCCTCTGCTTGAAAGAGCATTGCATATTTTCCTAGTGGAAGGGTAATAATTGTATTTCTCATACCGCTGTAGATTTTAGATCCAGTTTCATTTTCGGTTTTTGATCCGTCTGTAAATCACATCAATTCTCCAAATCTTTCCCTGTAGTTGGATTGATTCCAGCTTATCCGACCCGTGATTTCCACTTCGAAACTCATGTTAAAGAGACATGTTGAAATCATTCTGATTTCATTCCTAAAAGGTTGTCTTCCACACGAAGGGCAATATTATCGTGTCACAATCCAGCATATCTGCCACCTGGTAATTCTTGCAGTGTAAGATGCCCTATTCTTTTCTCGCCTATTATCACCAAATGGAGAGGAGGAAAGTCTAGGAGACATTCCATTGCTGCTGTAGGAATACTCCTCATTGCTCTTGTTATTCTTAAACACAGAAGACTCTGTATCTTGCTAAGTTCAGGTATAGCAATTTGCTGCTGCACCTTTGCCCACCATACCAGAGATGCATAAGTGATCATAAAGTCCCTCTTCTTGGTGCCGCGAAGGACTATGTGCCTCCCGTGTTTATTTCGGTAAATACTACCGCGTTCATGCTGGCCTCTGCGTCGAATCATTGCCTTCGATTACCGTCTATGCAGGCGGATCAAAAACAAAAACAGGGACAGGTGCGGGAGTTTGCTGTCTATACCTTAAGCTCAACTTAGAGTTGGCACTACGCAGGTTCGCTACGGTTTCCAAGCTGAGGTTTTGGCGATCCTGCATGGTGCCGAAGAAATTTTAGCAAGGAGCATTAAGGGACGACGTATTGCCCTTTACAGTGATAGCCAAGCTGCCCTTAAAGCCTTCAGCAATTATAAGATCGCTTCAGGCCTGATACTTCAGTGTCACAATGCCTTGGAAGCGATCGCTATTGATAATGACTTGATACTCAGATGGGTCAAAGGTCATAAAAGTAATCTGGAAAACGAGGCTGCCGATAAGTTGGCGAGACGGGATTCGTGTTCTCCTTATATGGGACTGGAGCCTGTTCTTCCCATTTCTTCGGCTACAATCAACACCGTAATACATCAATGGACCACTACTCTGCACGAGGATAAATGGGTATGCATAAACACCTGCTGTCAGGGTGTCGTCCAGGACAGCAAGATACCGTCTGCAGCTCTCTCGTAGTAAACTACGTCAAGTTGTAGGGCTGTTGACTGCTACACTGTAAAAAAAGTTGCAGTAAAATTACATGTAAAATCGTTAGTAACAAAGTTGCCTACAATTTTACAGGTAAATTTGCTTCATGAGGTAAAATTTCTACTATCTAGTAAATTTCACAAGCTGACGTGTTTTTCAAAGATTGTACTGTAAAATTCGTATGTAATATTTATATGAACTCTATATTTACCGAACACTGAAGTAATTTGCATATGTATTTTTATAAAGAGAGCAAGCAACTTACCTAATTCTTTTATAGCACCTAATAGGTCATACTGAATCGCTCAACCAGGGATCAAGAATGAACACGCTTACGCGAAACGTACGATTGTTTGTGACGTAAATGATATCATTGAGCCAATAATAAGTTCGACAAACGAATAGAATTACCTACGCGCACAGATATATAATCCAATAACCAATCACATTGCGGCGTATGAATTTCGTATTTTCCCTGATATCTATAGTTTTACCCGAAAATTCAAGTAAAAAACAAATAAATATAAAAGATCCTCATATTTTTACAGCAAAATTAAGAGTTCACTAGTAAAATTACTTTTAAAGTGCACTAAATACCCCAAAAAAATGTCAATTTTACACTTTTCAGTAAATTTTGAGGGTAAATACAAAATTGTACACGTTTTTTCCTATATTTTGCCTTTGAATTTTTGTTACATCTTAAACTTACATGAAAAAGCTATAAATTTTACCGAAATTTCTTTTTCCGTGTTAAATATCCTAGAAAAAACATGTAAAACAAAATTTACATGATTTATTGTGGTAAATTCACAACGTTATTACATGTAATATTCCTCATTTACCATAGCAAAATTACTGTAATTTTTACAGTGTAGAGGACCAGACGCCGGAGCATATCTGTGACTGTCCGGGACTTGCCCAACTTATATTAATAATAATATCTACTTGCTGTTCATATACAACATACAATATTTGAAATGTCTAAAGTACCTATGCAAATCTAAAAAGTACATAAGCCAGCAGCATTCGAGACAGCTTTAAAAATTATGTATTATATTAAGTTTACTTATGATTAAGTTTTTAACCTAGTTAGTAAATCTTTAGACACATACATACATACATACATTTGGTCTGAAATACGATATTTTTTCGCAATTAGTTATCTCTGTTTCTATTATGCATAAATAGATACATATAGGTATGTATTAATCCGTTCGTTAAAAATATGTTTGAGTGGTATAGGATGGAATCCCTTTTATATGTAAAAAGAAAAGAAAAATTAGATGTCTAAAACATACTACTCTTCTGATTTCGAACTTTTATCTTTTAAATTTATTTGTTCCATTTACTTGGCATGAAATTATTAAAATCTTACAAGATAAAAAGATGAACTTATCAACAGCAGTAAATCATCTTTCTGCCTTTCAAGGAATCCAAAAATTTAGGTCTGATGAACATTTTGATGATATAATTAAAAACTGTCTCCAAAATTGCTAACAGAGCTTGAAATAGAACCAGGATTTCTGGCGGATTTGCGAAAAGAAACACGATTATCAGACATTACTAACAAAGAATGATTAAAAAAATTCTCAAACCAGCGAAAATAAGAAACATAGCCAAACAAAAGTAATAATGGTGGGAAAAGATTTTTTCTTACCGGAACTAACCATCTCAATATACCTCAATTTAGACATAAAAGTAGTCATAACTTTTTAAACACTCCGAATAGATAATATAGATGTGGAGGCTTGTTAAAGTAGGCTGAAATTAAAAACGCAAAAAACGTATGGCATTCCATTTAAAAAAATATAAAAAGTTGGGTCTGGCACGACGTTATAAAACAGCCTGTATATGTGTACCTAATTTTGAAATATAAAGCTTAAGAATACTCCTATATCTTTTCTTAACATTTTTGTTTTGATAACTTTTATGTCAGATTTATGGAGTTTCTACACACTAATGCGCCACCCTGTATATGGAATGACTAATCGAATGTATTAATAGAATTCCATTGTTTCTTTTGTTTCCTTTAACATTTCTTCTTTTGTTTATATAAGTTGCATATAAAGGGCGGCAAAGAAATTCCGCACCAGGGCGGCGACCTATGTAGGAACGGACCTGCACCTTGGCGGATTGATTGAAATGTCTGCCGACAAAATGTTGCAGCTACAATTTACACCTAAGATATGAATACGTTTTGGCTTCTTCATCGATATAAATATGGAAATTTAGTCACAGAAACATTGGAAAAGCGAATCTCTTTCGCCATGTCTTATCACCGTGAGAAGGATTTTTCGTCTATGGATGCGCTAAAAACCAAAACCAGGGTATCGTCTTTTATTATTCGAAAGCAATTTGCCTTTGTGCTTCTAATGTAGATCCACGTATGGAAAAAATTAATTACATTTCATTTTTTCTTTACATATGTATTTATTGTAAGTGTAATGTTTTATAACAAATGTTTTTTTTTCATAAAATGATTTTATTATTCTGTCTATATATCTGTTTAGGTAATGCCATTCTTCGGTAGCCCAACTGTTGCTCTACGTTTACAAACAGGTATTAATGTTATTATCGGCTGCTACAAATAATCTACGCTTAAATCCTGCTAAAAGCTTAATAGGCATACTTAATAAATGCCAAAACAACGTATTTGGAAAGCCCAGACATCTTTTAAAATTTTAAACATACAGCTGATATAAACATTTTTACAATTGAGTTTTTACCCCTATACTGGCCGTTTCAAAATTTTAAGGCCATTAAAAAACAGATTAATTATAAGAATTGAAAAGGGAATATGGAAATCATCTCAACTCTATTTTCAATTACTCATTTATACCTTTCAGCTCGTTCACTTCAAGCACAAAATTCAATTACTAACTCCAAAAACGAAAACAGTAAAGTAGGTATATTTACGATTATGCGGCAGGGCAATGAAACCGTCGTCTTAGTTTACTTTGAATTTTGATCTTGTGTTTTCAATAAACAACCGAGATATGAGTTTGATGTTCCCCCTGGCTTCGGTTATACTTGCTGTTTATGTTAGCGCAAAGCTGAAATTTGATATTTAAATTTTGCGTGAAGAACTTGTGCGCCAACAGAAGCTGGATTGATTTTGAGCGTCACATCTGCGTTTCTTCGAAGAACTAATAACAAACTTTAGTATTTGATGTTAAGCTGATGTGTGTACTCCTGTTAAATTTAATATAAAACACATAAGAAGGGTTATATTTATCCTATGCGTGTAGATTGCTGAAATGAATGTATGAACCTAAACTATTTTAGACACCGATTTACAAGAAGGTGAGAAATGTCCTAGAGCTAAGTTGTTAAGGCGGTGTTACGAATAATAACGGCGCTAGGAATTGATCTTTCGAGATAAGTTACTGCAAATAAGTCGCTAGTAACTTCTGCTGAATTGCCACCGTAAAATTGTTTCACAATAAATAGGTTTTCTTCGGATGTATAATATTCCATTTGTTATAAAATCACTGACCGCGATCGAAACTTACTAATCATTATAAAATTTGAGAATCGTAGCACTACAGCAATGCCATGTTAAGAAATGAGCGACATGAATTGAACTAGAGAGATGGTATGAAATACTTATAATAGTTATTTGATAACAGGTATGAATATAGAACAGCTTAGAACAGGTACACGATGTAATATACACCTGTTATCTCATACTTCTTCCGTTTCCATAAACTAAAATTATTCTTCAATAGATGTTTGCTGCATGCGGCTAAGATTAGTAAATGAGCCGAATATGCAGTCAAGGCGACTTTTCTAATGGCCAAGTGCAACCAAAGGCCTTCGGCAACGAGTGTTAGTAAGGGGAGAGCAAATTAATGCAGAAAAAATAAAAATCAAATATCATGTGATAAAACATAATACTTTTAATTTATTTTCTACTCGACGTATAGTTAAATATATAAATATTATAAAAATTGATTTTGAATCATTTCTGCCCCACCAACGGGGCACTTGGTTATATCACTTGTAACACTTTCGTCAAAATTGTAAAGAGAATGTAATCAGCTTTACATTTTATCGCAAAGAATGCTTGTTGCTTAACAAAACTAACATTTTATAATATGTTTGTTCTTCAAAATATGAACTAAATAGAACTCACAAAGTAAAAAACACTCATAAATAACTCTGATAGATTAACAGAAATGGCATACTTTATTAATTTCTGAAATCAGAAATTATGATAAAATCAGTCATAAGAAGAAAAACATTAATAAATAAATAAAAACTAAACTAATAAAAATTAACTAATAGAACAAAATTAACAGAATATACTAACTCAATCACCACCAATTACATTGAAAAAAAATAATAAATAAAACTAAAATTAAAGGGTAAAAAGATTAATAAACATTAATACTATGGTTGCTTTTATTACACCTTGTATACACTTAAATCAACTGACAACTATACATAGATGATATTCGAGCTGTGCATTTCGAAAAACTTGGTTTAGGCTAAAACAACATATGTAAAATGAACGCTTGCTTTGTGTTCTGAAAGCACGAAAACATAAAACCTTGGATTTTTTAAAATATCACACTTGATAGTTAGACAAATTGTATATCTAACTATTTCTTTTTTCAAATTTGATAAGAAGGAAATCTCGAATATTTATATTTTCAGGTTTAGAAATGTGAAATTCTTCTCCACCTTCTGCATCAGATTCTTCATCATCGTTGCGATCACTTAATTTCATCAACACATTTTCACTGAAATCAGAATCTGACATTTCTGTAAGTTCCAATAAATTATTTGTTGTTTTCAACTCCTTTGCCCTCTGCTTCATCAATTTAACTTTTTGCTTCTTTCCTTTTCTATATGTAATATTTGTAGCCTACTTTTTTCTGGCTTATATATATTACTAAAACAATTAATTTTAATTTATCTCCACAGCCGCGCATTCAAAATGAAAATCAACTGACAAACTATTGATGCTATTTATTCCATTATAACTAAAACCAGTGCTACTACTCACATACCCTTTCACAAATACAGCAACCCCTCCATGTATTAAATTTGATCTGCTATAATGATTTAATAAAGTGTATCCAACTAACTTTTTCAATATTAGTGCCAATATATAAATGCATACTATTTATTAGATAATGTGTTATTGTCCCCGAGTTAATAAAATTGAATTATTTTTTAATAAAGAGAGCAACAACAGTTCGTACCTGTTATCGTAAAATATTGATATTAACCATCTCTAAATTGAACGCCGCACATAGGGGTATTTCCTCAATTTAGGCGGCCAAAATTATTGCTTGGTGTTTATATACTTTAAATAGGCTTGTATGCATTTTTATAGTTGTAAGACCTCTTTGGAGTACATTAGTTGTTGATTGCTTTCATTTGTAATGAAATAAATCCCTAATTACATTGTTGTTTACAATTGAAAAAAAGCATTTAATTCAATGGCAAATATAATATAAATCACTAAATAAATGTAAATTTAAGCCAAATATATGAGATTATACTAATAGTACAAGGCATCTAAATAATTTGTATGTAACATAAATCCCTAATTACAATGTTGTTTACAGTTTACTTAATGGAATTAGTTGTCTTAAAGGAATATAAATCAAGTAAAGGGTCAATACATCGTAACCTATAAAAATACAAAAAAATATTATCTAAAGTGATGGGTCCGAAACCTCTTCGTCAGAGGTCCATTCTCCAGTTTCTCTCACTGATTCTTCAGAAGAACAGTACTAGGCCTAGCAGAATAAGCATTTCCATTCCTTCCTGGCTATGTGGCATTGATCTCCTTTTTGGTTTTGGCCTCATACTAGTAATTAAGGGATCAGAGCTGAGCAGTAATCTATTGAGAACATCTAAATTACTCTGCTCTCTGGAGAATTTCCTGGCGAAATTCATCCGATACAAATGAAAATGCTTATTCCGTGCCTCTGCTGCTTCTTCGAACAGTAATCTAATAGGCAACAGTGCCTTTTCCGTCATCGTTGCACCGTGTATCAATAACTTGTGCATAGTAGGGGTCATGGGATACCACGCAATGATGCCACGTAACGTTTGGCAGTCTCATATCCATATTTAGCAAATTTCTCTAAATCAACTTGATGACCGCTGGAAATTACTTCTAAAATTACTTTTAACCATTTTATAAGGTCGTAGTTGACACCCGTAATTTCTGCTGCCATCTCTGGATTGGCGAAAAATCGTTTACTTGTGTTTCCATCGTTGGTGTTTCCAAATCCAGCTTTGGGCACATCGATGATCAAGCCTGTATTTCCGCCTCCTTCTTTTTAACCATTTTCGCTTTCTTTATATGCTTCTGCCCACCTTTTCTTAAACTAGGATTTCAAATAAGGGAAACTATATTTGACTTCCTTCAATTGCTCGTCACAATCTTCTTCTTGCGATAAAATATATCGTTCAATATAATTTAATTTTTCTTCATAATTCGGCAACTCTGGCTCTTGCATTACACGAATGTGAAAGTGTGCATGAAAAGTAATCTACGGCTTACTACTCGAGCCCCAGAGGTACCTGCTGATCCTAAAACAAAAGAAAAACTGCATACAGTAAATTAATATAAATCGCTTCATTTTGCGTTATCTTTGTTCAGAGCCTCAAAAACCACGTTTTCACGGGAAATCACGGTCAATTTTTGTGTGCACGCTTAGTACCCATACTATTTTCTTCTATGAATCAAAAAAATCTACTGGGGCGAACCCTAAAGTATAACAAAAACCTTTTTGAAAGTCAAAATAAAAATCAAAATAGTGCAACTTACACAACACAACATACTTTTAAAAATTTTATGTTCGATTTATTACATAAATCCGGATTGTGATAACCTACACTTTTGTTTATAAATAAACTTAAATACTTTATATAATTTTGTCGTTGTTTCAAATGAAAGTATAACTGGTTAGGAAATAGGTACTGCTATATTTATTCCGAAATACTATTTCTTATCAATCAAGAAAGAATCTCTCAAGTAGGTTACAAACAAAATAAAAATCAAAATAGTGCAACTTGATGTACAATACTCTCACCGTAAAAGTGTTATTAATAATTCAAAAGTTCTACATAAAATCGATTAATATAGGTGTACTCTTACCTGTTACATTAAAATCCATTAGAATTTTCTTCAGAAAGAATAACTGCTTTCAACGCTTGCCGAAAACACAATTCGTACACTTACGACAACTATCGAAATTCGACTGATGCTACGAAGTGCGCTTTTGCAATTGGGTAACGGAAAGGGTTACCTCTTGTTATATACCTATTTAGGGTTGTAGGAGGGTAGTTTATTTTTACCTGGATTGAGTTTTAGGAAATTGATTTTTGGCCACCTAAATTAATGAAATACCCCTATGTGCACCGGCTAAACTTGAAGTGATTTATACGCATAGCTAGCGAAGCGTCCCCCTCACCTCGCAGTAGACGGAATGAAGACTATATGGCATTTAAATTGAAAAGATCGATGTGGGGATAGCATTTTGTAGTAGTTAGGCAAGGATAGAGAAAAGCGATAAGTGGTTGCCATTAGACAGCCATACCATACGGATTATAGATGGTATATGGAAGCTCATATCTGACACACAACCGCCCAGCAGAATTGCATACGTATTTCTCGAGTTTGTTAACTAATAGGTGATAGAAATCAAATTTTTCGTTCGTCTTTTATCATATTACGGCAACCAACAAGTCGAAAGTGCACTCTTGGTATACGATACTTTGTTTGACCAATTTAATTTTTGTTTTGGTCATTAATATATGTTGGATATGTTTCCTTCGTTGGATATTTTGGTCGTTCAAATAAATGATATCTAGGTGTTTAGTGTTTATTTTGGTACGACAGTTTCGTTATTTCTTAATCAATAACTTCTATAAGCATGTAGAAGAATACATTTCGTGTTTACTTACCTTTTATTTTTGTAGTTTTTTTTTTGTTATTTCTTAATTATCAAAGAAATATTTTACAGGTACTGTTTATTTAAATGTCACGACAAGTTAATATAAAGCTATCTTAAGCTATATTAAAAAAAGTGTTCTCTTTATGGGTGGGTCAGGGAAATTTTTAATTATTAGTTATTTATTCTAAACTACACCAGTTCGTTTCTAGAAATTAAGGAATAATGGAGGCTCTCGAATAAATTAATATGATATGCTAGATTTGCACGAGTAAAATTTAAACACAAATACAATATTAATGGTTCGTTTGTCACCATTCGGCCGGCGGTCAACTTTGTTTTCGTGTAATTTACGCGTCAACGTATGTCCGTCCTAAACGAATAAGCATATCTATGGAATTAAAAAGCGCGGGGTAACTAACGACAAAAAAAAAGCAAAATGATTGGTCCTGTTTAAAATATGACACCCAGCGTTGTAGCTCTAGGCCGCCCTAGGCGGACATTATTCCCGTCAACTGACAGACTAGTGGAGAGTGAGTAACTGCACCGCTGGATGCAGTTGCGGTAGCCTCAGTTCAGAGCATTCACCTCGTTTGTCGCACGGGTTAAAATAAACATGAAACGCGCTCTTTGTTTTTCGTTTATGCTGTATGCCCTACATGAGCTCTACATATTACTGCTTTTCTTAAAATGTTTCAATACGAATATCGTTTTATAATGACGTAATTTGCATTTTATATATACTATTATAAAATATTATATAGTAGGTATCACAGCATATTCAATATTAAAATTAGTCGTTCTGCATTCACCTTTACCGACAGGTAATAAACATTATTACATAAGATATATAAGTACGAGATAAATGTTAAAGAAATAATGCATTTATGTTTATTTTATCGATACCAGTTTCTGTTTTCGGTTTTTCAGTTTTTAAAATATTGCGACCTTAATTTACCATAAATAACACCTTCTAAAGCATAACATTTACTTGTTATTTTCTTTTATCGATTATACCATACTCCCTTATAATAGTTTATAGCCACACTTTAGAATAACTTACGCTTGGCTTTAACATACTTTTAAAAATTTTATGTTCGATTTATTACATAAATCCGGATTGTGATAACCTACATTTTTGTTTATAAATAAACTTAAATACTTTATATAATTTTGTCGTTGTTTCAAATGAAGTATAACTGGTTAGGAAATAGGTACTGCTATATTTATTCCGAAATACTATTTCTTATCAATCAAGAAAGAATCTCTCAAGTAGGTTACAAACAAAATTGGACATAAAAACGTCTTATTAACTACTAAGATATTATTGGGCAGTAATGTTAATGGCACTTCACTTATATGTCGGATGGTAGTTGACCTTATAGCAGATAAAGGTCAGTTTTGCAGTTTCACGATGACAAAGCATACAGGTATAGAATAGTGTCATTTTGAATGCGGTATTCCATATAAACCATTAGAATATTAGCAACATGTCAAATGGTACTGATTATTTTTAAGGGAATCGTGCGACGCATCACCTCCCTTCACAACGGTCGACTTGATAGCCATACTCGGCATTCAACAGTCCGCTCTCACAGCATCATTTCAGAGATTGCTACTTGGAATACTTTTACCGATAATTGCACCGCAGTCATGTTACACCCTGCAGTGTATATTTTTAGTAAATATTTATAATATGCAGAAATTCTAAAATAAAATATTAAAAAGAAATAAAAACAGATTCTTATAATGTAAATTAAAAATATGCTTCTAAATGTTAAAGAAAATAGAGATTCTTATAAGGAAACTAAATAAAAATAATCCTCAAAAACATTAATTAGTTTTTAAAATATTTAATTTTGTGCTAGAACAAATAGCCTCTTTTTTCCTGTAAATACCTTATAATACAGCCCTCTTGTGCGTGCAAAGGGTGTTTTAGTAGTTATACTGTTAACAATATAAATATTTTTTAGCGCAGGTGAGTTAAAGGGATATGCTCGTACATAAAAGAGTCTTCTGAAAAAAAATACAAAAACCAGAACTCCATCCTGAAATCATCAAACTTGATTGAATATTGAATACAAATATGTACATTATTTTAAGTACATATACGAAATTTTAGAGTATAATCCTAGAGATGTTCCAAAAAGGATAGAATTCTATGAGCAATTATTAGTTCATTCAGAAGTTTATCCGATTGAGGTTTGCTTTTATATTACAATGAAAATCTTCCAGCAATTTAAAAAAAAGCAGTAAAAGCTAATGAAAGTTAATAATTGCTCCATTTTAACTAAGCTATAATTTAATATGATAATGATCACATCAATGCATATTTACATGCGAAAAATTAAACGACAAACAGAAAATACCACAGAAAGTACAGGCGCTACAATAGATATAATAATCCAACAGGAATTGATCAAAAATCGATAAAAATTCAGTTTTTCAATGTGCGGAAAATAGCAACTGAACAACAGCAACAAACGCTGTAATTGTTATTACAATAAAATGTTATTGCTCAAAGTGGTATTTGTAAAATCATGTTTTGATAGATACTGGCTGCGCGTATCATTAAATAAACAATTAAAATTTTGTAATTAGAGTTAGAAGATTTAAGCTGCCGACATGTTTTTCTCTAGTATTCTTAAAAAATGCCTTCCGAAATCTGATATGAACGTATCATATGTGGTATGGGCGCATCAAAATACCGATAGGCGCCAAAGTAGGTTATACAAATGGGTTCGTTAAGAAAATAACGAGGCGCCAAGGGAATGAGTGCTAAATATAGATATAAAAGCGTTCTCTTAATTATTGGCGAATGTATCAGTGGAATATGTACAGCTTTTAAAAATTAAGTTATAGCCTTCAACTGCGCAATTGTACAAAATTTCTTTTAGGGAATGTAAAGCATTGAAAACTTAATTTATGTGTTGCACATTTCAGATTTAGGGAAATGATCGCGCATTTTCCATGCGAACGAAATTCGTTCTTTTTCTTCCTACTTTGTAATTTTACATTGAAAGTAATTACTTTTGGCTAAATTTAATTTTCATTTTTTGTATAAATTCAATGCCTCGCGGAAAACTGTGTGCTGTAAAATCTGCAAAATGAATTGCTATCAGAGAGTAAAGTATTGTAGGTTTTTTCAACTGGAAGATAGAAAGAAAAAAAAATAATTTGGGAATACAGGTTTTTTGAATCGAATTGGTAGAGTTGTGTACTTTTTCTTTCGATAAACGCTTTAGTGTGACTGTTATTACCCTTACAAACAGCACTTAATAAATAGTGATGTAATTGCACAATTATTATTACTGTTTCAACAATATTAACAGTCATATCCACATATCTTGTATTTAATTTTCTTATATAGTAAACTATCATGTCACAATATGCATAAAGTTGATATCGGAGGTCCCATTAGTAGCCTTAATGCTCAAAAGTTTATCACAATCGCAGTAGAAAAAACACCTCCCTATCGTTCTCTTCTTGTTTACTCTTTAATCTACATGTTTGTCTTAATTCAATATGAATCCATTTACATTTATACCACATGTTGAATGAACGTATGGTTAGATTTCATCGTCTCTATTTATATAACAATACTAAACAAAATCGTAAATATGTTAACATCCTCTTTGTGTGGTAGCGACATTGTTGCTACTACAGCTTTTGCGATACAGTTTTCCCACAGTCAGACATATTTATGTGCGTATAGATTTATGTTATAACAATGTCGCCTAGAAAGAATGATAATGGTAAAGTAAACATTTACTATAGGAATATGCTCTTAAAGATCCTATTGCACCTCCAGCAAGACATTGGATGCACTAATTTAGCAAACAAAACATGGAATTCCAGCCACTTATTGTGCAGTTCATTTTCGATCTTCGCCATTGCGATCTCGCTTATTATTTGAGATAGGCGGTAGGTTTAAATTTGGAAAAGTTGTTAAATTTTGTGATTATTATATATGATCACGAAAAAAAAGTAGACTTAGAACAAATGACGTAGGAGAATTTTTTAAAACGAAAGAATCTGATTTTCTTATTGTATCTCTAGCACTTTTATTTGGCTTTGTAGAGAAAAACTAAAGATATATTCTCAAGGCCATTTTTAATCTAGTGGTGTACTTACCTGAAATTTTTATACGACATTTCGTTTCTTTCCGGCAATCATCAAATCTTTAATGACCGCCATATTGAATTTTGACACCGCTAGATAGAGTTATTTTTTGTGATTTCAACCATGTGTAACAAAAACAAAAGTTTTTGATATTTTAATTGATGAAGAATCAAATTTAATATTTAATAAGGTAACCATGAAATTTTGAACTGTCAATCACTTCAATTATCGTTCCGTTAGTAATAGAAAAATGTCGTATACCAACGAAAAGAAACGAGATATGTACTTTTTATTCATCCAATTGAAATACAACAAAAGCGAATGCAAGACATTTACAATTGTATCGGAAATTGTACGGAACTACTTAAGACAAGAGTTTCTGTGAGATTGGAAATGGTGCGGTTATTGAATCACCGGCGAGATCTCCTGACCAATATATTATTTGTTAGATGTTAAAAAGAACGTTAACATTTGTAAAATTTGCCCTTGATTATTTTCTTCCAAAATCCGGTTACAATAAATATTGCGGCACTGCTAAACGATCCATACTCGACTAAATATCTATCTAAGATTTAGAAAAATGCAACGATATGGTTGTTCTTGTATTTCGGTTCAATGAATAAAAAGTACATAACATACATAGATATCTCGTTTCTCTTCGTTGGCATTGGACATTTTTTTATTACTAATGCAACGATAATTGAAGTTATTTGACAGTTCAAAATTTCGTGGCTAGTTTATTTAATCTTACACAGCAAAAAGTTTCTGTAATAATGCAGTAATAGTCCTTTTTTATTTTACAAGATTATTACTGTAAGGAAGTTTTTACAAGAAAATTACTGAAGCTTTATAGTTTCTCAGTAAATAATCAAACAATAAATGTAAAACTAAAAAATATTGATATAAATTTCTGACAGATTTTAAGTATATCAGAAATGATCATTAAATTTATAGCCACATACTATGCAATGAAGAATAAGTGGGGAAAAGCATAATGACGCGATACTTCGCAGTAATTTATCTTTGGTGTTCTTACGTTACTTGTTAGGACTTGTACGTTGGTTAGGTACTGGCAACTGGTTTCACTTGCTCTCTTATGTGTGATATTGGTAAATAATTGGTAAATATTGATGAATGGTTCAATAGTATAATCAAAAGAAGTTTAGATTTGAAATTGTAAATATTCCTGACGTATACTAGGCAATTAGGTTAGATAGTTTGACTACACTACAGTTTATTGTATAATTGTCCGAACAGACATTTCATTTTTGTTAAAGTCGGAAAGATTTTGACATTAGCCTTTGTAACTTAAATTCGAAACATTTTGTTTTATAAACTGTAAAAGATCAATAAAACTTGTAAGTATTTAATGCTAGTTTTAGTGCTTCGGTAAACCATGCATTTATTAAACTTTACCCAGCATATTATTGTCCTTATAAGTAAAATGAGGGCACATGTACTCATAGTGCTTGATGTACTGTATATGAATACCTTAATATCTAGACCTTAATTATGTTCTCACATATTCTTTTTCGTTTTCTATTTTTTAAGTGTATCGAAACAGAAACGTTGTACTAAATTACATGTTAAATTGACGCATCAATTCAATTTGTGCTGACTTTATGAATAAATAATAATAATTATTATTGCTATTATTGTATTGCATGTACAAACATTTTGGCTCTAACGACATGACTTTTATGCATGAGTCTGTGGTAAAATATTTACATTTGTTCTACTACATGAAAAAGTATACCTCGACATAACTATAAGAATCCCGTAAATATTCAAGTAAGTGCAGCTAATTTAGAATGCATCAGTTTGTGATAGTACATATTATAGCACTGCAATTTTATAGAATCTGTGAAATTATAGCAGTATTCCTGGTGTACAATTACCAGGAGCGTTACTATAGCTTTTTTTTACTGTGTAAATTTGATTCTTCATCAGTGACAGCATAATATCAAAAACTTCTGGCAACATGTTACATGAAGTTGAAATCAGATAAAATAATTCTTTCTAGCGATGTGGAAATCCAATATGGCGCCCATAAGAAATAACAAAGTTAATAATTGGCCGGAAAGAACCAAAACGTCGTATAAAAATTTCAAGTTCACCATTAGATAAAAGAGCAAAAGTGGTCTTGAGAGTGTGTCTTTAGTTTTTCTCTACAAGGCCAAATAAAAGTGTTAGAGGTGTACTGAGAAAATGAGATTTTTCCGTTTTTTTTTTTAATCTCGCCCGTCATATTTGTCTACTTTCTTTTCGAGATCATAATAACCACAAAATTTAGCAACTTTGCCAATTTTAAACATACCGCCTATCTTCAATAATAAGCGAGATCCCAATAGTGAGGATTATAGTGGACCAGTCTGTACATATACTATTGACGAATTTATTAAATACACGACCTTGTTTACTCATACAGAAAAGAAACCGTCAGAAACGTCCAGACAGATGTAGTGGCGAATACATAAACAGCTGTCTTCAATTGTTTAGGCGGCTCCTTTAAAAAAACTTTCATCCTACCCGCCTGCAAATCGTCGGAATAATAAGTTGCCTGAATAATTGTATGTCAAATATGTATGCAAAAATAGAATTGCTATTTAGATGCGTCCTCTATTAATATAATAAATATTACAATGGAAATCATATCGGAGATGCGAAGATATAAATTTTGTTGAAATGAAGATTTGTTCTTATGTATAGGGCAGATTTGAGTGAACTAATGACATTATCAGCTTTCTAGTTTTACAGATTTCCCTGTACTATGTTAGATTACTATCCAAGATAATACCCAAAAATTTACATGCCGACGAGGCTGCTATTTCTAAATAAAAAAACTAATAAGTTAAAATTAAGTTTAGGAAAATATCTAGGTATATTTATAAAGAAATTCAAAAAGGACCGTTATTCTAGATTTATCATTAATTTATTGTCTGAACACCTGTTTCAAATTAATTCAAAACTGTAACAACTTTTTCCAAAATGTCAAACACTAATGACTACAATCCATTCACACAATATCGTTGGCACTAACAATAAGTCGCGCCTCTTTTCAGTCGCACTTTAGGTATAAATACAGCCAAAATGAAGTTATGATGTTAATAGGAGTAACAGAATTACGAGTGCAGGGTGGACGAAATTGGATTTACATAACAGGTAAACACACTTTGCAGCGGAGGTATGAAAAAGTTCAGAGCTACTTTTTTGAGATAAAAGCATTGGTGAAATCAAATTTTAAATTTATCTTACCGTTTTCAAGATATTTAGAGAATATAGTTTTTCTTCAATTTCTATTACACGATATAACTTTCTTATTCTTTAAAATTTCAAAAAATGGTTTCAGATATTTTTCGTACAGCTCTTTATTTGAGATTTGGATATGAAATCTAGTTGCTAATAATCCTTCGACGTCATGTGATATTTTCTTAAATTGAAACCATAGTAGGCTATGTTATAACCAAACACACCCTATGTTTATTCTAAATATTAGGCAAGATATTGCGCTTTTAAATTTCTAATAAATTTCTAGCGTGCCATGGAGAAAAAAATCAGCAGAGTGCAATGACAACCAAACAAAACAATAATGACAGACATATTATATTTTATATGCTTTGCTAATAAAACAACAATATGCTATGATTGATAAATGTATGAAAGCTTCCCTACACAGAGTGCCATGCTCTTACAAATTAAAGTAATCGATATTTCTGTAAAACTGTGAGTGGATCGGTGTCAGTTACATTATTTTATCCAATATTATTATAATCTTCTTCGAATTATTTGAGTTCTGTCATTAGTTTCGCTTTAAATTGTTATTGCATTGTTGTTTTAAAAAAAAATGGTTGAGTTCACCAGCGCACAGTGGTCGGAATTTAGTTGAAAACGGAACTAATTATTTTTTTTTCATTAAATCGACTCTTGATTAGTTGTAGGTCTTAGAAAAAAATCTAAAAAAAAATTAGGTTATTTAGAGTTACTTTTTAGAAAGGAGAAATAGAAAAAGTTTTCAGCATTTTACAAGCTTGCAAAATACATTATTTTAGCAGTTATTTTATGCAGTACGCTAGACGTAAGTTAATGTATATGAGCACCTACGCAGGAAAAAAATATTATTAGTTATTTTTCCCGTTATTTGTCGACATAATATCCACTTTAGTTTTAGTGAGACCTTAAAAAAACCTCGCGGATCCCCGATTTGCAAAAATTACCAAAGATAACTTGATGTGTCTGTAAAAACATAAAATTTCTACGTGCTACTACTTGCTCATTTGAAAGTTATTTATTTTATTGCGAATCTCGACACTACTCCAATACAAAACATATAAATAAATACATATAGCCCGCATTCTTATCGTATTATTATTTATATGGTGGGATGTTGATAGTATGTGTAATGCAAAACACCCCTTTGTTTAGTTGAAACATAAAACTGGATTATTCTTAAAATATCTTTTTCATGTGGCAGCCTAGTTTTTAATGCTACGAATTATAACCATTGGACTTAAATAATTATAAAAATAGATTTAATAACACTATAAACCAACAATTAACCTACTTTAGGTGTACCAGGAAAGTCCATTAAAATGTTCTCAAAGAAACATCTTTTCGATATACTACGAGGAAAATCTGGAGAAAGCCGCAGTTTGCAAACTGAACAACTTTTAACTACCGCGCTCAGTGCTTTGGAATAGCAGAAAATGCTAACATGCAGCAAATAAATAAAATAAATAAATAGTATTTAGGGAATTTGTCCCTTAAAACAACCACAAGGTACCCGCACTTTCCTGTTTATCTCCGTACTTACCTAAATTTCACTGTATTATTTTAGACTATAATAAATGAATAAAAAATATTAATAAAAACCGATTAATTTTAAATAATTTCATCCTTCCTTTCTAGAAAAAGTAACTCTAAACAACTTAATTTTAAAATAACGTATTTTGCAAGCTTGTAAAATGCAGAGAAGTTTTTCTATTTTTCTTCCCTGAAAAGTAACTCTAAAAAACCTATTTTTTTACCTTTTTTCCAAGATCTACAACTAATCAAGAGTCGATGTAATGAAAAAAAAAATAATTAGTTCTGTTTTCATCTAAATTCGGACCACTGTGCAGTGTTGCAAAAATATATGAAGGATAGGTAATAAGAGGTAAGAGGAACCAGCGAATTTTGAGAAACTATCCCTACAGAATTGGAATTAATCATTTTCTCTATCCAAACGATTATGAAAGAAGGATCGATTTCTCTTGGCGGTATATAATGTGTCAACAAAATTCTAATTTAAAAAAACTGTATAACATGGAGTGATGAGGCTCACGTACTAGTTGTGGCATATTTAATAATAACCACTATTGGAGTAAACCCATTCGGAGGCAAGAATTTGGTTTTAGTATTGGATGCTTCGCAAAAAATTGCAAATTTTATGGTTTTATATATGCTGATAATTTGATAGCTAGGCGATACATTGGATTGTTAAATGCTCATTGGATAGTATTTTTAGGTGATGTTCCATACATCGAACGCATTCAAGTTTGTTTTCAAAAAGATGGTGCACCCGCACATAGTTTCCCAGATACTAGAAATTATTTAGATCATAGTTCCCTAAATAAGTGGATTGACACTTATGGGCCCATACACAGGCGGCCGCGAAGATTTCCAGATTTAACCCTGTTTAAGGAAAGTATATTGGATTCTACAGAAAACATTTTAAATCAAAAAGAAATCTGTAAGAGAAAAGAACAACAATATACGATACACTGCTTAAACCAATACCAAAATATGCTTCGTAATCATATAAGTGTCAAAAGCAAATACCTAAGATATAGAATGGAAGTTTGCGAGATGAAAATACTAAGAAAAATCGAAAAATTAACAAAGAGGGACGAAATAGCAAAAGAGTAAAGACATTGGAGAAATACTTGGAGCAACGGGAGTAGTGCAAGCCATAAAGATGCGACAGCTAAGATGACACGGGCACATAGACGAATCAAGGAGGAATGGCAAGTGAAAATAGTTTGGAAGATGGGGCTGAGTGAGAGGAACAGGAAGGAAAGTTGAGATAAACTTGAAATGTAGGGCTAGAGAGAATATTGGAAACGAGAGGCTTGACTAAACCAAGGCAAAACAACTTGCAAGGTACAGGAAGGAATGGAGAAAGATTATCAACACGACACCGAAAATGGTAGAAGAGATCCCAAGTACCAAAGTATCACAATATCAACCATTCAAATATTCTTCTAATACGTTACAATAATTCAATTTAAAAGGATGTCCTTAAATCAAATATTAATAATTTTTACAAAATAAGTTTATAGTTGAAGATAACAGTATTGTAAATGAGTGTGGAATTGACGTTGCTAACATTCTGTAAAATGTTTTACAATATGCCCAGGCCATACATACGTCCATAGTGAAACACGGACTTAAATATAATCAACTACAATAACGCTAGATAATCTAAATTTAGGTTAACGGGGTGTTACCCAACAG
This sequence comes from Protaetia brevitarsis, assembly GCA_004143645.1. NCBI lineage: Eukaryota > Metazoa > Arthropoda > Insecta > Coleoptera > Scarabaeidae > Protaetia > Protaetia brevitarsis. Next base: position 238,224 of record RXPK01000202.1, on the reverse strand, counting down.
CAAGAAGCGCTAATAGTTAGGCAGAGTTCACGCTGGAGTGATATTACCGCAATATCGAACATATAAGCAATATACGCGACACAATCAGCAATACGACACATGCCGTGTTACTGGTTGTGTCGCTTGACGTATTCGTGTCGTACCACTCCGGTGTGAACTCTGCCTTACACGAGCGGTTGTCTAGTTGTTATTATTCTGTACTACATTGTTACTACAACTATCCATTACTGACATCCATTTTCCGAAAATTCTCTGAAAAAGTTCTACCCTAATATGAAAATAATAAGCACAAGCAGAACAATCAATGAAAATACTATAACTTAAGGTATTTTCCATACTAAGATAATGTTCAGAAGTCCAATAAAAGGTGATTTTGACACACGCGATATGGATATTGTGAGAATTATAACTGCTGCGCTATTCTTAATTCGATGGAAGTAATAACGTTCATGTTTAGTTTGATGAATGTGTGACCTAATTTAAAGCATGCACAAAATTCTTCAGGTTTCTCACTACATTATTTATTTATATGATTAGATATAACCGAGTGTCTGCGTTCTCAATTTGATAATTCGAAGTTACATACATATACCGTTTATATTACACTGGTTAGATTATAGACATTTACGAAAGACGCACCGATATTGCAATGTATTTTCAGATACCTATCTGCAAATTCAGGTCTGTATTTCAAATTTAACATACTATATCTTTTTTTATTTTATAATGAATGGCGTAATTCAACGATTCATCGGATATCGTTTAAGATAGAGTATGTACATAGAGCTAGGTTGTTTATATTTTAAGTTTATACAAACAGATTCATTTCGTTTCACCAGAAATGAATCACAATTACTGTTCGTCATTCCTATGCCAGGAAATATCTGCGCGGAAAAATATCTAGGACAAGATGAATCACAACGCAGGTCCAAGTTTCAGGGATTTCTTACGGTGATAAATGACTTAATTCGTTCCATTCGTAGCACATCGCCACCGAAAGAAAAACGTTATCGGTTTATTGATGGCTCGACAAATTACTTGGTAAAAATTTAACGCGTAAGGAAAGTAAATATTGAAACTAGGATGCTGGAAATATTATACCAAAATTTTCATCAATATTAGGAATCCAAGAAACATTTTGTGGTATAGGTACAGTAAACAGTATGGGTAAACCTCTTGAACTAGTAGCACCTTAATAGCCAGATAACTCTGGCACCAAAAAAATATTAAATATCTAACAAATTAATGAATTTCTGCTTTTAACTGTAATAATTAGGATTTAATTACCAATTAAGCTAGCAGAGGATGCGAATTCGAGCGTTTAACCAAACATACGTCGACATTATATCTTAAAAAGGCCGGCAGGACGGCAAATATGCAAAGATTACAAGCTTTTTACAGTAAGAAATTATGTAACGAGGGGATGTAGGTTCGAATTCTGCGCGAAGAGAAAAATTCCTCCTAATTATTACAGTCAAAGCAGAAATTCTTTAATTTGTTAATTTCTCACTGTAAAAAGCTTGCAATCTTTGCGAATTTAAATATCTACTTACGCATTCATATTTACAACTTAAAATAGAGAAAAAAAAACACATACTTTTCTAAAATATCTGTATTAGTTGTACACTTGAGGAAACAAGTAACCGAACGATTCGAAATGCGACGACCGAGAGAGAAGATATCGGTTCCTTTCCCCGCTGCCCTTCCCCTCTAGACGCCTACCCGAGCGGCATTGTATTTTCTTTCATTTACCTGCGGACGTTCGGACGTAGCGTATTGGAGGCAATAGAGATACACCGGTGACGTCATACTGTCGACAGGTGTACTTTGAGCAATTCGGCACGGTCTGTGATAGCTTGTAAATGCGATACGGGCATGTATTATATTTACTTTTCGCCGTATATCTACTTATTGATAGCGCATCGCGCGCGAAAAGTTGACGGTATTTAAACTATTTTTGCAAATTTATTTCATTTTAAATAAACATGCCGATATAAATGTCATCCGTAAAATAACATAAGACTTCTTTCATAATTATAATTATTTGAGTTGTTGTTTGAAATAATCTTGATTTATGGCGGGACTAACGTCTGTAAGGTTACCTATAAGTTCATTGGAATACGTGAATGGAGGTAAATTTATAATTAATTATAAATTAAATTAAATTAATTATAGATTAAATTAAAAGGTAAATTTATAATTAATTATAATTTTTTTATTATTAAATTAATTTATAATTAATTGTAAATTTACCTCCTTACCAGCGTTTATTGACCCATTAACCGTAAATGTTACTTATAAAAGGTTCTGTATAGATATTCCAATTAATTTTGGGTGTCATGGTAAGTTAGTCCAACGCTTCTTTAATGTTTAAAATGTGCACATTTAATTATTGTTAGTAGGAAAGGAAACAAATAATGAAAAAATACAGAGTGTTCTCTTTAAACTGAAACAGTATGTTACATGATTTAGCAAGAAGCGGTCACTTCCAATGGTCAAAATATTTTAAGAACGTAGTTCATTATCAATGACTTATTAAAAATTGTAATTAATTATGATGTTTGGTGTTCCATACATTTCTACAATGCCAACCACCTTGTAATATAAAAATAATATGTATTTCATGTAAAAATACAACTAAAGCAACTAAATTTAATATCCCGTTGGGTTGCTCCTCAGTAATTTTGATAGGGCGCCCAGAACTTGCACCACCACGTTAATGAAATATAGGAGAATCTACGAGGCACGAATATATGCAGTAATCTAGTTGCATCGATGCCTAGGCGACTAGAACAAGTTATTTCTGGGAATGGACATTGGACTTCTTATTAATTTTTTATTATTAAATTAAATTGCTTTTACATTAGACTGTTTTTTTATTTTTTATTTTATTATTATTATATTTTTATTTGAGAATTTCTGTTTTATGTTTTGGAGTATTTTATTTTTGGCTAATATTTGCTATATAATTTGTGTGTTTTTTATTTATTCTTGTCTTATTATTTTATTTGGGAATTTTAAATTTTATTTTTGAAGTATTTTATTTTTGTTAATTATTATTATATATTTTTCATGTGCCTCATAAATTCTGTGATATTCCTTATCTTTTCAATAAAATCTCCAAGAAAGTCAAATAAAGTTTGCTGTTTCTAAATATATTTAATATATTTACATTTTAGATATATATAACTTGTATTTTTACATGAAATACATATTATTTTTATATTACAAGGTGGTTGGCCTTGTAAGAAATGTATGGAACACCAAACAGTGATATTAAGTTACAATTTTTAAAAATCATTGATAATGAACTACGTTCTTAAAATATTTTGACCATTGGAAGTGACCGCTTCTTGCTAAACCATGTAACATAGCGTTTCAGTTTAAAGAGACACTCTGTATTTTTCATTATTTGTTCCTTTCCTACTAACAATAATTAAATGTGCACATTTTAAACATTAAAGAAGCGTTGGACTAACTTACCATGAACCCAAAATTATTTGGAATATCTATACAGAACCTTTTATAAGTTACACATTACGGCTAATGGGTCAATAAACGCTGGTAAGGAGGTAAATTTTATAATTAATTATAAATTTATAATTGGAGGTAATTTTATAATTAATTAAAATTAATTTAATAATAATAAAAAATTATTAATTAATTATAAATTTACCTCCATACCATACCATAATTATTGTGGTATTCTCTCCATTCACGTATTCCTATGAAGTTATAGGTAACCTTACAGGACGTTAGTCCCGCAATAATCAAGATTATTTACAAACAACCAACTCAAATAATTATAATTGAAAGAAGTTTTATGTTATTTTATACGGATGACATTTATATGGGCATGTTTGGTTAAAATGAAATAAATTTGCAAAAATAGTTTAAATACCGTCAACTATTCGCGCGCGATGCGCTTTCAATAAGTAGATATACGGCGAAAAGTAAATATAATACATGCCCGTATCGTATTACAAGCAACACATACCGTGCGAATTGCTCAAAGTACACCTGTCGACAGTATGACGTCACCGTGTATCTCTATTGCCCCCAATGCGCTACGTTCGAACGTCCGCAGGTAAATGAAAGAAAATACAAATGCCGCTCGGGTAGGGTCTAGAGGGGGAGGGGTTAGCGGGGAAAGGGAACCGATATCTTCTCTCTCGGTCGTCGCATTTCGAATCGTTCGGTTACTTGTTTCCTCAAGTGTAAAAAAAATACATAAATTAAGTATGCATAACACTATTTCCTATGAATTCGTTAATAACAACAGTATATAAATACATAAACATTTATTTTTGAAATAAAAAAAATAAAGAAAAAGAAATAACTGTGAACATATAAACTAAATATTGCGTTTTTAGAAACAAATGTAAGAATTAAAGCAATAAAATAAGTAAATGTAACAATATACAGTAATCTAAATAATAAAAAATTGAAGATAAATTAAATTGAATTCTAATAAACTAGTCGATAATATATGTGAATTAATACGGTAAAGTTGAATACACGGTGAACAGGTTAATTTTTAAATAAGCTAAGATTAATTAAATAAATTCATACATTGCTGACGTAAAATTAAAGTTTGGACCTAAATTTAGGAAATATATCTAACACTTCTTGCTTTCTATTATCCTATTTGTTTAAAATAAAAGCTACAATACTGTCAGAGAAAGCACAAAAATTCATCAAAGCTTGCTATTCTGAATCCATTATTAACAGTTTTCATTTTTGTGTTTTTTCGCAACTGTTAAATCACATTTCTCTTAAAATGTATACTACTGAAAACAAGAAACGAAAGTATTAAATAACAAAAATTGCTGTGGTTGCATAAATTCATTATTGAATCGTTCTTCGTAATTTTATCATGATTTCTAATTCAGGAAGTGGTTTTATATCTTTCCAACACTTCAACAGCAGTATATAGATCAAGGGAAAAGTCTTCTGCGTACTTCTATCACCAGAAATACCGAAAAGGAGTATTTATTATATAAGTATATTCAGGAACTGTGTTGCTTGCAACACTTTGCAAAATCATCGAAAAATTTTGAGTCACCGACCTTATCAGCCATATCATGTAATAATATTGTGAGTCTATAATTCTGAAAATTGTTCAGATGTAACAATTTCATACGAGTACGAATATACAATATTATTAAAAAAAAAACTAAATTTATTGTATTTAGTATAGGTAGAGTGCTGTAAACAGAAGTGGGCCACCCAAATTTTTATCTGAAAAAATGCTGCTATATGCTACAAATTCTTGTCCTGGGGGTTTTCAAAGCACTGATTACGGAATCCGTTGTACAAATTTGCAAATTCAAAATAGTTTACACGAAATGAGGGTTAAAATTTGAAAAAACAGCGACTTCAGTAATAATGTTCATTTAATGTCTGGAAAGAAGGAGTAAATAAAGTTGGAATGACAAAGGTGTTGCAAAAAAACGCAAGTTTCAAGTAGCGTTGAAAAGACGATCTGCTAACATCGGTAGCAGCAGAAGCAACACGCTCCCATATTTTATTTATTTTCTCTTGCTTTATAGCAGCAATCAATTTTTCATAATTCACCTCTTTTTTGGGAGTTTCCTTTTTTTTGGGGGGGCATGATGGCTTAAATGATAAAAATATGTAAATAAGACATTTGCATAATTGATAAAAACACTTTACTGTGCAAAGAACGGCATTACTCAAGTGGCCCATGTCTATCCACAAATAGTGGCCCACTTCTATCTCAAGCGCCTTTTTTTTGCATATGCATCCCACAAAACACAATGTGAATAATGGGCAAAAATCACTTTGCATTCCAAAGATTATATGTCCAAATAAACATATTGCAATATTTACTGAGTTTTTTCCGTAAAAAATGCGATGACAAATCACGTGGAAGGGTACGAGGGTAAAAACTTTCTCGGCGAAATTCTTAGCGCGTTTCTCTGTACAGTGCGAGAGTAGGTCTATGACCTCCAAATGCTTCCTAAAAGTGAGCGCGCGTCAAAATACGATAAATAATGTGCGCGGTTTGACATAGATGTCACTAGTCTGACAGTTATTCGGGTGGCCCACTCCAACCTGTGGCCCACGTCTGTCTACAGCACTCTACTTGTAAAATCCAAAATAAGATTAAATATTGGTAAGGAGTAGATTAAAAGTCAATAATAAGGATAGATTTTAGATAAGTTAGCTACATAGGTATATTATCTATTAGAGAGTGGAAAGTCCGTTCAGCTAACAGAAAGGCATCCCAATTGTATCTTTTCGATTTTGATAAATTTGGTAGGAATGTAGAACAGCGGAAAATATTTGAAACGTATTTTTTCAAGCGACCCGTTTTTGTTCTAGGCGGTGTAGTGGGAGCTCAAAACTTTCCAAAAACACATTTTTTGCAATATTTCAGAAACGAGAAGAGATATCGAGATCGGGTAAAAAATCGAATCGCTCTTGTTAGTAGGCATACATTTTAAATTGAAAAAGAAAGTGGTGCAATCAGGGCTAGTTAGGGGATTAAAAAAAAAAAAATAATTATTTTGTTCTCATCCGCTCGTATATTATAATTCTTTTTTTATCTTTAAGCTGCATGAAAAAAATAACGTGTTTTTGGAAGTTTCTTCTAATGTTGCTTTAGGAAGTTATCGTCAATTTCTATGCACGCCTACAGTAGACTATTTCTTTCCACAATTCATAATCATAATCATAATCTTAATTGCTATATATATTCTTGGAATTAAATTTAATGTGGTACTGTATTTCAATTAAAACCACTTTGTTATGAAAATATAAAAAGTAAAATGATAGGTACAAATAGTTATGGCAAAAAAGTTGATACGTTGTAGGTCATCTCGTAAATATAAATTACTTTCTCACGTCTTGGCAAATCAATGTGTTTATGCTTGCCAATGTATACAACTGATTATAAATAAAACTTTAAAATAAAATTATCATTGCCGCTATATAAGAGTGTGGTCAGCTCGCTGGAGTGTATTATTATAAAGTGTCTAGTTCCAATTGTGTTACAGTTACAGTTAGTTATCAAACACGTATATTGTTAAAGATAATTACCGTCGTATGCAGAGTGGTTGTTTTTGTGATAAATATATTGAACATCTTGACGACAAATACAATGCACATAAATTAAATTCCAAAGAACAATAACTTCCTAAAACGAGCATTTAGGAAAAAATCAAAAAACTCGTACACTTTATTTTTTCCTATAGCTTAAACATTAAAAAAAGGAAAATTGAATTTTATAATATACAAGAGCAAGGATGAGAAAAAATGGTATTTTTTCAACCCCCTAGCCAGCCGTGGGGCGCCACTGCCCTTTTTGCAAGCTAAAAATTTATGACTGCTAACATGAAACAATCTCGTCTTTACCCGATCTCGATGTCTCTTCTCGTTTCTGAAATATTGCGAAAAATGTATTTTTTTCCAATCAAATTTTATCAAAACGGTAGAGATTCATTTGGTTGCCTTCCCATGTAAGCAACCCTTTAAAAACCCGTTCTTTTTCATACTTTCAGATGGAACGAGATGATGTTTACTTCATATTTTCGGTCAAACATGAACAAGGTAAACGTACAACAGTTAAAGAAGTGATTAATGTGATAGTATTTGTGAAGCTCTCGATAGCTGCAGTCAGTTTTTTAATGAAAGTTCCCGCTGTTACACACAAAAAAATAATTACTCAATTTGAATATAAATGCATCACATTGAATATAACATAACTTCCTATATAAGCAAGAAGATGATGTATTTGTATTGAGAATTTAGTTCAAATGTAATCAATATACTAAAATCATTATGAACATATTTGAGTAAATAGATTTTCTCAACTAGAAACTATCATATTTATGCCTTAATAATTTATGTACATTTGATAGAAGTATATAAAAGTATTATTTGCCATTATTTGCTTCCAAAATATAAGTTATTGAACTGATAATACTTACCTGCTTAATCTAAGCATTGTTACTATTCAAGGGTAATAATTACCTATTATTTTTGTGTCTGTAACACCAAAAAACCTCGCTAGGGGAAAATTAATAAATAAAGCAATATTATGTAATTAAATCAATTTACTGTCATACTTTATAGTTTTACAATGTTTGGGAGAAGGTAGCGTATCGGGGTACTCCAGGAGTGCGCACGGGATATTGATGCGTAGAGGTATAGATCTTATGCGATCAGTCCGAATACGTAAAAAATGTGGTCGTTGGAGATCAACCCGTTTCTGAATGCACTAACTAAAAACTTACAGATACGTTTGCGCCTGTCTGTTTAGAGAAACTATACGACTGAATGATTGAGTCACACTGAACTCGGTAAAAGATCCATTCGTTCTTTTCACTGTGATCCGGATCAATTCGTTTCGTTTACCGTTCATTTAGAACGGGTCAGTCGTGAACGACACATGTCTAGTATGTTCTGTCGTTTACGTTTTGGATTGAATTCTTCTTCATGTTTTTTTAAGCGGTTGAATTAGTTGATGATTTGTGTTTTTTATTTAATATTGTTTAGCTTGATTGATATATTTCCAATCAAAATTATATCAGTGGATTGAATTGATTATAGGCAGGAGTTTATGAAGAAGTGTTTTGGATTATTAAACTAATGATAACATAATTTTCCTTTCGTTACTTTTATCAATTTCCTGTTTATATCTGATAATCTTGACATACTTACAGAAATAACCCCAACATCATGAAACAAGAGCCTTTAAAAGCTATTATAAACACGACGTGTCAAGAAAGCATAACATATTTAAATATCCATGTATCAGTTTCTTATCATTAAATGAACGCACTGTTGTCTTTTACTATTAAAATTTCTTTTACAACAGAAATAAAGGATTGTTTGCTTATATATTGATACGTTCGAGAACGGTAGCAAGCGTATGTATATAGTACTGTTACAGTACATAAATATTATATAGGTATATACTTTGGCGCTTTAAATTCCGCGTGTTCATTCATAGCGGAACACACCTTTGGAAGGCACATCACCGGGAAAGATATTAAGCGATGATGATGTTCGAGGGTAAAGAATCTCACACCTCCAACACGTAAGTCGATTACATGGTAGAAAGGCAAACGTGAAGTAGTCTACGCCACCCACAAGATAATCGTATTTTACATGATATACAAGTCGCTGTGCTTAAGCACTCCAATATAATATGTCCGGTTTAATACAACGGGTCGTTGATTTTTGCTATCCGGCCCAACACTAGCGTAATACATATATAAATCGGTTATAAATTATTATAAAAGGAATCACATTTACGTCCAGAGGAAAGTAACTTCTAAACTTCCAGTACGTTACGTTCATTAGGGAGCTATTCAGTAGTGGATTGACGTTGCAGTTGAATAGAATATGTTATTGCCAGTATAAACAGTTTATATTTATCCTATACAAATATGTACAGAATGAAAGTGAAAACAGTAACTGAAATTAAATAATTACCTACTTTTTTGTTGAAATTAAAAGAAAAATGAATAAAGATGTAAGACTTGCAATTCTTCTTTGGTTTAAATTTTGAAATTAATAATAATAAAAGGCGACAGGTGTGTCCTTTTCTACTCTCTGTCGCACACCATAGGCGTCGCCATCTATAGCGTGTAAATTTGGCGTGAAAAAGTCGGCGGGAATAGGCGCGAGGGGGAAATGAATTAAAAGGGAAATATAGATGGGCGAAAGGTAACGGGGTGTCTACTGCATAGGCGTATCGGAGATTAATAGTTAAAAATAGGTCATGGGGAGAAAATTCACCGAAAATTAGATCGTAGTAGGCTGTGAGAAGCGAACGTCACTGCGCCGACCGCGCTTCCAGAAACGTCAGATTTGCCGATTTCGGTTGTCACAATTGGGTATTTTGTGCGACTCGTTGCAAACCGAGGTGCCGCTCTGGAGTGGGGTTTATGTCGGAAAGATATCTTACATGTTTTCCTCTTACAATTCGAACCCTAAAATAAGGTCGAAACGCGATAATTTTCTCAAAATGAGTCGATTTATAGTGGGTTGTTTTTCACCTACAGAGATTATAACGACGGCACAAAATAATCGTCACATAGGAGCATAAGAATGGCGCCACATATATATTATTATTATTATATTAAAATCGATTTCGACCGTAGGGTCCTTTTGTTAATGCGAAAGGTAAGTTTAGAAAATCCGGACGGGGGTTACGGAACATATTTTAAAAACGTTAAGGTGTTTTCACGATTCAATTTTCTAGAAAAACACGAGAAAACACTTCGTTACGATTGTAGAAATAAACCACAGCGCTACTAGATGGCGAAAAGATAGATAAAATAAATTTCAACTTAAAACGGGCTTTTTCAAAGCCAAAGCTGCATTTGAATTACTTAATTGGTAGTGGTGAATAATTTGTATTTAAATATTTATTATATTCGGAAACAATTTTAAATATAAACTGTTAGAATGTATGTTATTTATTTTACTGTTTGTATTATGCGCATGCCCAAACGGCACTTGTATTATGTTTCTCAGTCGTCTGACACAGTCCACTAATACACGTCATTAACGAACACATCGTTTATTTGAGTGCTATTGAAAACATCAGTTTCAATCATTTTCTTTCAATAAAACACACAACATTTTGGTCCAACGAGTCGGATTCGCACGTTAGTACATCAGAACCATCAGTACGAAAGATCGAAAGCATTAAAAACATCGAAAAACATCCACACGCCACACGGGTAGAACGAATACCGCACATCGCCACTTCGACGAAAAACACGTGGTGACTTCCATAACGTTACATGTAAGTCCCTTTCTCTATTTCGATTATTACAGTGCAAAAAAACATTCAGAATTGATATATACACATTTAAAAACGTACAATGTCGATAGAAACATTAATAAAAAAGCGTGGTGACTATGAAAGCGCAAATAACATTGTTTGAAAAAGTATTTAACGGATTTTTCTAATAAAATTACGCAAACAGACAAATTCCGTAGTAACAGAACTGAAATACGTCTTTCTCGATTTGAAAATTTATTACAACAATTTGACGAAAATACAGCGCGAATTCGAAGTATTGCACAGCGATAGCGAATTACAAGTTACAGAACGCGAACAATTTGAGAATAATTTTTATAAATTACTGACCAACGCTAAATTAAAGTAAATTCGTATGAAAAAACCGTTGACGCAGGTGCTACAATGCTGAATCTATTCATGTATCACAAGTTAGTGTATTAAATAACATAAATTGCCACAAATTATTTTGCCTAATTTTTAATGGAAATTATGAGAACTTGGTTAGAGTTTCGCGACAGATTAATGATATCCAAAATTTTCATTATTGCGAGCGTCAGTATAATAAAATAATATAAAAATCGTCAAATTGGAATTGTAGTTATTATTATGAGAGTGGATCATTTTATTAAAACGCAGAATATTTATATAATTAGCCCTAAGTAAAGATAATCTCATATTCGGTGTCTCTACTATCACTACATCCCTATCGACATAGGGAAATAAGCCATTGGGAAACGCAAGGAAAGACACATATCTCCTTTAATCTACCAGCGATTGCGCGTGTGCAGATTCTAAGAATTTTAATACTACATTATTTGGCGGAAAACAAGATAAAATTCTGCGAATGTTTAATCTCTGACCGAAAGGCTTGCGCGGTACGTTTGGCGCGATAACAACCAAGGGGATTAGTTGTCGCTACGACTGTCAGGATACAAATATACTTTCCTTTTTGTAGTTTATAAAAAACTTCAGTGTATTCGTAATATAATTATTTTAAGAAATAAATTTACTGAAGCCATTACTTTGAGTGCAAAGAGTTTTAAGGTTTAGTTTTATAAAAAAAAATTTAATGTAGATCTATAAAATAATTTATCAAACATAAATGCCACTGCAATTTATATTAGCAAACTGTTAAAAAACATACACTTTCAAAATTGTTACGCCTATCTTTAAATAGTTATTCTTTCTTAATGTTTTATTTTCATTGCTTTTTATGACAGACACAAATCGAATTACAGTTTTTAGAATTTTGTGTAAAAATATGTAGATCAGATTTTGATTCAAAACTTCCTTAGAATAATATTGAAAATACGACACAAGAAAACATCTATTAAGTATATGTGAAATTGTTTGGGTAAAACTATTATTACAAAAAGTGTTTGGTTAAATTATTTTGTTCTTCTAGGGATTTTTCATAGAAAGTTTGCCCCTTCAATTGAATGAGAAATAAACAAAGTAAACCGTTTGTTTTTCAATATTTTACTTTGCGGTATTGATATTTGTAAAGTAAAAGAATAGTCCCGCTGGCGTACTATAGATGTCCCAGCTAGGCTGGATTTAAGAAAAGTGTACGATCAAAGAAATATTTAAACGTGATCTGACGGATCAAACGTAAGTGAAATTTCCGTTGCACAAACCGTAAATATAAGATACCGAAGAGTCGGTGCGATACGAAATGAAAGTGGTTTAACTGCGCGCGCAGCGAAGAGGTAGAGCATTCATAAATGAATTGTCAATTCGCAAATTATTATGAATTGAATATTAAAGGAGTCAAAGCAAGTAACAGTTCAGTAAATAAAATAAAAACAAAACACACATATTGGCTCAATGGATTAATATTCGTTTTATAAATGAAATTAAACATATTTTTATGTTAAAGCGAAGCTACACACGGAATATTTGCTTTTATTTATTTCGTCAATGCCTATTAACTTTCTCATAAGCACATATTATATCTTATTTTTAATGCTGAAATTACAACGTCTTCGATTTACACTACGCGTGGAGAATGTATGTATCTATCGCTTTTATAATAGTGGTATATTAAAATAAAAAACATAATTAGTGCATAAGAATGCGGTAAGTCGAAAACGTTTATAAAATATTGTCACAATAACAGCGGGAAATTCAATTTTTAAAACTTGAAATTATTGAATTCAATAGGGCATAACTTAAAAATATTTTTGAGTATATAGACTGTCCAACCGAAGACTTGGTCTCTTGATTACAGTTCTATTTTTGATTTTAGGGAAAAGACTTTCTATATATTATTCCATTTTTAAATTTTACGTAGAAAATAAAATAGCAGGCATAATATCGCGGGTTTTTACAGCGATTTTTTGGGTCACTATTTGCGAATATAAGAATCAAACACAAGATGGCGCGATTAAAATGGAAGAAGAGTATTAAAAAAAATGGCATTTTGCGACAGATCTGTTGTGTTCAAAGCCTTTTGTAGTGCTTGAATTCGATTCTTACAAGAGTTTTTAGAAAAAATAAAATGGAGGATTCAATATTGAAGAGAAAATTTTTGAAAATATAGGAGACATTTTGCAACAGACGTTCGTATGCAAGCGTTTTTGAGGTCGCTAAATTTGATTCTGATATTAGTTTTTGGCAAAATAAAATGGCGGACGCAATATGGGGGAGAGACTTTTGAAAATATAAAAGAAAACGCAATTTTTTTTTTTGAAGGCTTGAGACTTATGCAATTTTTTTGGGCCACTATTTACGAATATAGAATCAAATAACATGATAGCGCGACTAAAATGGAGGAATATTATTAAAAAAATGACATTTTGCAACAGACATTTTGTGGGTGTTTGGATCCGTTGCATTTGATGCTGATAATTTTTTTGGAAAATAAAATGGCGAATAAAGTGGGAAGAAAATTGAAATATAGGGAAAATCGCCAACTATTTTTTTAAAGCTGTAACTTATGGGATGTTATAAATGGGAAAGGGAATGGGAAAGGGAAAGGGAATGGGAAAGGGAATGGGAAAGGGAATGGAAAGGGAATGGGAAAGGGAATGGGAAAGGGAATGGAAAGGGAATGGGAAAGGGAATGGGAAAGGGAATGGGAAAGGGAATGGGAAAGGAAGGATGGGAAAGGGAATGGGAAGGGAATGGGAAAGGGATGGGAAAGGGAATGGGAAAGGGAATGGGAAAGGGAATGGGAAAGGGAATGGGAAAGGGAATGGGGGAAGGGAAAGGGAATGGGAAAGGGAATGGGAAAGGGAATGGGAAAGGGAATGGGAAAGGGAATGGAAAGGGAATGGGAAAGGGAATGGAAAGGGAATGGGAAAGGGAATGGGAAGGGAATGGGAAAGGGAATGGGAAAGGGAATGGGAAAGGGAATGGGAAAGGGAATGGGAAAGGGAATGGGAAAGGGAATGGAAAGGGAATGGGAAAGGGAATGGGAAAGGGAATGGAAAGGGAAATGGAAAGGGAATGGGAAAAGGGAATGGGAAAGGGAATGGGAAAGGGAATGGGAAGGGAATGGGAAGGGAATGGGAAAGGGAATGGGAAAGGGAATGGGAAAGGAATGGAAAGGGAATGGGAAAGGGAATGGGAAAGGGATGGGAAAGGGAAGGGAAAGGGAATGGGAAAGGGAATGGGAAGGGAATGGAAAGGGAATGGGAAAGGAATGGGAAAGGGAATGGAAAGGGAATAGGAAGGGAATGGGGAAAGGAATGGGAAAGGAAATGGGAAAGGGAATGGGAAAGGGAATGGGAAAGGGATGGGGAAGGGAATGGGAAAGGGAATGGGAAAGGGAATGGGAAAGGGAATGGAAAGGGAAAGGGAAAGGGAATGGGAAAGGATGGAAAGGAAAGGGAAAAGGAATGGGAAAGGGAATGGAAAGGGAATGGGAAAGGAATGGAAAAGGAATGGGAAAAAAGGGAATGGGAGGGAATGGGAAAAGGGAATGGGAAAGGGAATGGGAAAGGGATGGGAAAGGGAATGGGAAAGGGAATGGGAAAGGGAATGGGAAAGGGAATGGGAAAGGGAATGGGAAAGGGAATGGAAAGGGAATGGAAAGGGAATGGGAAGGGAAATGGGAAAGGGAATGGGAATGGGAAAGGGATGGGAATGGGAAAGGGAATGGGAACTGGGGAAAGGGAATGGGAAATGGAAAGGGAATGGGAAAGGGAAGGGAAAGGAATGGGAAAAGGAATGGGAATGGGAATGGGAAAGGGAATGGGAAAGGAAAAGGGAATGGAAAGGGAATGGGAAACGGAAATGGGAAAGGGAATGGGAAAGGGAATAGGGAATGAAATAGGAAAGGGAAAGGAAATAGATAATTGGAAAAGGGAAGGGAATAGGAAAGAGAATAGGGAAAGGAAGAGGGAACAGGGAAGGGAAAGAGAATGAGAATAGGAACGAGATGGGAAAAGAGAATAGGGAAAAAGAATAGGGAAGGGAATGGAAAGAAAATGGGAAAAGGGAATGGCGAAAAGGAATAGGGAATAAAGTAGAGAAAATAAGGGAAAGGGATGGGAAATTGAATAGGAGAAAGGAATTGGAAAAGGGGAAAGGGATTAAGGAAAGGAATAGGGAAAGGGACTAAGAAAAGGGAAAAGGAATAGGAAAATAGGAACAGGGAATAAGGAACAAGGAAGAGAGAAGATAGGAAACGGGAATAGATAAAGGGAATAGAGATACGGAAAAGGGACAACGAAATGAGAAAAAGGGAATAGGGAAAAATACCATTTCTATTCTATCTATTACTAAATTGATGTTTACCGTATGTGAAATACCTGGCCTACATCGAGTCAGCCAATGACAAAAAAAACTATATAATAAGGCAGACAAATAGATAGAGGAATAAGCACTGAAATATATATATAGCTTATTAAACAAAATGTATCAGCTGTGTTTTCTCGCTTTTTTGTGGTGCTTTATCTAACAAACGTTAATATAACTTTTTGTCGAGCAACGTAAATTAATGAGTTGTCAATATTATGGAATTTACGTTGGCTATAAATATGATCTCGGCGAAGGATAAATAAAAACTAATAAATATAAAAAATCGTCAAATTGGAATTGAGTTATTATTATGAGAGTGGATCATTTTATTTAAACGCAGAATATTTATAGAATTAGCCCTAAGTAAAGATAATCTCATATTCGGTGTCTTCAAGAATCACGTGTATATAATACGTACAACAAATTTTTCACAAAAGTTGTGCAGAATTCAAATGCTGCATAACCTAAAAATATTTTAACTATACACGGGTGTTCCAAAAGTAAGAACAAAAGTAAACTACTCAAACGTTACTGCACATTATAAAAAGTGATTTTCAAGTGAATGGACCGACTTCAAAAAACCACCTTCCTCAAGTACCACCTTCCTCTACTCCTAGATGCGCAGCATCTAGTTATGAATATAATACGTATGTACTATCTGCTTATTTTTATATACAGCACCCACTTTTATTTTGTTTTTATCCTATAAATATTTAAGAATAAAATACCTGCGTTGACTTAAACCGATTACATCAATTTCTTGAGACATTTCTATGTGTTTCTACAGCGGGAAGTTTATGAGTAGACGACAATATTTTAATTCTGAAAACATGTCAAATATCGCGAGAACTTGACTGTCCGGCTTTCTGACTCAACCCACATTTATGTAGATACGAGACTTACTATGCTAAAAATCTGTTTATTAAATGATTGGTTCAAAAATATTTATCAACAAGAAACTTCTATCCACCAGAAAACGATATCAAAAGCATTTTAAATATTCTGTAATTTCATCCCTAATTTATATATCATATTAGAGCATTGAATTATTATTGATATTAATATCTTTCGTATCTATTCCATCTATAAGAATCAACGCGCAAAAGAGTAAATTCAAGGTAGCACTAGAATAAACAACATATGTAGTACTTACTAGTAGAAATAGCCACTGAAAAGGAAACAAAACCGATTCTATAGTATCAAATAAAGTAAAAATTTACAATTATTCCTTTCATCACATGATGTGGAATGTAATTACTAATATTAGCAAAATGCCATTCCATTACAATCAATATCAAATGAATACATAGTTTTTTTAATGTGACACTTAAGCTATAAACACGTTAAATAAACACAGGTTTATAAAGGACTCTTACTGGATATTTTATGTTGAAATAGGGTTATTAATGTGTAAATTATAAAGATGGTATAAAACACACATGTTACAATGACTATTGTAATATTTGTATTTGTATATTGAATCACTCGCCGCTACGAGTCTACTTTGTTTGCACACATTGCTTCTTCCAATACTAGTGATATAGAGTTTGACTTGATTAATAAAATAATGGCTTACTGACCTTAGGTGTACCATATCAGTGCGTGTAGAACGAGTAACGATTTTGTTATTTTTCGCAATACAATATTTTGTAACTTCTTAAATAGTCAAATTCACCAATGTCTTGTTTTAAAGTTTTCGTGTACAATTTCTTCTTTAGCATCTAAAGCCCACCGTCGAAGATCCATATAATAAAATATTTTTGCGTCGACAATAGCATTTTTAAATTTTGTGAGAACGTATTCAGTAATAAATCGTAATTTGCCTGTGTTGGGTTATTAAAACTCTCGTTCTATCTGTATAACTATTGTAGTGACTTTTCTGAATTTATGTTTGACGCCTTCAAGAAAACGTCATTTAGATTTACTGCTTTTCAAGTAGGTACTCTTAACCACTGTGTCTTAACACTTCCTTCCACTTCTTCGCGCACACATGACATATCTTATAATGATAATTGTCTTTTTCATTTTCTGCCAATTCTGTCACAAATTGCGTTTCGTGTGGTTATGCTGGCTCGTCAAACTCCATTCCCGTCACATCTTCAAAGGAAAACATGCTGTTTTGTTGAGCAGCTACAATATATTTTGCAAGGCTTATGCAACTTATTCCCTTTTGATGTCAATGGCGTTATTGGCTACTTGAAACGTCACTAGTAAACATGTTCATTACATTAGCTATATTAATTACTGGCATTGTATCAAACTACATTGTACGCAGTACAAAATATAATATATGTATATTTTAAAACGATTATTTTATAAACACACATATAGCCAAACGTTTACTATGTGACTTATCAAAGGTTCATGTTTAATTACAGATCTAATAAATCTTGATATGGATAAGCTTATGTGCGCGTTTCTACGAAATGTTACTGTTATATAAATGTGCAGTCTGACGTAATAGATCGTACGTGTGAAAAGCCACAGAGTGTCTACTGTAAATTATACACACTGCACGCTAAATAAATTAATAAAGCAAAATATAAATCTTTATATGCACTTTTCATGAATACAGTAGAAGAATGAATGAAATTTTATTAAAAAATATGTAAAATATAAATGAACTCATCTAGTAAATGCATCTGATAGTTTTTTTAGCATTTGATGTGAATGTTTATAATTACTTTTTAATTCGGTATAATTGTTATTTCTCTGAATTTGTTATACATCATTTGGATATAAATATATAGGGAAAAGAAAATATTAAAAAGATTGGGATTAAGGAGTGCATTATTAGCTTTTTGCGACGACAGGTTGCGCCATCTTTTGGACCAGGACCATATAGTCTATTGCAAATTATGTTAAAAAGGTTTTTTTTAATATCTGTTGTAATTTCGAAGATATTCCTAAAGTTAAAAAACCACGCAAACATTGAAGGGAGCGATTGGGCGGAAAAAGAAATGCGCAGTCAGTGATGAGCAGAAATGCCAATTTTGTAATGAATATATCTATACACTTTATAAGCATGGCATTGTTGTGAATAAACAAAAAAAATATTAAAAATGTTAATTGAACATGTTTGAATAGTACACTCAAATATGGAAATTGATGAATTAATCAAAAGGTAGGTACCACCTATATCCTTTCGAAAATAATTATTTGATTTATAAAGGCAAACGCTTACCTAACCTTATCTTGGAGGTTTCCCTATTGCAAGAAATTCAAACGTCATTTGAACAATTTATTATTCTGATGTAGTTATCTTTACGTCATAATGAAGGAGCAATAAAAACTTATAAAACTTCAAGTTGGAAAGGGGTCATAACATTGGCTGCCAATTGTAATAAGTCACGTACTACGAAAAATAATATCTATTTTTCAATGGTGTACTCTAACTATATATTTCCAGTCGGTAATATAGATATCTGTAGTTGTACCAGCGCTGCCAACTCTTGGGAAATTTCCCGATTCGTGGGAAGTTTTGAAGTCGAAGGGAAAAAGGGAAATGTTATTCTTTTAGCAATGTTGTGACATCCTAAAATAAAACGTATTTACCAGGTACAAATATACAAGCTATACTCTTCCGAAGTCCCAAATACGCTCGAGGTCGCGCAGCTGCTCCCAACCGCGTTATCAGCGTGTATTTATGTTATTCTATGATATTTTCGTTGAAAATTAAGATTCAATTGCGATTTAAAACACTTTGAATGTATACTGCATTTACATGTGGATTTATTATTTATATTTGTTCATTTCTATTTATTTGGTAATGCGTGATTTTATGAAGTTTCATTACTTCAATAAAATGATGCGACTATAACAGCTCACTAGTTTATTTTGTTGGTAGGACTGGATCCCAACCGCGTCATCACGAGATGCACAAGATCCGTATCTTGTACATTGGTACCATGGTGTTGCGCATTTGTGAGAATTTTGTTTAAAAAAAGGGAAATTTTGATAGTTCTCGTGGGAAATTATATGCTTAAAGGTTGAGAACACTAAGTTGTACACTGCCAGACTTATTTAATGTCGTCGTCTACAGCGCGGTGATTATCAAAACTACTCACCATTTGGATAAGTGCGCGTTCGGCTAGCGTCGACCGTTGCAAGTAAATGATTTATTGGGGTATACAGTTGTAAAATTCTCCGCAATTATGCAATTCAGGTAGAAAAATTGGATTATTTAATATCACAAGTAAACGTTGTATACTGCGGTTTGAACGTGCTTTAAATTAAAATATCTCTTTCATAACTTGCACCCAATTGATTCCTAACACTTTAACTCCCATAGAAATAAATAAACTTTTGGTATTCATAGTAAATTTCCTATTAATTGTTTTAAAAACGTAAGAATAGCAAACAACCGAGGAAGACTTCAAAGACAAAACTTTTACAGATATTAGATTCTAAGCGTTTATTAATAACAGTTTTTTTAAACGAAGATTTCAATAATATTTAATTATTAGCATTTACTATTGCAGGACCTACGTGTAAGTAACACTGTAAAATTGCTATTCATAAGAAAATAAAAACTATGTTTGGCCTAGTAATATTATTTATTTAAGTAAATATGCTAATTCTAAATATAAACAACATAAAATCTAATAAACAAAATAATATTGCAACTATTACTAGCTGCTTTTATATCACAGAATATTCCCACCCTTCCATATTTCTTGAATTGTACTTGTAATTATTTTATGCATAGTGCCATATAATAACCTTTTTAAAGCGATTTCGTTAAATGAAGGGATACGCCCTAAATGTAATAAACAACAATTTTAATAAAGTACATCAATTATCACATTACTGAAAATAAAGTTTTGTTTTTGAAATTTTAATGCCCAAATTATAAATTCATTACTTTTATGAGTACTGCCTAAATTTGCATTTTCAATTTACAAACAATTACAAAAACTCGGCCGTTTCTATATTCAATTAATCCTCTATGTTGTTTTTGAATGATGCAGCTCATATATCTACATGATTAGTGTTTGTTGAGCAATAAATTTTAAAAACATTTTGTTGATATTTATGTTTTAATTTTTTTTGCAGATTTATGTATTTTTTTATATATTCCTATTTCTATAATATAAACAAATACATAAATCAACACAAACACAAAATTATTAAGAATATTAGAAATATAATTACATATAATTACATTTTAAAAATTTTATACATTTAAGAATAGATTCATTCAAATATTTTTTTTGCATATTTATGTATTGTTTTTTATATATTTATATACTTATTTTATTAATAATTTTGTGTTGCAAGTAGTGATTGTAAATTTACCGATTTTTTCATTTACCGGTAATTCGGTACAACAACAATGTTGCATTAATGTTCTGTCATAATGTGGTGTATTCAAAATTGCTATTAATTTAAATACGTGAAATGTTGTTCTTATATATTATTATTTTTAAATATTAAAAAAATGGGACATTTACTTACTCTTTAAGAAAAACGATTTTAAACTTTTAAAAATCTTAAAAAAAAACTCCAGAGCACAAATCACATATGCTAACTCAGCTTTTTACGAAAGATAAGTAAAACACAAAAAATCAAAAAATAAAGAGAATTGAAATTGCACTTATTGATAAAGGCAGGTAGAAAAAAGTGGGGTGTTTTGCTTCCTACCGTCCTAGCAACCGTCCTAGCAACAAATGAACATTAATCTCGCTTTTCTTTGCGTTGCTTTTCGTTATCCGTCTTGTTTCCATTCTTTTTTTCTTTTAATTTCTACACGACCATTTTTCAATTTTTTTGATTCCTTCTCTCTCTGACTAACTCGGTGGAATGGAAGTTATACGTTTCTAATCAAAAGTTTTTGTCAGTTTCTTTTCTATATTCTCTATTCTAGGGCATTGCAGCGTTTCCCAATCTCAAGAAAGTTTAAATTAAAATTAAACAAAAAGCATCTCCCATAAAAAATAAGTATACCTTTTTTTTATTTTTAATGTCCCTGTAGACCTTTAAATACATATCTATAAGCACAATATTTCGTAGATAAAAATTTCTGGTATGGATTTTTCATTTACCGAATTACCGGTAAATTTACCGAACGTTTTTTGGTCAATTTACCGGTAAACCGGTTTGCAATCCTTAGTTGCAAGTATTTCCTTCTAATTCTGAAATTAGGAACAATAGGAATATGTAGTTTTGTTGATCATTTAAATTCATTCACCATATAAATATTAAAAAAAAAGTTTTTAAAAATGTATTGCTCTACCATGTAGGTATATGAGTTCGTTATTCAGCAAAATTTGACTCCCTGATGGATTACACAGAGGATGTATACTAATTGTTGTAAGCGGCCGAGTTTTATAATTGCCGCAGATTGAAATGCCTATAAAGAATTAATGAATTCGTAATTTGACTATTGAAATTTCAAAAAAGTTTTATTTTTAGTAATGTGATAATAATTTATGTAGTTTATTAAAATTTTCCCCTAATACAATTGCCCTGTAAATCGTATTATTCAACAAAATGATTGATCTGCAGGAAATGTGTGATTTTCTTATGAACAGGAATTTTACGACATTTGTTATCTGTATATAATTATCATAATAATATTTATTGAAACTAAAGGTAATGAACTTATGAAGTGTTACTCTCTTGTTTTCTAATATATTTCAACAGACAAATTGTGTTCAAACTACAATATTAAAGGTTTGCTTTAGATATTAAATAATCTTAGATCTACCTGATTTGCATAACTGCGAAGCGTTTTACAACTGTATACCCAATAAATCGTTTACCTGGAAGAGCCGACGCCAGCCGAACGCACACCTGTGCAAATGGTGGGTAGTTTTGATAGTCACTGCACTGTAGACGACGACATTAAATAAGTCGGCCAGTGTACATATATATTTCAGTATCTGACATCTGCATAAATCTGTATTTCGTTAATGCTATTGGATAAATAAATAATTAAGCCAATATCTATATACATTATATATATCTGGCTGTAATTGAGCCGCATTAATAATTACTTAATGTATTGATCGTTCCCATTTATTTTACATCTTTTAGGTTATAAATCATCATCAGTCTACAACGGGCTGCACCACCCATAACATTATAAGCATGAAAATAATATTATTTAACGTTATGTTAAGCAAATGTTGGAATATTTGAAACTATAAAAATGATAGAAATAACATTTTCATTTTTTGCATTGTAAATTTAAGTCGAAATATATGTAGAAACATATGTCCTAAATTGCTTAGTTTTTAGTACCTACACACATTGCTGAGTTTTTTAGCATACATAATACATTGTAAATTTCTTAAGGCGTTGTTGTTATTACCTACATCGATGAAAAGAAATGACTAGGAAATACGTAAGCCTAATACAAAACGTATTTTTTATGCCCCTATTGTTGCAATACTAAAATTTTGCAAGAGGTGGCCTTCTCTCTCAAACCAAAATCGTCAATTATTTATAATTTACGGTATAACCAAACTCATTTCCTACTTCCCTTATAAGCTACCCTTGACCTCAATTTCTAAGAATTACCACAGTATTTATGCAGAAATTACGGTAAGGGTTTCATTCTGTTAGTAATTTATAACGTTTTACAATTAAGCACACGGTGTAAACGCTAAGTAATATGACAAATATGAAATCACCAAACTAGTGGCTGACTTTAGATGTAAGGTTGTGCATCTATATAACACACTAATCTGTGATATAATTAAGTAGGTATATAATAACTTGAATACTTAGATTCAGGAAGATCAGAAGCAGAATATAGATTTTATTACATTCTAAATAATAAAACCGTTACGAACTTAATACCTAATAGACATAAAATTGTGTGCGTTTATGTAATATGACAAAGCTATTTATTATTATTGCATTATTCTAACTAATTTCAAAGCTTTTTAATACATATGCATGTTTAATCATAATAATTCCGAAATGCGTGATGTGAAGGAATCTATTAACATCTTTTATTTAAATCTTGGCAAGCTATTATAATCCAGCAACAAAGCTAAATTATCCATACATACACTGTGACGAAGATGGATTGGGGCCTCCAATAGGCATTATGATTTGAAATTATGTAGATGAATAGCGTCACGTGGTGCCCATAAACTCGTCAAATTGTGTATGGTAAATAAAGAAAACGCGTTCGACGGCTCGGACATCCTAATCCCCTGACGCTTTAACGATCGCCTTAATGAGTTCGTTCTGTGATCGTACGATCTTTGAAGTTTCGTGGCTTATACATGTTTTAGGGGAGCGCAAGCTTACGGATGTCATTGATATAACGGCACGAATTAACGTAGTATATGAGCGTAATACCTGACGTGATGCCGCCTAGTCTCGTCTGGCGTCTATAGTGCTACTTTCTAGGTCACTATTTTTATTATAATGACTCACATCCGACGCTTTGCTGTCTATCTAAAAATAGCTACACCTTTGTTTTGCAGTAAACTATGTTAGTTATTTAAATAATTACGTAATGACTTGCCTAGCGCCAAGTATTTTAATTATAACCGGCTCCAAAAGACCGCCAATCTCATATCATGCGCTTGTAAATACCCATAATAATATGTTATGTATATTATTAGTTCTAGTATTTTTTCTTACTCTTTTGTTAGTTTTTTATTGAGACAGAGGCTGGATTGGCAGATTCATATCCCGCAGTTCTTAGCTAACTTCTTGATTCCACTTGTAGATTTATCCTATTGATCCCCAACTTTTCAACCGTTTATAACTATGTACTTTTTACTGATTCCCTTTTCTTTTATCCTTTTTTTGTTTTCTGTCGATTCTTTCTTCACAGGATATTTTCTTCTTCTCTTAGTAAATGTACTAACTATGGCAATTGTTTCCTCTGAATATCACTTCTTATTTCAGTCAGTGGGCCTATACTTGTCGTATCAGGCCTTACCCTCAATTTTCCTTAAAATTTAACGAAAGTTTAAGGTTATTAAGGCATTTAATTTACTTTTGTGCTTTTATTTATTGTTCAACATTTAGTTTGACAACAACACAAAATTGTTATACACATTCAATTTTACTTTGTTTTACCTGGTATTATTTTATTAATTGCGTAATAAATTTTCAGCGGCAAAAGTCTGCTGTCTCTCCTCGTTTACTTATTACTATATGTATTGTTATGACCGTGGGGTTTGTCAAAGCATCTCCGCTACCAGCTGGATTAAGAACTGGTTACGGGTTCCGGTAATTAACTCTATCGTTTCTTTTTTTTTCAGAGCAGAGAATCTTGATTTCTGAGTTTCCACCACCAGGGTACAAATATGTGGATGCAAGACGACAAAATTGAGATCTTGTTCTCTAAAAAGACATTTGACTCACTATAATATTGAATTTCGCGCTAGAGATCGTCTTGGAATTCAAAAGGTTGTTAAATATAAAAAAAATGAATACAATGAATTTATTTATGCTTAAATTTATTTTCAACAAGAAGCAAAAAAGAAAAAAAACAATCAAAATCACACGCTGTTCCGCTAACAAAAGTAGATGGAGTGAAAAACCCTTGTGTGTGACGTCAAGATAAAAAGAAAAATAATTCAAATTTGCGAGCAAGTTCTTAAATCTGAAATAATTCTAAAAAGAATTCTTGTTGGGGTTTGTCAAAGCATCTCCGCTACCAGCTGGATTAAGAACTGGGTACGGGTTCCGGTAATTAACTCCATCGTTTCTTTTTTTTTCCAGAGCAGAGAATTTTGATTTCTGAGTTTCCAGCGCCAGGGTACAAATATTCTTAATTCCTACTTTGTATACTTGTTGCAATTTGCAACATTTGCACTTTGCTTTTTTATTATTATCTATTTACTATCTAATAATAGCTAATGTGATCGCTCAAGCATTCGAAGTTATAACCAGTTTATTCATAAAACTAAAAGGTAACTTGACCCATTCTTTTCGGAGCAGGTTGGTAATTTTGATAGTTGACATGATAGAATTTGATACCGTAAATTCAATACCCCATGTGGTAAAGTCTGGAAACAATAAACAATCGATATGAAAGACCATAGTCAAGAACGTAAGATGGGCTTTTACCAATTTTTAAAATCGGTAAACATATTTTGTTAACTATATAGACAACTGCACATTTTATTACCTTTCTATAATTAATAGTTCACCTTCACATATTATGGATTTCTTGTGACCTCAGTTTTGTATTTTGCTAACAGTACATTTATTTGGCGTTATATCCAATTGGCTTTTTCGTTGTGTTTTTTTGATGTTTGTGGAAATTCTATTAATACCAAACATTTTGATGAGATTTTAAAACCTCTACTTATGACTATTACTTTACTATTACGTTCTAGTTAGTACCACTGTATGTACACCTTCAGCATAATTCCGTCAACAATTTCATTGAAACGCGTGCATTTAAGTTATTTTACAATTGTTAGTAGGTACACACAGTAGTGTGTATAAATTGATCATTTATTTATACACATTATATATTTTTAAAATATTTTACAAAAATTTGCATGTTTTATTTTTTTTAAGAACACTCTCACATCCTAAGCAAATTGTTACATTTTTAATTAAATAAGGAATATAAATTAATGGCTTTGTTTCACAGAGCAATATTTCTATTAGTAATGCAAGCAAATATTTTGATTTATTTGGATGTTCTAATGCTCCTTCTTACTGTAATGCTAATTAATCTGTACGTTAGCGTAACTTAACGTTATCGTAAATTGTGTTTGAAACATACTCCACCGTATCTACCATTTCACCATTAATGTTATAGTATAGTGAGACTGCGCAATGATATTTGTCAATAAGTTGGCAGTTATGTTCTAACCACATTTTTGCAATGACATTTTACTTCAAAACTTATTGCAATTAACGGGCTGCAAGTTCTTCTTATATTGATCCTTAACATTTCAGCCGAAAAAGCAACGGTTTTTTTAATGTCACTTATACCCGTAACTGCAGTTGATTTCACGACGTTTTTAAGCTGAAAATGCGTAGAAAAACTGCTGTTCGTATTACTGTACAAGTGCGAAATTAAAACACATGCAGTGGATGAAGCCTGTAAACCATAAGCAAAAAATATTTATAAAGGTCATTATAGTATCACTTATTTTCGATCTTTTTTTTTCAGTTTGAAATGGGTAAAGTAAAAATCTGCCCAACAATGCAAACAGCTTTGGAGTTGACCTCATGTTTATATAAATTACATACGTCTTTTTATAGGTAATGATAAATTATTAGGATTATTTGACGCTTACATCATTGTGCACCAGCATTTACAATAAAAATAGATTATCTTACTAATTAATGACTCATTGTTTATTTACGTTTTTGCTGTAAAAACAACATTTGAACTATAAATATATATATATACAACTGAAATATTAACATAACCGCAATGTTAGTTTGTGTGATTCACAAGAATAACATTAAAGGGAACAATAAAATACTGTGCTATACATGCTTATTTTGCTTTCTACAATGATGTTTAAGAATAGCACAACATAAAAATTTTAATTCAAGAAACGTTTCTTGTTCATGCTATTTAATAGTTTCCAAATATTAGAATCTTATTTTAATTTTTGGTAACCTCGAACTAGCATACAGGATTTCAAGATATCCAACAATTGTATTATAAATGATTTTTAATAATAATTTGATGCATACCAAAGCAAAATCTTACTGAAATCTTGATTGCAAATAATTCAATATTTTCATTGTTATGCCACTGCCAATATAATGAAAGAAAGCGTAATGGTTATCATATATTGCTACAAACACAAATGTTTAGATCAAATAAACGTATTGGTGTGTATAAATAATGTTGCCTATTTACCGTAACAGTACGTTACATGCATGCTTGTACCTATATGTGTTTACACGCATGATTTATCGGAGGCAGTTTAGCTCAACAGTTTAGGCGCCCAGTCCAACGCGATTGTCACGCAAACGTCTAAGGTTCAAACGCAGGCTAGGTCAATGTTGGGGCGGCGTTTTTTTCTGTATTTCTAGTGTCTTGCGTAGTGCGTGTTCGTATCACCAACATAACATCATAATATTAATAATCATCCAACCCAGTAGTTATCCCATGCACATGTTGTACTACAAAATAGAACATGTGCGCAAAAATACTGGCAGATAAAAATTGTTCTGCGTATCCTACCGCTAGTTCGATATTTGTCATGAGCTTTGCGGTCCGGAAACGCAGAGCACATGTTTTTGAATTCGTCGTTTTGTTATGTTGCCTTATAGTGACTCTCTGACTGGACGTGTGTTCTTTCATTGGCTTTGTGTTGTCATATGAACCTGCGGCTTTTCGCCATAAATATTGTGACTAACCAAGCGAAATGCATGCTGATGTCACACAGTCTAGAATGTACAAATATGGCTCTAATGTGTGATTCAGCAAGTTTATCTGTTTACACTCTTGTAGTAGTAGTAGTAAATTAATTTCAGAACTCCGACGAGTCTTTTAATGAATTCCTAAGTCAGTTCTGAGAACTAAAGCTAAATACTTAATGTATAAACAATGAATAATTACGCATTAGCTTTATCTTTTTCTATTTATTTTTAAATCAAAAGAATATATAATATATAGGATATATTCAGGAAGATGCTGCGTTTCCGCCACAAATTTGGACTGAAAAATCTGCTTCTTTATCGCGAACCACAAACTGTTGCGAGTAGTTCCATTCGAGACTAAAAAATTATTGTAGTTCTCCGCATCCTAATTGGCATGTTTTCCTAAACCTTCTAAATGACGTACAGAAAGATACATATATCAAATTAAATCAAAAAAGGAATATCAGACAGACAATACTTCAAAAACAAAAAATTATTCAAATGAAAATTAACGAATATGCAGATGGTAAAATAAGTCGCAAGCACTTTGTCCAGTGTGTTTCCTGTAAATTTTCTTTCTGTAATATGTAAACTCATTTTTATGTATAGGTATTATATATGGAATATGTTGTATAATAAATAAACTACATACGCAGATAAAAATTGAACATTATTTACACATTTAAAGCATATGTCTATATATTAGTGACGCTTTCCTTTAAATTCATTTACTTACATATTATTTGTGATATTATTGGATAATATTCGATAATATAAGAACTTGTCCGTGATACCGCTCTTGGTGGTGCAGTTCAGGTAGAAATTTAGGAAATTATAACTGCCTGTGGTGCAGTTCGGAGATTATAGGCGCCTGGGTAAGATGCATATCTCCTATTAATTCGTGGTGCAATTCGAGTGCGCCCAATTTTTTAACATGTAAATTTAGAAAAGAATATTTTTGAATGAAAACTTTTTTTTTCAGTACCATATTATTATACCTAGGTATATAATTTAAGAATTCAGTTGTTAATTACCATATCCAAAATTGGGTATTTATTATACTATATAAAATCAAAGAGCCCATAAAAATATACACAGTAAAAAAATATTGTGATATTACAACAAAATGACTGTATTATTTTGTAGTAACATCGTTTTTTAAAGTAGGCTTGCTGTATTTGTTTGGTATGAGCTGTAAATTTACATCAAATTAATCGGAAAAGTTTATTCTGTGAATTTACTTCGCAATATTAATATTATTCGTAAAAACTGTAATATTACACCCGGGATATCTACGGTAATATAGGAAAAGGGAAGAATTCGTGCCTGGACGTGATCAGTCATAGGTATGTAACATTAAAATGACCGTGTCTTCTCATGCGTATGCTGCAAAGTATGTTCTTCCTTATGTTCAGTATAATATAATTGTCAGTCAAGTATTTTCAAAAGTTTATCTTCTCAACCTCTTTTTGGCAATATTTATGCGGAAATATCTTCTGAAAAGTAGGTTGCTTTCAGAAATGGCGTTTCTTACATGTTAAACGTTCCTGAAGTTGGCAGTGATGGTCGTATGAATAGCAAAACAACGTATACAAACACATTACACTACTCTGATGCCACAAGATCTTTCTGCAGCTTTTTAACCTGTTGCTAAAGAGTTCATGCAATATTGAAAATGTTACGAAACATTGCAAGTACAGAATGTAAAAATGTACGTAACTGTATAGCAATTAATTATACAGGATAAAAACTGGAATTTTAACAAAAAGCATTAGTAACGTTAGTGTAGTTTTATATTCAGTTACTGTAATTATAAAAATGTAAATTAGCGAGTTGCAAGATTACTGTAATATTCCAGGCGTACAATTACCAGGAATAATAATGTAATCTTTTTTTACTGGGTAGAGGCTCTAACTTAAACAAATACTAAAATGCTCATTGGATTCTTAGGTTTAGAAACGTACAAACTTATTCCCCCCTCCTTCTCCAACCCCCAAATTGTTAACAAAAGAATAACCCGCGACTTTGGATCTGTTTCTAGAATAGAACTTAAAATCTCAGAAATTGCAAATGTAAAAATTTTAACAAAATTTGCGATTTAGCCAAAAGTAATAGTTATAAGTGTACATATTCGGATGTCATTGAAGAAGCTGTTTCAGCTCGCTATCAGGATAATGACTAAAAAATACATTCATTTAAAATAAAAAAGTTGAAGGTGACTTCGAGAATTTGTAGCACTCTATATACTTTTAATAATTTCACAAAATCCAGGATAATATACTATATACGCACACAAAATTTAATTTTCCTGTCTTGGGTAGTTTTCGTCCTAAATTTAGCCGATACACCAATGGCGCACGCAGTATATTATTACGGCTTTGCAAGAAAGAGCTGAGTTAATATTTGCGAAGATAATTGTAAAATGTGTGATAAGTGCTAAAGTGGCAGACTCTTTAGTGCCGAGAAACTATAAAAAAACCTTCTAACAGTCTCCTGTAAAAATGAGTGTGATACTTATAGATAAGTAGTTTCTTTCAGATACATTGTAAGATTGTGTCTTGTTATATTATATCATAATTATTATTTTTGCTGCAACTTTTTTTACCTTATTAAAAGAAAGAAATTTGGTGCGCCTTGTCTTTGCTAGTTTCTATTGAACTAGCGAAACAAATTAATTCAAAACTACAGAGAATGGGCAACAAACTTTTCTTACTTTATCGCTTTTATTTTCAGATTCGGAAGTCACAGTAATCTCTTCTGTCTATGCCTTACTGAAGTAGTACAGGTAACGTACCGTTTTCTTTTCTGAACTGTATGGTCTTAATAAGAAGTATTCAACATATTTTTATGAGATATATGTATGTAGCGTCTACAGTTTAATTTCCAATTTCTTTCTTATTTCTCTTTTTGCCTATACATATAACATTAGTTTCCTGGAGAAATTAATAACATGAATACCACAAATAACAAATAATTTATTGGTATTAAATCGATTCATTTGAAACCACAGGTATGTGCCTGAATCATATAGGCGGTTTGCAATTATTTGCATAATTCATTTCAATAATTTATTCAATTAACCACTGAAAAGATTGTCCATGTCATTTACACTTAACATGGTTTTTTCGACAAAACATTCGAAAGTTTTTCGGAAGTTCATGTTAAATTTCAACTGACTATTCTACAATGTTCTACAAGTGATTCATTTTTCCCCATACATAGACCAGAGTAGATATTATCACGTATTAGAAATACAAGAAATGTTAATGCCCACTGAACGAAAAATATACACAAATATAATAAAAAAGTACATTAATTCAATAATTATTTTATCAAAATTCGTCCAACCAACACTTTTATCAATACAAAGTATATGCATTTATTATTCACTTGATTATGAATATAAATAAACATAAATTATTGCTTCAAAAATCGATATACATTAAAGTGATTAAGCAAAGAAGTTTTTGATATAATAAAGTAAGTTCATATTATATATAAAATATAAACTGGATTATCATATTGCTAACCGTGGTACATTGTATGAATTAACTTCTGTATTGCTTATATAAAATTTATACATAATAGTTGTAGAAACTATGAATTATATATTATACCTATTTATTACTAAAGTTTGCCAAATAATATAAACAGATTTCGAAAATATGCAGTTAGTGTAAGAGGTCCAAGTCTTTTACACTAACAGCACATTTTCGAAATCCGGTTATACTATTTGGCAAACTTTAGTAATAATTAATTCGCTTAATAATACCACCAACTTCAAAAAGGTGCAGCTACAGTGTAATAAATAAATTTACTTACCAATACTATTTATTGATAAATTTTAATATTAGTATACATTATTTATTTACAAATCAAATTATTATGTTCATGTCAGCATTTTTTATGTGATTTAGTCTTTAGTTCGTACAAGCTTGCCACAAGCTATCCAGTTCGCTGGGTAATAAGTTATCAAATCTTAACGACCGTATTGTAGCTTCTGTCCCGTCTTCAAAATTTGAAACACCAGATAGGTAATAAGTAATATTTGAGACCAAATTATTTCCAATATTTTTGTTTTGAAATTTTCCTTATCAGTTTTGCATATCCGTAAATTTATTATAAATTTACCCTTTTTTTACCATCCGATAATATTCCTAAAATATATTAAGAGTTTTATATTAAGGTACCTAGTTGTAGTTATAGTAATCTTAAATTACTTAAAACTTTTCCGTCAGAAATCTATTAACTATCTGCTTTTCTAGCCGTGATGACTTTCACGACGATAAATGATAATCGTTTTCTATAAATTACTAAAACACTATATTTGTATTTAGGTTATGCACATGTTAAAAATGTTTGACTAATGTATCAAGCTAGGCAAAAATTACACATAAAACAAAGCATATTACACCTGCTTTAACGTTCACACACAGGCAAAATATCTAATATTGGATATCCACTTATTGTTCATTACATATAAAGCTAGGTTGGTAATTTGAATATCTAATAATAATTACGTATTTAACAAGTTTTCAAGTGGGATTAAGAAGTAAAAGAAAAGGGAGAGTACTAAATACGTTAATTTTGCCTGTAATAACACTAAACACACTACTTTTATGAATGCAAACAGATAAAATACGTTGCAGGCATTTATGCCTGGGTAGAAGGGACTATGTAGAATGTGAATCTGAAGTTCTGAAGAAACAATTGCATACGTTGTACTTGCAGAGAAAGCGTAAAACATAGTATATGTTAGAGTGAAATGATTGGAAACAATCAATACCGTTATAAATTCATTTATTAATACAATTAACTCATTGTCAGTATTAAAAATACGTTATACCTCATAGAAATAATAAAATAGTTAATTAAATTAGTGACATACTACTTTCAATTAACAAACTACTTAATAATATCTTTTTCTAATAAGTAATAAACTTTATTTTGTTAATACAATAAACTTATTTTTTCAATCTGGCCGTCAATAAACATAATTATTCAATATAATAAAAAAATTATCCGTACAATATATCTTTTTCTTGTTTTAAGAAACCCAACTCAATAAACGATGTTTATTAAATTTGTTTTTTTAGTGTATTAGCTAGTATTCATTCATATATTACCATATTTTTACAAAATATCGTCACTACTTATTTAGTTTATTTTGTGTGTAAACCAGACTTTTGAATGTAACATATTTTAACATAAATATATCCTGATATAAATATCTAAATAAAATTAATAACTTATCATTAAACAGTCTACTACAATTTAAAATGATACTCAAAGCATGGCATAAGCTGCAAATTCAAGAAACAGGATAGAAAGATATTTTCAGATTATTTATTAAGAAAACATGGGCGAACATAGTTTGATCTATTGGCAATTCTGGAAAACTCGATATGCTTAGAATGTATGTTTTAAGGTTAACTCTAAACAGCTTAAATTACTTCTTAGACTTCAGATTTTCTAATAATTATAAAGACGTAATAAATTAGTACCTTTGATATTCCAAAATAGCAACTTGCGTTACTTGCTGGCCTTAGTTATCACAGCTTTCGACATCAAATGAAAGCTATGTGTTAAATATAAGACTAGAGCTGTTATTTTTGCATTTGAATTGAGAATGACAGAAAATTTCATCTGGAATATTCAACGAAATATAAGAATAAGAGATCCTTTTCCTTAAAAAATTGACGAGACTAATGAAAATGTTGATGCTTTTAGTTTAATTCTATACAAAATATTAAAAATAATTTAATGGTATTTTTTTACAAAATTGTAGCTACTATATGAATATTGGTAATTTTTAAAACCACAGTTTTCTTCTAAAGTGATGGCATTGAAGCACTAATTAGATTTCCTTTTAATTCTATAGAACTAACCTATTCTATAGAATTTTTACCATTTAGTAGAAACTTTTTTTGGATAGCAGTTGTATTATTATCACGACAAAATTTCAAGATTGGTTGTCTAGCAGTTTTTTTTTTTAGTACTTTTTTTCAGTCACTATTTTTATTCTTCTAAAATATATCATATACACTTTATGTTCGTTCAGTTATTTTTACAACAAACTGCACTTAGATACACAGCACATACACCGATACTGTAAATACTGTAAATTTACCCTTGTAAATGTTGACTATTTAATGGCATGCCCAATCATTAAAAAGCTCATTTCAAAGTGTAAGTTTAATACGTGTAACTCTGAGCAAAATAATTTCATGTGTTTAAATACACCTGCAGAATTTTTTCAGTGTACTCCCTCTACTACATAAATAATAATAAAAACTAAACCAGTATACACTTCTAGAGCACTCCAGAAATATGTCCGAAATACTTTGGTAGTCATTCCCATCTGTTTTTGTTTGTTTTGTTTTTGTATGAAGACAGTGGCTTTACATTTTCAAACGAGCTAAAATATATAGTTTAAATTAATTGAAAAGGTAGGAAGCAAAAAGTTACAATTTTGAAAAAAAATTAATATGGAGTTTATATTTTTAGACAATCTCGGACTATAGGCTACTTATTTCTGCTAATCACTCATTTACATGTAAAAATGTACTTCCACCCTTTACTTTTTACCTTTTCAATTACAAGATATACCTACTGTAATTGTAGAAAAATTAAAAATAAAATTAAAGAAAAATAAATAGGGGCTATAAATCACAACAATAGATGTATTCATAATAGATGCTAGATTTTACATATATTATAGTTTGCTAGGAATTAGTAAATTAATACTTAGAGGTACTACAATAAAATTTATCTATATCTAAAAAGATGTTTTTCATTTCAAAAGAAATATTGATTCGATGTACATGGTATTTTAATTTGCGATTTATTTGCAATTTAAATTTGTTGTCCAATGTAAGAAGGAAGCAATGAAATTGTTTACGCGCTAAATATTTTAACCTAATTTGAGTAAATATGTTGATAACGTCGATAACTTCAATGGTTATAACTGCATTTATATTTTAGAATCGATTTTCTATTCAAGTCTAAGTAGCATAATTCAAAGTAAGCATATTACAAAAATACCTAAAACCTTTACCATTATCCATGAACGAATACTTACGATAACGTAGGATTATTTAGATTTAGACGAATAACAGAAAATGATGTCAGAAGAAGCGGAACTTCAGATAAGTCCCTAAAATTGAAGGCTTTTTGGAATTTATTCCTAAATGGCTTAAAATGCATCCACGAGAGCAGCGGCAACTGTCTGAAAATTGAGCCGAGAGATAATTTTATTATTAAAGCTCGGAGCCATCAACTACAGGCTTTATGACTCAGCAAAGTGCTCCAGTCCACAATCTCGACAACCATTCATTATTATCTTTATGTAAGTATAGAATGTAATCTCCCTTAGGATATTAATTTTGCTACGTTTTAAGTTGATATTTCCGAAGGGTAAGGCCTTAATACAGGTATTAACTCATTAGCCAGAAAAGATACAATTTTAGAGGGAGTAATTATATTTAAATATTTATTTAAACATAGAAAGGCGAAATATCAGTATAATATAATATAAAGAACAAAACGCTTTAAACGGATTTTCATCATATTTACACTGAGAAAGTAAAACGGTTCAGTAACTCATTGCACATCTCATTTTAAATACAAACCTTGCGGTTTAAAGTTAAATTTGCACTTAACTATGTATTAAAAACTAGTTTCGTAACGTACGTTTCAAAGGGCAAATTCAAAATTAAAAAACGAGCAGCGTAGCCATATACTTGAAATCTTATCAAGAAACGTTTTTGATGCTATTTTTGTCTTTTTAAATGCAGTTTACATAAAACTGGAAAAGAAGAATGCCATCACATTCTTAGATGTATTAGTTCAGAAAATGAGAGACAGCGACCTAAAAACTAGTGTGTACAGAAAACCAACCTACACTGAGTAGTTGCACATTTCCAATCAAATCACCCACCATACATAAAATTGGAGTTCCAAAATGGCTATACGACAGAGCAAAAATATATGATCCGATTCAGCTGACGCAAATAAAGAAACTCTAGCCAGTACCAATACACCAACCACACTTAACTAGAACGAAACCGAACAATATAAATCAACGAACCACGGCATTCCATGTGAAAGTTGACCTAAAATAGAAAGAAGAAGACTGAAGAAC
The DNA here is from genome assembly GCA_004143645.1 of Protaetia brevitarsis. NCBI lineage: Eukaryota > Metazoa > Arthropoda > Insecta > Coleoptera > Scarabaeidae > Protaetia > Protaetia brevitarsis. The sequence goes on along the minus strand of RXPK01000202.1, from coordinate 202,231 downwards.
TACTGCAGCTTAAGGAATCATCTTCGCACCGTAGCACGTCTCCTTATAGGCTACTGCGCACTGAAAGGACACCTACTACAGAAAATTGGGATCAACAATGGAGATACCAACTGCAGACTCTGTAATGGGATGGCAGAGAACGCGTACCACATTCTGTGAGAATGCGAGGGTCTGCACCCAAAAAGACAAGCAATTTTTGGCAAGCCAAAAATGAAATAGAAAGTAATGCAAGGTACTAGGGTACTAGAATGGCTGATATAATTTAATGGGTAAAAGAAATAGAAGACCAAATACAAAAAGCCAAGAGGGTGCAATGTTTCCGGAGACTTCAAGTCAGAATATGTGTAGTGTGAAAATATTCATAATTTTGTGGACACTCTATAAGATTCTCTAAATCAGCTGTGTATACAATATTGGGTAACAGACAGAGCAGATATAACCAATTTTCACCAAATTCAATCAAATGAGCACAACATATGTCGTTCCGTGCTTATTGTAACAGCTTATACAGCATGTTGCATTACTATTCTAAAGGCTGCATGAGCGGTGTACGTCCACCATTGAAACTTCTTTTCTATCTTTTCCTATTTAAAAATTGTTTTGAGTAAACAAAATTTAAGCTCGATTTCAAAATTAAATTGCACCAAGCAATATTCTAGTTTTGCATAGAAAATGAAACGATAACATCTGCAAAAAAATATTAACATGTAATACGAAGAAAAATTACTAATGTGTTTGGCGACTCCGTAGTTAAGTACACTCCTGTATACGTCTACACATCGGCAAAATGAGGTCGTCGATATCTGCTTATGGCACTTCATTGTAAGCAACTTGAGCTTCGTGGATTAACTGTGCCAGAGTCTCTCCCCCATGATATCCTACACATGTTCAATGGGCTATAAATCTGGTGAACAAGGTGGGTACGATAAAACATTAACGTCTGCTTCTTGGAGAAAGTCCATAGATCGACGAGCAATATGGGGATGTGCGTTTTCTTACTGAAAAAAGACGTGTGGATGGCCATCTAGGTAAGGTAGTAAAGTGGTTTGTAGGACATCATCAACATAAGTAGTGATCAGGTACCATGGGCACACTCCAAACCATTATTCTAACAGTTCTGTGTACATGTCTCTCAACAGCCACCGGCGTCGTACCCTTTTGCGGCCATCATGCATACCCAGACAGAGTCGCGATTCATCGCTGAAGACGATATTATGCCATTCTGCCTCCCAATGGTGCCGTTCTCTGCACCAGTGCAAACGTTGACCACAGTGGTCTGCAGTCAAAAGAAGCACTAATCGTTCACCGTACGAAAACAGTCCAAAGCCTCGAATGCGGCCATATAGTGTACGCAGAGTAACAAGTCTACATTCTTCTCCAAATCATTGGTCAGGGATTTCACGCGTAGTAGCAAAACAGTCTTGTAGAGCTAGTTGTCTGACGAGCTTATCTTGTGGTACGCTTCGGTTGACAAGTTGTTATCCTTTGTGTTCCTCTACCTTCTTCTGTCCACACGACACACACACACATACACATTACCGTCATTATAGTACATTTAACACGGCGCCATAACTTCGCGATAGGGCAAACCAACGACTCGATAGGCAACAATTCTACCCCTGTCAAAGTCACACGGTGGTAATTTTGATGTCTTCGAACTCTAGGCATTTTGTTACGCTTACCACTTGTAGACGTGCAATAACTAAACATTTCTGTACTAGTCAGCAGTATCAAATATAAAAAGTTCACATTCTTACCATCGCTTGTTTTAAATACATATAAACATTCTGATGCCAAAAAATCAAGTTGAACAAATTATTACTTCTAGGTGTAACATTTCTAATGTCACTGAGTATATTTATATGTAAAAAGAAATCTACAAAATAACGAAAAAATAAAAAAACAAAAATAAAAAAATACATACACGCAGCGGAATATTACCTCCAATTCATTATTTCTTCCTATTAAAAGAAACTATATTAAAGTTGATAGAGTCAATTTTAAAAAGTTGCATTGATATTGATATCAAAAGACATTTTTAGAGTCTCTTGTTAAAGTAAGTACGGTGAAAGTTAGTTAGTTAGGCTTGCCTTAATCACCTCTTTAAATATTTTAAAGACAATTTAACTTGGCCGACATCCTAGAATTTCAGCAGCAGTAACTACCACTTTATTTTTTTTTTCAGTTGTTAACACCTGTTGTCCTTTCAAATATTTACCACACCGAAATTAGATAAAAACGCATACAACTCAGAAAAATATACATAGCTTGCAACGGTTTCCTTCTTGATCGAAAAAGAAACACCTTTTGATAAGTGAAACGCTTTATCTATAAAAATAGATAAAAACCCCTAAACTTTTACTACCACTGAAGTATTTTTACGACGTGTTGATTGTGTAGTGTAACATAGTACTGGATAATAAAATTAGTGGATGCACTTAACACCGCTCTTTGTGTTACTAGAATAAAGAGGAAACAGCTTCTACGTGTTTTGTCTTAAAACGCTCTTTGTTATCCTAGTAGGTGTGCATTACAGGGCAATTCAACAATGAATAGTTTTTTAACTTTGTTTTTTGTCCGCTGTGATTCAGTATCTTAACCCGGAAACACCAACTAACCTGACCTATTTCATGCAGATTTTATTTTAGCGACACTATACTGAGTGTTTCTGGAAGAGCTATAACTTTTAAAACATTTAAAATAGAGTGTAAGATAAGGGCCCCATGCATGGGAATTTCGTAAATGGTGAAAGATAAAAATGCGGTTAAATTAGAGAAAAGTTGCGCAATTTGTGAGCAATAAAATTGTATTAAGAAATTCAAAATATCGTGACTAGTTTTTGAGATATTAAGGAAAAAGTGAAAATCATGAAATTTTTATTTCTTGTCTAGTGAGGTTATTTGTAGAGATAATGAACAACGAAAAATATCCTTTGAAGGCAATTTTTTATTCTTTATCACATGGTCTTATAAATAACACAATACCACGTTTCGTACATTTGGAAATATCTTCATTCACCTTTATTTTTTTAAATACACATCAATAGCCAACAGCGCATCCTTTGGTAGAGCTAACGTTTCTCTTTTCTGTGATATAGGTTTAAGGCTGTTGTTTTCAAAAATAAGAGAACTATAAGCAACAACTTGTTTTCTCGCGGTAGGCTACGACTAATGAGGACGGACAATACCAAACAACTGAATACTAATAACCTGTCACCCTGTGTAGTTTATTATTGCATGTGTTTAATTTGGTGAAACAAGCGGGCATAATGGCACAGTTTTATTTTGGCGCACAAAAATGTAGTAGTAGCCGAAAGAGTGTATGCGAAGCAATATCCAGAAAGACGACAAATACATGAGTGAACCTTTAGAAAATTAGCAGAAAATTTAAAAGAATATGGCGCATTTAGTGCACCGAAGACGAAGAGACATCGCGAAATTAATGGTGTAAATGAGAACACTGTGTTGCAAGCAGTTGTAGAAAACCCCATCAGTGTCAGCCAGACAGATATGGTATGAAACTGGAACAAAAAAATCGATTGCCCACTTGATTTTAAAGAAACACAAATATCTTCAACGATCGCATTTACTGTTTGTTGTACTGTAGTGCTCCGTTGGCATGAAAAAGATGAGGACCGTAATTTTAGAAATAGCAATTGAACCATCGAATAACTTACTAGAATGGTAACTCAAATAATGGGGGTAAAATATGTTACAGCACCTCTCGTAATTTCCCCGGAATTAAAAATAAAGCGCCAATACTTTCAAATTTGTACTAAAGCAAAAATTCAAATCAATATTACCAAAAAAAAAAGGTTTTCACCCACAATTGCGTTGTGCGTAACTTTTAATTCAGATGTACTCCAATAATGTTGTATTTATAACACCCCAGCAAGTGGCGAAGAAATTTATTTATTTTTAACGTTAATCACAACTTCATATTTTAAATACATATACAGACGACTTATATTTCTAATCAAAATATTTTAAATGTTCATAGGATCGCAATTCAGCCTCGATCCACTCAAATATTGAAAAGCTGGGTATTTTTTTACACGTAGCCTACGCCTAAAATTATTTTAAATATAATTGAGCTACTACAACATTTACCATTATTATCTTGCTGATGTAACGTAAATTGATTACGTTCACGTACAACACACATCTTAAGGTACGGTGGCACTCTGACACCCACTGCAAACACTGGATAAACAGTTAATTATTGTTTGTAAATGCTTACAAAAGATCACAAATTACGAGCTACTGAAATATTATTTCTACTTAAACCAGCCTACCAACCCATAATTCGAAAACACTTTTTATATCACGTCTAATTATTAAAGTTTATAAAATCAAAAAACAATATGTTAAACTAATAATAGAGAAAATATAAAAATAGCAGAAAGCAAGAAATAACTAAAACTGAAAGAAAATTCTCTTTTCAAATATGAAACGCGCAAAGAAATAACAGAAGCGAAAATCGTAAACAGAGGTAAATGAAATGAATAAATGCTGCTATGGTATACTCGTATTTACCGACTGTTCGTATTCAGTAATCGGACAATCTAAAAGGGTGCGCAGTAATGGTAAATGGCGGCAATTCGAAAATCCCCACCCCCTGAATTAAACCATCACTTGCTCAATATTTGCGCAATGTATTGTGCTACCTCTACTGCAATTTTTTTTACGTGCAACGATAAGCCAAGTACTTTACATCTGTTCATTAATGTATAGGAACTATGTGTATTTCATTTTGTTCAGTTTTGGCTTAAAATCGTATGTACTAATTACTTAATGTTTATGTAAATGTGAACATTAAATGCACTTGCATAGTTTGACCAGATTTTTTTACAAAATGAAAATAGCGGATTTTAAGCCGACACACGTGTATTCATATTTACTTGTGTAAATCAGATAAAAAGTGCTAATACGTGCTAATAACAATAAATACCTTTAGTTGGAACATTTTCTTTAAAAACACTTTCATTTTACTTATATGTTTACTTTAATTTGCTAAAGTACATTATCAAGAATATATGGTAGGTATGCAATAATTTCTTGTTTTAATGCATGTAGAAAATAAACTAAAAATAGAAGAAAAAAAACAGAAAGTAGAACAATACTAACATGTATGCTTGTGTTGTAATGTTCTGACTTGGATCATTTATGCTGGTGGAAATTGATATAACAATTACTTCTAATTACTCATTAAAACGATCGCCTTTTTCAACTATGTCACCAAGGAACGGTTAAAGAAGCTTTGTAACGATGTCGCGCGCTATTAATAGCACCGCTAGTGAGTAGCGTCACTTTTTCACCGCCTTCCCTCACAAGACGTACCAATTATACGTTGAGAAAGGATTTAGAATCATAAGTATAAAATAACAGTAAAAATAAAATTATTCAATTATGCGAGTACTAATAGCAATATTCTTCATTGTCCAATCGATATTATATTCATTAATTAGGCGATATTTACAGTCATCTAAACAAGAAAGAATAGCACTATGCTTTACAAAAATATGCATTTCTATAGATAGGGACACAATATATAAATTGCTTGGATAAGCTCTCAAACGTGAAATGTGTTCTTTTTTCTTATCATTTTCGTGTGGCTAATAGATTGTATGTACTTCACAATGGCTAAGTGGCCGAGATGCCAAAAAGGAAAAATAAGTTAACGTTTCCACTTTCGACTTTACTTTTCAATCTTATCTTGAAAAAAAGCTCTCAAAAAGCCTCCTCAGAAAAGCTCATCAAAAATAGCTCCTCATAAAACTCCTGAACACTGGAAAAATTTTAGTAAAGTATTTTAAAATGTGTAGTACTACCACTACTATGCTATCAAATGCCTTGGTGAAGTCAGTACACATCAGGAGGTCTACTTGTTTTTGAAAGTTGGTTACAAGACCATAAGTATGATGGGTTCATATTGTTGCATTAATGTCGAAAAGCATCGAAAGCTATTGTGAGTTGGAGTTGACCTTCAGTCGACCTCCATTTCTTTGTACTTTCTTTATCTAACCAGGGTATTGAGGGATTGTTTGCAGTCTCCAACTAGTTTTAACCTGGTTACAAGGTTCGAGACTGCCTTTATAGGAGCCTGGATATCAGTCATTATGCTTATTTTCCTCCTCCTGTAGCCCCCTTTGCGGTTACTTCTACGCAGGCTGCAAGAGCGAATACCTCTGCTTGAAAACCTGTCGCATGCTTCCCCAGGCTTGTAGATGTCCTCTGAATAGGGCTCGGTGCACAAATACCGGCTCCTGTGCCATAACATTTGAATTTGGATCCATCTGTGAACCAGTCATCAAGAGCAGTGATGTCACTACGTGCCTGATCTCATTTCACTATGGAGATTTTCACCTTTTCAGTGAGGATAATTTCGGGTGCCATACTAGTGTTGTGAGTTTCCGAATTAAAATATTCGTTGATTCCGACTATTAGATGTCTATATTAGACAACCTTTTTTTTTAGATGTCACATCTCTAATATTATTCCGATTCGGTTTTATTGAAATCATCCGAATATCTACAACAAGTATTCGATTCCGATATTCCGATTATTGAAATCATCCGAATATTTACAACACTATGCCATACTGCTATACGTGGGCATTTGTAGCAATGGCCTATCCAGTGTCGTATCCGTAGTATCAGTGTGCCCTCCAACCCTAGTGTTGGGATGCCAGAAGTTGTTGGTTTTTAGCGTAAGGATCCCATTCATAGCAATCGCATTCACATAAAGCTCCAGCGGGGGAGGCCTACAATGGTCTCCAAAGAAGCGGTCCCTGTGCTGTTGATTGCACCAGTGATTCCCAGCAATGCCTGTCTCTGGGCAGTGGTTAGCAGCTTCACTGCTGAGGACATTTCTATCCTTCTCCACCAGACTACTGTCCCGTACGTTATCGCTGGTCTTACCACAGCAGTATATAGCCAATGGATTACCTTCGGCTTTAGTCCCCAGATTTTACCAGCAACTCTCCTGCAGCGCCAGAATAATTGCGTAGCCCTGGTTGTTGTTTTACCTAACTGATTTTTCCAGCTCAGTTTCGCATCGAGGGTAGCACCCAGATACTTTACTTCTTTGTTTAATTGTAGCTCCTGCCCAAACAGTCTAATGCCGCCTAGGTCATTGAGTTTCCTCATGTTGATGAAAGCAACCAACTTTGTTTTTTGTCGATTAACTGAGAGTCCTTGTGAAAGTCACCATTCCTCCACCATTCGCAGTACATTACGCATGATGCCTACCACTACGCCCGGGAACTTCCCGTTAGCTACTATGGCAATATCATCAGAGAACCCCTGCGTCCATATTCCTTTGTCGTTCAATGACCTGAGGAGATCATCTACAACAGAAACTCCACAACAGTGGTGATTAAGGCCTCTTTCAAACGAGACGATTAGTTAATTCCAGTAGTTGAACGGACGGTTGTCAAGAAGCATACTGATATAGCAAATGATTGGGAGCCGCCTGAACCCTTTCAGACGGAGTCAACTTGTCCGCTTCGGGAATTTGAATGAGTCTTCAATGACAATCAACCAGTTGAAGGTGAACCAGCCAACTTAATTGAATCAACCAAACCGCTCTGAAAGAGGCCTAATTGAACGGTTAACAACGTTCATGCACGCTCTATATGAGATGTAATAGTTTTTATACGCCATCTTGATACATTTACCTTCAGTCCATAAGTATGCCAAATGGACCGAAACAACCTGGAAGCCCATATGAGATGTAACGTTTTTGTAAGGGGTTGCAATGTCACTTTTCTGTAAAGAATCGAATTATCTCGAAAACAAATGAATTTAGGTATAGGGATCCCTACATAAATTTTAACTAGAATTTTAAAGGCAATTCAAAAATATAAAAATATAGAGGGTATTGCATTTAAAATAAGAAAGTTGATGTCATACCCTATATAATCGAAAGTGTATATTTTGCTCGATTTGGCTAAATCCATATTTGTCTACACTTATTTTCATTTTTTTCTGGTAAATAGTTTTTCATATATAGATCGCTGACGTTCGTCGTGCGACACCCTGTTTATACAGGTAGCTTCAATTGGTAAGTAGGTGATACTTATAAAACTTCCCAGCAATTTAGTAACACTGGCCTATGCCTTACAACATTATTAAAAAAGAAAATGAGGTTACATCTATGCAACCAAGATTATAAACTTGCCCACCTTATGTTACTTTAATAATATTCCCTTGCACCATTGTCGCTTTAGAACGCTAAATTATTAATAACACGGCACATTAAAACGTGTAAAGTATTGAACCGAATGCGTGATTACGAATAAATTCATGTACGAACATATAAACGCAGCAAACAGTACCTACGTTATTTTCTAACCTTCACCACAATAACGTGCAATAAAGAAAATTATGTTGGCTAATTTAAGAAGGCAATAACGATAGCGATAAATTTACGAAAACCAGTTAACCGCACTTAAGGTTTTTTTCTTTTTGGTGCGACTGACGCATTTTGCAAGCATCTTATAAACACTTGCACATGCACACGACACATATACTCGTCACACCCGAACTCTTTAGTGAAACGACCAACTAACCAATTATGCTACGCAAATTTCAATATTCGCACATTTAAGGTGAATGAAATCCGATGCTGAATTAATTTAAGTCGAAATTCATATACGGATCGCTAAATTTAATCTGCCGCCAGCTGTTGGTTCAACGAATAAATACGACAATGAAATTAAACCAGCTCTGTTAATTTCCTTAGTGGGTTTTCGTTCCATTTGAGTGTGTTTTATTTAGTCGACTACAATGGAAAATATATCTCCAAGTTCACCTCTAACCATCGCTTTAATAGAATAGAGTAGAACAATATACTCTAATATTTATTAAGGCTAAGACAATTCACAATGTTGTCAGTGTCAACTTGTATCTAAGAATTGTAAATAATGGACCCTAAAATAATTTAGTAATAAAATAAGACTTTTAGATAAAACAACCCTTTATTTGTGAATAAGGAAATCTAAAACATGGGTATTTCTCAAAGAAATACTTGAACTTTATGCAATAAACTACACCTATAAATTATTTAATTTTAACTTTTTAAGTAAAAGAAATTGTTCTTTATAATTTACTTTTTGTTGTGGGAGCCATCTGACATGGACTCTCCAAAAACACTGAAGCTTCTTAGCTTTTTTATACTTAGTCTCCCATTTATTTTAATTAGTAAATTGTGCCCTAATACCCTGTACTAAATAAACTATATAGGTCTCTGGCTGGTTGATCGAAGTAATTTTTGCAGTCATTTTTGGCTTGGCAACAATTGCCCGTCTTTTGCGCCCAGAGTCTAACATTTCATTACACAGCCTGCAGTTGATATCTCTAGTGTTGATCCTAATTTGCTGTAGGTGTCCTTTCAATGTGCAGTGTCATGTTAGAAAACCTATTACGGTGCGAAGAAGATTCCTACTGAGCTGCAGTAGTTTTCGATCTGGTTTTTTGATGGTCCTTAATGAAGGCATTTCCATGAATTTGCCTGAGACGCTATTATTCTAGTGTTCTTCGTATTGTTCTTTGATCCAATTTCTCTCCTGCTCTCGCATTGTCTTTTAATAGACTCTCCTAGAACAGGTTCTGACCCTATATTGTCGCGTTGTTACTTTCAAGAGGTACTGAGATCTGTACTTACCCGGTAAATTCATTAGGCGACACTTTTTACTGGGGGATAGGTATAAAAAACACACTTTTTACAACCACGAACAGTTATGTATATTCTTTCACAAAATCCGACAATCGACTCTTTCGACTCTTCCTTTGGCGGCTAACCCGAGCCCTCGCTTCCTATATCTTCATTTGCTGACTCAGTTATTATTGCTTTTAATGATCATACCACAGGAAACGAGGCTTCGATTTTCCCCTATTATACTTATTCTTTATGCAACGCATAATGGAACTTTCCGTGGCAATATATGAAGCCCTGAATCCTTTTTTTGCTAACTCGTCTGCTTTTTCCGTTTCCTTCTGTCAGGCTATTCAGTTCTCGAATACATTGCCAAATCAGTCTTGAGGAGCATCTTAGAGTTTAGTATTATCTTCGGTATCGCCTGAGTACCTGTATAAAAATTTATTTACTTTAGAAAGTATTTTATAATAAAACGTTAATTAAACCTACAGCGTGCTTAAAAAATCAGACACCGTAAAATTATATCAAGAGTTTTTTCAATTTTATTGTTGGTAGGTAAATTAAAAATAGCATAAGTAGAAATTGTTTAGAATATCACGGAAACTTCGGATATGAAATTTTAACGTTGTTCTTTATTATTTATATTTTTACATTATTGCTAAATCTGATATTAGTTTACTTAGTTTGTTAGATAGATAATCCATATCGTAGAGAATGTATCATGTGCACTGGGTATTTAATGCGCGTGACTAACATTTGTAAAATGTGTTGGCCATTTTAAAGACGTTATTGAAGAAATACAAAATTTATTTTAGAAATTATTAGAAATTACAAACTCATCTAGATGGTTCATTCACCAAGATTATATGCATAATTTAGTATAAAGCTTACCCAGTACAATAACTCCTAACTTCGATACATTTTTCTATTCTATTCTCCTTCTAAATTCGTAGTAAATTATACTACTGGAATTTTCACCACAGAAAGCTCCTTCTTCAAGGGTAAATTCTTAAATTCCGATGCCATTGACTAGCGATTTTCGTAAGCTCCTTACGAAGCCTATAGTTCCCAATACATTAGCATCATCCTCATTCCTCATCATAATTATGTTTTTTTTCTCTTTTTAATACCTTTTACGCCTCCCTCTGCGTCAACCTTTTCCATCAAGTTTCGAGCGCAATTAATACCCCTACATTTTCTATTAAACATTAGGAAGGTAAACGGACCAACTTTTTCACAAAATTCTTTAATAAAAGTTACCGGTTTCGTCCGTACACGGACAATCTCAGGCAAGAATTACCTACTACATTGCCCTGAGGATGTCCGTATACGAACGAAACCGATAGCTTTTGTTCAAGAATTTTTGTGAGAAAGTGGACCTGTCTTTCTATTGTTTGCCTTCCTAATTATATTACTAACACAGGATCAAAAATGGTTTATACTCTATTGTATGATGTAAAGCTTTTTGGCTATGTAATAACACATATGTAAAAGAATCCGTTACTCTAACATGAGAATTAGTAGTAGTATTAGTTAACAAATAACAACAATGAAGCTTAACTTGCAAAATTATATCTAGGTTCCGATGATATTCCAAAAACATACCTTGTTTATTTTAAATTTGTTCTTCAATAGCTGCTAGTCTACTCTAAAATTTCACGTTTGCTTAATCTTAAATCATCCAGTAAGTTTAATTAATATTTCAATTATCACAAAATATTTTCTAATAAGGCAATGCATATTTCAAAAGATTAATTTTGTTTTTCTGTGAAAGTGAAAGCTAAATAATTTTGAAGTATAGCTAGGTCTATCTGGGTCACACTGATAAGCAGATTTACTTAAAGAGTAGGAGTTTGCTCTTTAGTGACACTCTTCTCCCGCTTTTAAGTACAGGCCGAAGGAAAATTCAAACTTGAAATTGCACTCAAGAAATCATAACATAGGGAAAATAAGCCATATGGGAAAATATGTATCCTCGATGATGTGTAGATTCTAAAACTAACTTTCACGTTTAATCGTTTGGCGAAAACTACAAGGGTCAAAATTCTGCGAATGTAAATATCTGGCCGAAAAAGTTGTCGTTTGCCGTCTTTTGAGACGATTTTTCACATATATGCCATTATTTTGTTCCGTACTTTAACGTCAATCACTAGCGGTTTTCAGGCCACATCATTTGCAAATATCTAATGTGGTCTGCATTTAATTTTATTGCTGTGTTGTGTCACACTAAAAAAATAAAAAAAATAAGTGTCTTCTCGTTATAAGTATTTGCAGCAAATGACATTGTCGAAGCAGCTACTTCCATAAAAAAAAAAAAAACACTTTAACCTTCTGTTTCTGGCAGTTTTTGTAAATTACTATTAAAAAAGGTATGCAATTACAATTGTTTTACAACATACAAAACTAAATCATTGTTTGCATAAATACTACTACAACAAATGCGATCAAACTATACAACTAAGTCAGTGACAACTAAAATATTAAAAAACAAATACCAACAGTTGATTGGAATAAAATTTCAGCGTAAACAAGGGAATTAACGTTATTTTTACTGTCTGCTCCGTCGCAGATTACGATGAAATTGCATTTAAAGTAAATTTACTAGAATATTGGTTTTGTGACATCAAAATAATGACATCTGTAAGTATGTCATTATTTTTTAAGTTGATTGCACGTAATAAAAAAATCGTTTTTCAAAAAAAAAAATAGCATAGCCACTTCGAGGTACCTTTTTGGGATGGAATCATTGCAAATTCAAATTTCGATTTATCTTACCTTTTCTAAAATACTTAAGAGATTATTTCCCCTGCGTTTTCAGAAGCATTGCCTTGATAGGCATTGATTTGTTGTAATATAACTGTATTCTGTATTGTTATCTACGTTACCGTCCACTTTCCTTGCTTCTATATACTATATTCCACAGATATTTTTCTACAATAATCAACCAATTCGGAGACTTAATCCTGCATGAACACATATACTTGTTTTTTTTTTGAATACATAGTTTTCTAATACATATTAATTTAATGCCACCGTTGGCAAAAATAGACTCTAGGAATTTAACTCCAGAAAACGCGGTAAAGTAACAGGTAAAAAATGAGATCATTCTACCTCCATCGCATACATACACGCAACAATAGAAGGCTACCATGAACCCAGTTGGCGACCCAACGATTACCGGCTGTAAATGCAGGTAGAACAGCGGTTTGTCGACGTTGTGTCGGTCGTATTTTACGGTTTCTCACGTTGTGTAAACAACAGGGAATAGGGCAGAATCCTGTATATTGTTTAATGAGACGAACTTTAAAATTGATTGCATTAATAAGATATTTGTCTTTAGGTAATATCATACCGTTTATGCTGCTGGAAGTGGTTTATTTATTCCAATTTTTGAATTGACATGACATATATGTGCAGGGTGGAGCAAAGTGGATGTACACTGCTCGACTTAATTAATGTCTTCATCTACAGCGCGGTGACTATCAAAATCACTCACCATTCGGATAGGTACGTGTTCGGCTGGCGTCCGCTGTTCATGTAAATGATTTATTGTAAACCTCTTCGCAGTTATACAAATCACGTAGAAAATTTAGGATTATTTAATATTTATATATATATATATATATATATATATAATATTATTTAAATTTGTCATATAATATAGCGTGGAAGATACTATGTTACGATGATAGTTACGAAGTTATACGAAGAAATTCGATCTACAGCATAGCCTCCTCGATGACGCATGCACGAACCGCGCCTGCTTATTTTACGTTTAAAAACTTACTTAGGTTAAATTTTATCTATTAATTAATTTTATTTTTAAAGAAATATACTAGAAAACAAGAGAGTAACTCTTCATAAGTTCATTACATTTAGCTTCAATAAATATTATTATTGTAATTACGCACAGGTAAGAAACGCCGTAAAATTCCTGTTCGCAGGAAAATCGCACGTGTCTTGCAGATCATTTGTTTTGTTAAATGATGTGATTTTCACGGCAATTGTTTTAAACGGAAATTTTAATAAACTACACGAATTATTTATTGCCTTACTAAGGATAAAGCCTTTCTTTGAAATTTCAATAGCCAAATTATAAATTCATCAATTCATTATTTGTATGTCAATCTACGGAAATTATAAAGTTCAGTCACTTACGACAATTAGTATTAATGCAATGCAACGACCCAAACTTTGCTGAATAACGAACTCATATACTTACATGGTAGAGCAATAAAATTTTTAATTTTTTTTTTAATATTTATAAAATGATTAACAAAACCACAGATTGTTAATGTTCTTAATTTCAGAATAAGAAGGAAATACTTGCAGCACAGACTTATTAATAAAATTAGCAAGTATAATTAAATATGAATACGGCTTACAAATTTTATAAATTTGAGAATGGATGCATTCAAAAATTTTTATTTTCGTAAAGATAGTTGAAGAGCAGTGGTAAATCTTACAAGACATGTATATAGTATGTGAGACAGAGTACGGGGCAGTCAATATTATCAAACTCCTGCTGACTCGATGAATGAAAAGATTGCAAGAGTGTATTGAAAGTAATGTGTACTACACCAGATACTGATGATATATTATGTTTGGCATCATTCTTTAAAATTGTTCGTTTTTTAATTCATATGTATATTGTTTTGTTTCTTTTTTATTTATTTTTTTTTGGAGTTTATTTAATTTGTATATTTAATGACAGTTACATAATTACATTTTTGTTTTTAGAATTCCCTTTTTTTTGTTAATATCGTTTTATTAATTTTCTTATTTTCACAGAATGTGTTTATTTTGTTTATTAGATATTATACAGGGTATTCCACGTAACTGGTTCATTAAAAGTTTATGATGTTCTATTATTTACTTATATTTGAGATTTTGACACCAGTATCTGTTCGATTGGAACTATAAATGTAAAATACCTTAACCAAAATATCACTTCCGGTTGACCGGAAATGGATGTCAACTTTCTTATTTTAAATAGAATGATATAATTTTTTATTGATTTTTGGATTCTACAACTATAAATACGTCAATTTTCATTAGCTATTCCTATAGCTACATATTGCCGTTTTTGAGTTATTTAAGTTTTTCTTTTTTCTAATCATAATCATTGCATCATTGAGAAATTAATATCTCGGTTAATACTGCAAGTAGAGACTCCAAATTTGCTATGTTATGAATGTAGATATAACTCTAAGAAACGGTAAGCACACTTTACATTCTAATATACAGGGTGTTCAAAACTGAGGAACAAAATGACATATTTTCAAATGCAGAAAACTCATTTTTTTTAAATAGAACACCCTGTATTTTAATTCGGAATTAGGAAGTAAATATCATCCCCTATCGCTTTATATGAGCATTCCCTATACCTATCCTTAATAGATTTTGAGATATGAGCGACTTTTTGTTAAACAGACTAAGTATTCTTTTTTTTAAATAGAACGCCCTGTATTTTAATTCGGGATTAAGAAATAAATATTATCCCCTATCACTTTATATCAGCATTCCCTATACCTATCTTTAATAGATTTTGAGATATGAACGTCTTTTTGTTAAACAGACTAAGTAGCCCTATCTTTACGTGTTTGTAGCTGGCTCTGAATGGGATTAATGTCAAATTCATTGACTAACCAAAAGTGTTTATGTATATCATTGTAATTACACTTTCGTACAACACAATATTAATAGAAATGACTATTCGAACAGACATTCTTGTATGGTTATTCAAAAATAATACATGAATTTGATGTGAATCCATTTCAGAGCCAGCTACAAACATTTGAAGATAGGGCTAGTTAGTCTGTTTAACAAAAAGTAGCTCATATCTCGAAATCTATTAAAGATAGGTATAGGGAATGCTCATATAAAGTGATAGGGGATGATATTTACTTCCTAATTCCGAATTAAAATACAGGGTGTTCTATTTAAAAAAATTGAGTTTTCTGCATTTGAAAATATGTCACTTTGTTCCTTAGTTTTGAACACCCTGTATGTTAGAACGTAAAGTGTGCTTACTATTTCTTAGAGTAATATCTGAATTCATAATATAGTAAATTTGGAGTCTCTACTTGCAGTATTAACCAAGATATTAATTTCTCAATGATGCAATGATTATGACTAAAAAAAAAAGAAAAACTTAAATAATTCAAAAAACGGCAACATGTAGCTATAGGAATAGCTAATGAAAACTGACGTATTTATAGTTGTAGAATCCAAAAATGAATAAAAAATTATATCATTCCATTTAAAATAAGAAAGTTGACATCAATTTCCGGTCAACCGGAAGTGATATTTTGGTTAAGGTATTTTGCATTTATAGTTCCAATCGAACAAATACTGGTGCCAAAATCTCAAATATAAGTAAATAATAGAACATCATAAACTTTTAATGAACCAGTTACGTGGAATACCCTGTATTGTTTATGTTTGAAGTTAGCATATTTAGTTAAATAATTAATATAACCAGGCCAAACATAGTTTGTATTTTCTTACGAACAGCTATGGTAAAATTGCTGTAAAGCATCACTTACAAGTAGGTAGCTACCGCAACAGTAAATGCTAATAACTAAATTATTGATATCTTCATTTAAAAAAATATTGATACTCATAAACCCTTGCAAATGCTAATATTTTTAGAAGCTATAATTTTATGAAGTCTTCCTCTGTGTTTTGCTATTTTCTACGTTTTTAAAAGAATTAATACGCAAGGTTTACTATGAATACCAAAGAATATTTATTTTCTTTCTTTTCTTCTATTCTATTTATTTCTGTGCGAGTTTAAGTTTTAAGAGTCAATTGGACCCAAGTTATGAAAGAGTTTACTTGTGATATTAAATAATTCCATTTTTCTACCTGATTTGTATAATTGCAAATGGTGAGTAGTTCTGATAGTCACCACACTGGAGACGACGACATTAATTAAGTCGGGCAGTGTACATGTATAAAAGGCAAACATACTTTGCAGCAGAGATACGAAGAAATAAGTCCAAAGCTACTTTTTCAAGATAACTGAAGAGATATCTGAAACATTGGCGAAATTGAATTTTAAATCTATCTTACCGATTTCAAGATATTTAAAAAAAAATATTCTTTTTAAATACCCATTATACGATATAACTTTCTTATTATTTAAAATTTCAAAAAATAGTTTAGATATTTTTCATACAATTCTATATTTAGATATGAAATCTACTTTCTAATAATCTTTCAAAATTTTTAATTATGATGTCATTATTTTTTCTTAAATGGAAACCATAATTATAATGAAACATACAAACAAATTTTGTGGGCTTTACAGAAACATATAACACTGTATGTTTATTCTAAATATTTCTAGCGTGCCATGGTCGTATTCGCTACACATAGTGCTCTTACAAATTCAATCAATTGATTTTTTTTATTAATTAATTTCGCCTCATATTGTTATTGCATTGTTGTTTTTAAAATGGGAGAGTTCACCAATTGTGAAAAATATGACATGTTACAAACTTATATTGAAAGTGGAAAGAACGCTATGAGAGCTTCAAAATCTGTATTTTCTGAGATATCTCGGAAGGAATTTACCAAATGCTCGTATTTTCAAAAGGCTGGATAATAATAATGGATCATTTAGAACAATTCGATCCAAAAATATATGAAGGGTAGGTAATAAGAGGTAAGAGGAAATATCTGTTCTGGGAGCCTTTCCAACCACTTCTTCCAGAGAAATGGATTATGTGGTAGGAGTATCAAAAACCAGCGGTCTTCGAATTTTAAGAAAATATAAATACAATCCCAGAATTGGAGTTAATCATTTTCACTATTGCAAAGATTATCAAAGGATCAATTTTTATCGATGGTATATACGAATGGGTCAACAAAATCCTAATTTTCAAAACTGTGTAACATGGAGTGATGCTCGCTTTACTAGCAAAGCTATATTTAATAGGAATAATAACAACTATTGGAGCAACACAAATTCCTATGTAAGTAGACCCATTCGGAGGCCAGACCGATTTGGTTTTAATATTGGATGCTTTTTAAAAGGTTGCAGATTTTATTACTTTATATATGATGGTAATTTGACAGTTAGGCGATACATTGAATTGTTAACTGATCATTTGATAGAATTTCTAGATGACGTTCCATATTGTAAACGGATTCAAATTTTCAGTTAGGTGGGATGCACCTGCACACGATTCTCTAGGTACCAGAAATTATTTAGATCATAGTTTCCCAAATAAATGGATTGGCACTTATGAATCCACACGATGGCTAGCAAGATCTCCAGATTGAACACCATTGGATTTTTTTTCTGTGGGTTTTTTTTTAAATGAGGTTGCAAACATATTTGCCCCATCGTTGAACAACTGCGTGAAAATGTGGCTAACGCTTTTCGTAAATTGATACCGCTTTATACAATAAATAGCATAAATGCTTTAGAAAAAAGATGCCAGAAATGTATTTTTTAATTACATTTAAGTTATTTTGTTTTTGATTCTTAGTTTGTTTGAATTTTTTTTAGAATATTAAACTATTCTTATTAAAAACGTCCTGCAGCTTTTGCACTTCATACAACTAACTTTACTAAAATTACTGTTTTATTAGCGAAGCATAAAAGGTATCTCTGTCAATGTTCAAAATATTCCCTTTTAAGAAATAAGCTAAGACTTATTACTTGACAGCAAAAATATTAATTATTTTGTTTGGCTGCTATGGCATCCTGCTATTTTTTTTCATAGATCTACCGTATCCATGACACACTAGAGATCTATTTGAAATTTAAAAACGCAAGCTTGCTTTAGAATAAACATGGAAAGCCCGCAAAATTTGTTATTTAATTATAACATAGCCTACTACACTTTCCATTTAAGAAACAGCAATATAACGTCATGACTAAAAATTTTTAAGAACTATTGAAATGTAGATTTCACATCCAAATACCAAATAGCTGCATGAAAAATTGCGAAACACTTTTTTAAAACTTTAAATAATAAAAAAGTTATATTACATAATCGAAACTATAGCAAAACAATTTTCTTTTAAATATCTTGAAGACGGTAAGTGAAATTTAAAATTTGATTTCACCAATGTTTTTATCTCAAAAAAGTAGCTCTAGACTACCAACTCACTCTTTCGTATCTCCGCCGCAAGGTATATTTGCCCGTTCTGAACATGCAATTTGTTCTACCCTCTGCAATATAATATATTATGTAAATTAACAAAGAGGAAAGTTATTTTTACTTAATTTCTAGGGTTTTTTTGAAGGTTTACAAACGACAGGTGCTAATAAGAATGATATATTTGTGTAAAAATTCTATAAAGCTTGTAAACTTCACGAAATATATTGTAAAATTTACCTTATTAACACCTGTCTTTTACAAAACTTACAAAATTCGCTTGTAGATGTATACGGACAACAAATTGTTTTTGTTTTGGTAATCCATCCCAATACGACTCATAGTTTACTTCTTTTACCACAATAATCGTTTATCTCCTCAATTTATAGTTTTTGTTATGGGTATGTAAAGGAAGTTACATCATACAAGCTAAAATGCTTAATATGCGCTACAGTTTGGATATATATATATATAAGATATCATTTTTATTTTTACATTGAGTTCGACTGATGCATCTTTCCTGCCGCCAAGTGCATCGTCTAAAAATATAATAACAAAACGGGGTTAGGTTTCTCAGAATTCCCCAACCAGACCAACTGGATACGCCAGCAAAGCATGACTCGATACCGCAAAGTGTTAGAAAGCCACAAGATTAGTACCGTTAATTATTTAGCTTTGATAACGTTTATGATTGAGGAATTATGATCTCAGTTTATTTATGCAGCATTTCGAAATTTATTTCGTGGTAATTGAGATTGCGTACTTAATTAGGTATCTTTGTTCTGTTTAACAGTAAAAGAATAACAGCACGTATATATGTATGTTCCGAGATAAGTGAATTTAATGGGAGAAAATAAATAAAGTCAGCCAGCCAGATGATAAGGAAATAACACAGCAATACCAGAAAATCACATTAAATATAAAAATAAGGAGGTTAACTGCAGAGGGAATTGATAATACATAGAAAAACATACAACGTAAAGGCATTTTATTTTTTGCGGGCATGGACAATGTATGAGAACGATTCTGGTCGTTAAATGAAGACATCTGTATTCATATCGTATTTAGTTAACGTTGTTAATTTTAGTAATTCGTCAACTTCCACGAATAAAACAACTAAAGTTGTAAACGAAGCGTCAAGTTTATTATCGAATTTCAGATATTTTTTTACAGATACTTGTAATCAAATATATTTACATATTTTTGGTGTCTTGAGTAAGGATCAATCTTCTATCTAGTTTAAAGTTTATTTTGCAGCAAAAATCGTTACCGAAAAAAATATCTTTAAACAGTCACAAATGTCAGAGTAAATTGCCTCCCACAGTTTTTAGTTACCAGATATACATGTGTAAATTAGGTTCCGATCAATGTAATAAAACAATAATTGGTTGGAGCTTACGATTACAAAGATTTGGGAGGTAGTTTACCTTTTTATGAGACCAATTAAGTCCGACCCTTTCTCCTCCTACTACCTGTGTGCAATTTATCAACACCCAAATGTCCTTACTGCGCTCTAGGCCAGAACTGTCCAACCATGTTGTTGAATGCGTACAGGAAGTAGCAATTTTTTTTTTCAAAGAGTTTAGAAACCGCACAAATCCTTTTCGATATCTAACTATGTAGGAAATGAAATTAGCAAAATACTTGAGTGTAAAGGTCATTTTAAAACCAGGATATCTGCTTAGCTGATGCGCCAAAAATAAAACGTCGAGGTCATGAAAGTATTTCACAAACTTTGACGTTTACTGTTCAATATATCGAACAGCCAAAGAAAACGATGGACGAAGCCGCTACTCTATTTAGAAAAAAAAATGAAACTGAAATTTATTATTTATAAATGTGGAATTACCAGAATCCATCAGAGAAGGAAGGATAGATAAAATTAGTAACCACTGCCAGACAGAAATCGTAATGAATTGTTGACGAACAGTCTGCGTCTATACCCATTGTCTTGTCTTTAAAGAGATGGATTTTGAAGAAATCATTCGTGATTTCCCCATTCAAACATTTAAGAAAGTATTCTCTCAACTTCGTAACTTATAACATTTCAAAATTTGGTGATAATTTTACCAATTTAAATAAATTTATTTCATTAAAATATAATATTCTTTAAATGTCAAATTTGACAATTTTCATTACTTTCGACAGATATTACAACCATACCTGAAGATGGCCTAGGCCGAAACATGTAGTATGTTTTGTGCTATCCACCAATATATACATTATATATACATTAATCCATAGACGTAAATTTGAATTTAAGAAGGTATCTCTATCTACACTGCTAGTCAGTATTTTAGCAATCTCCTTTGCGAAACAAGAACAATTTTAGCTGATGGTGAAGGGCTTTTCATAAAACAATGCCATGGGTTAAGCACGAATGAATCTTATAGTAGTATAATAATCGCAAGGTATTTAAAAGTGAGGCATTATTTAGGCTTCTAAATAGATGCTTTGCTATGTACTTAGTAAAGCAAACGGTTTGTTGCAGTGATAAGTCCATTGTAAGTTATCTTACACAGAGACACTTACAATTTTGCCGAATATCCTTTCTTTGTTGGGCTGTTATTAATATTTATGTTTTGCAGGCGTTGGTATGTGTGGAACAACAGTAATAGCGGTTTATCTATATTCAGGCATATTTTAGTCGTATATGCAGTTCGTGCAGTCGATCAATGCTGGCGTTCGCAACCGCTTCGATTTGATTGAGATTGTTTTCATTAATTACGAGAATGGTGTCATCTGCATACATAGAATTCAAAAAGCTAGATATAGTGTTGTAAATGTTATTGGTATTTAAATTAAACAGCGATGATTCCAAAGCTGATACTCTGAAATATACGAATTGAAGAGGATTTGTATCCATCAATTGCAAATTACTTCATCAGTGTAACTGTTGCATGTGTATGTAGGTAAGAGATAATCAAACTTGCAGCATTGCCTTTAATACCATATTTATACAGCGTTTCAGTGAAAATATAATGTTGTACGCAATCAATAGTTTTATTGAAATCACAAAAATTGACACTGGAACTTTTTTTATTATCAATGCTGTTTAAAATGACCTTGCAGCACACTAATAAAGTAGCTGTAGTTGATTTACCTTTTCTAGCACCATGCTGGTGTTTGTTTAGTAGGTCATGCTTAATTAAAGGCCCTGTCGCAGTAAATTGCAGTATTCGAATATTTTTTCAACATTTGAAATTAGTGAAATCGGTCTGTAACTGAACAAGCTAGAGCTCTGTCGCCCTTCTTGTGGATTGGTGCAACAGTGGCTACTTTAAAGAAGCCAGAAAAACTCCAAATGAGAAAGATAAATTAACTAAGAAAGTCGGAGGTTCCAGCAATAAAGTAAAGGACTCTCAATGAAAGCAAATAAACACATAGTTTTTGGATTATGTGCGATCACATTATCTACTGATACATTTGGATACCACTAATTGTAAGCACCCGATTTACGGACTCTGGAAACGATACGTTAAACCTTGTCAGCTCTGAACTGTCCAGAATCGACAACAATTTCAATATTGCTGGTCCGCGAATTATCAAATACTGTTAGATCTTTGACCATTTCCCATAGCTTCTTGGTTTCACTTTGAGCGTTATTAATAATACTTGTGTTGTAATTCTTTTTGGTTTCATTAGCAAACTGTTTGTGTTGTTTATATCGCTGTTTGTAGAGATGTTTCGACTGAAGATATAGTTTTTGTAGCTTGTATAAATCTTTAAAGCGAACGTTGATGTTTTATTTCGCGAATTATTCAGCCACTCCTTGGCCTTTCATGGTTTACTCTAAGTGGCCTTACTCGAAGCTCGTTTGTAGTGATACAATGTAGTATTCATAAATACCTGAACTTTGCTTTCAAATCTTTCCAGATACAGGGCATACGTTATTCAATGTTCCGTGCTCTAGGCAATTGCGATTTGTCCTTCTTGATACTATTAAATGAAAGTTTTTCAACGATTATTTCATTAGATGATGAAGAAAATAAGTTGCCGTTTAAAGCAAGATTATACTTTTGTAATGAGACATACAAGTGTCCTCTGTAACAATACGCATATCTGCTCTAACTACAACTGTTAGTGAAGATGTTGTCGATTTAGTTTCACTAAAAATGGTGGTCCTTATGTAGTCGTGAACAGCAGTGGTTAACTCATAGGTCATAATTAAATTTTTGACATTACGAGATCCATTACTATATACATGAGAATTCACATTAAAACAGGGATTAAAAGGGACTAAAAAAAGTTATGAGAACAGAAGTAATGCCAAAACAGTTGTTATTATAACGGTTTTCATCTAATATAGGTTTCGATTACGGTTCTATATCAGTCTTTATATCAGTTCTTTTGGGTTCTATATCAACTTTCATATCGGTTATTTGCAGTTCTATGTCAATTCTATTTTTGATGTACCTAAACTCGGTTATGGTTATACTGATTTTTATTATTACTTATTGATAGTAGTAATAAGATTCGTTGTTTATGAAGTTAAGAAAAAATACTCCCTCTGTATTAATAGTAAAAATTAAAATAAATTTATGATTTGATGAATGACGGAATAGCAAACTCATTTGTTGTGTGATATAATTTTTTCAGATTTTAGAATATAATTTTTAATTTCTTCTTTGGCAACAAAAGCACACATTTACCTACTTATACCGCAGAAAAAAAATACAAACAAGGAGAAAGCACTGCATATTCCGTCATCAAACACGCAACTTTGCTTCAATTACAAAAAAAAAACATCAGCAGGAAAAGAATGATCACCAAAAATAAGAGACATGAATAAAAAGAAGTTCCTAAAAATATTGTGTTTGATATCTTTGTTTAATATATAAATTTTTATATATCACCAACTTTGTTTTTTAGGTAGCAAGATCTAGTAAGAGGGCTCTACGATCAGTTAGAGTTTTTTATTTGTAATTGTTGAAGTCCCTGGATTGCTGCAGTTAAAAAGTTACAGATGAATCACAATTACATATTACTGATTCGGTGACATCGATGTGAGTTGTCTCTGTTGACAGTTGAAAGTGTGGTCACAGGTCACAGTCAGTTAAAACCGGGCCCCATTTCTGTGTAGGGCTTCTTCACAGTGACTTGATTATGTTTGGCTTGCTACGATACATGTTTCATTCTATGTTTATTATTATCAAATATTCCATTTACGAACGCGAGCACATGATAGTAACAAAGGTTTAAAGTTAAAATGTAAGAGTGCATGCAATACAAACTCTTGCATTTTAACTTTCAAACTATAAACTATAAATATGTAAATAAAACTAAAAATTGAAAATTCTAAGTTAAAACGTAAAATAGACATACATATTGCTGTGAACTGATGGTCCAAGCATAAAAATTAAGAGAAATTAAAAATGACAAAATTAATTTAGCTAGCTCAGCAAAAATGAATTCAAAAGGGTGCCAGAGATACTTAAATCTCAAGGTAGCTTCTAAAAAAGTTAAAGTGGGCGATTGTAAAATTAGACTTTCTTTTAAATCCCCCAAAATAGAACTGCAAAACAAAAATAAAAGAATAGTGATTTTAAAATGATATTTACAATCATTAAGTTTATTTTTTAAAAAAAAGAAAAAAAAAACATTTAATTACAATAATGATGATGCAGAAAATGAACCGTGAATTTATGATTCTGGACAAACAAAAACTGCAAGAATTTAATATGACAAAGGACGATTTAAAATCCTTTAACAAACAAAATGGAAGATTCGTTCTAGAAGGAATTTCATAAAAAAAATCATCCACGCGGTCATGAAATCTAAACTATAATTTACACGTGGAGAAAAAGATACAATTTACATTGAAATTTAAAATTTAATAGCTCAAAGCTTCACTTCACCTTCCCCGAGGTGATTAACAAATATACAAAACAATTTATAAGAAAACGGATAATTTAACACACTTTCGCGGAATCCTCTAGAACGTTTTTACAATAATTACTGATCTAACATCCAAAATGTGTACACAATTAAACAATACAGCAATAATTAATTAGGAGTTCCTTGAAAGCTAATCAAACAAATAACCGAGCAACAATTTAAAATAAAAATGAATTTACCTCAACGGCAATAAAAAAAATAAAAACAACATTACTTACGGGCAACTTTCAACGAACTGCCTGCCCTTTTGAAGGCCTCCCGCATATATATGAAATATACAACTCGTGCGTTGAACGCAGAACGCAACTCTAAGAAAAACTCTAACAAATATACTAAACAATACGGGAGTACGCAAAATGTACAAATAAATGATTTTAAATATATACAACTGGCCAAAAGAAATGAAACAAACAATCAATTCAAAATTCTTAATAAAACTTAGAATAGTGGAAACTCTGACATTGTTTTGACAAGGCTGATTAGGAATAAATAAAAATACACATTTGAATTTCCGAAACCCGGGGTGCCATACCATAGCAATATGTAAAATTAATATATTGAAGAGGCAATCAAAGCCGAAACATGTATGGAATTTATAATTATAAATAAAATTGTTATTATAATAATTATAAAAAAAGAATTATGTAAAACAAAAAAACCAAATTTTATCTTAATATCAAATGCAGGTCATAATAAAAATTAAATTTTCAGGTTAACACAAACCTTTCAATCGTCAAAAGAAAATAAGCACCGACAAATTAAAAATAACCGAAAATAGCCGGTATATTGCCGAAAAGGAATCGATGTTAATGTTAACATCGCAATCGAAACCGATATCTTCATGAATTTCGGTTCTAAATCACTGTTATGGAAAATAACGGTTCTTCATAACTGTTTTGGGAACAGAAATCGTTATTATAACTGTTTTCAACCCCTGCATTAAAATCACCACAAATAAATACTACAAATTTTATGGGAAGAATATGATCATGTTTAATTGTTTTAACCATTGCTAACCTCTCATAGAATATAATAAAATAGGTAGGGACTTACACCGAAATAAATGCCGGTATAAGTATCCTGATCAAAACTATCAGTATTTTAGATAAAAACATATACAGAACAATCGCTTCTACAGAGGTAATTCAAGTACCTAACCGTTTTTTTCACTATATCATAAAGTATTGGAACTGAAGCAATTTATTTATTATTTCAGGTCTTTCAGTAAGATTCCAAATTATAATAAATATTATCATCATGACAGAGTAGCAAAATGGCAACAATGACAAGTTGACAAACTTCACTACTAATTGCTGTTATAGCGAAACCTTTTCTATAGTATCTACCGAAGAACATACACTCAAACTGGCTAGTTTCCAGCCAATATTTTGAATCATTTCAATTCAACGTATGAAGTTGAATCATAAGTATTTTTGCATGTTTTGAATTAAACTTTATTGTTGTTATTACATATGCCCATTAATTTTGTAATTGTGTTTCTATGAGTAATAAATTTACTTTATACTTCTGCATTCAGCTTTAAATATTTAAAAGAATATGTAGAACCGAGTTGTTTTATAACATCAACAAACTGTGATGGGTTACTAACATCTTGGTTATTTTACTCTTTCATTTGTTGTGAGAGCTTTTCATTATCCTTATAAACAAAGTCGTAAATAACACTTCACGTTCATTAAGAGTACTCCCTAATTTCATCATCGGAATTATCAGGTTGTGTCAATTGTATTTATAGCACTCTTCGTTTACAATAAAGCATGAGAAAAATCCCCCACCACCCCTCGTCTAACGGCGCGCGAGTGCGTTAAGATCCCGTACGGACACAAACGCCAGCACGTAGACTCCACTTCGGGTTCGAAACGAATTAGTCCGGGCAGTGAACGCGTGTGGCGCCCGTAGTCTTCGGCCAACAACCAACCATCCAACTATCCAGCGGGACGCGGCAGCAGCCAGTTTTATTAAATATTAGCGCATCGGCCGGCATAAATTGTTTTTGTGATTGCACTTGTTGCGCAGATCGGCGGATTCTTGTTATCGTCAGTGGGAACCACTTACCCTTTTCAATTGTACTTCAGTGTGGCTTTTTTTCTTCTGTGCGCTTGTGTTTGGGATTATTTTAGAGTGTGCGGCGAGTTCGGATACAAATTGTCAGTAAATTGTGAATTGTTTCGAAGAGGCAGCTGTTCGTGTCCTCAATTCGCCGGTATGTAATTGTTGTATAATTAACTTCCTATTGTCTATGTCTTTTTCTTTGACATAATTGTTAGTTGGCGAGGACTGAATAGTTAGTTGAATAGACAATTGATAATGCTTATATTTGCTAACATGATTTTTTTTGTAACAGTTCAAAACAATATGAAGCAGTACAATTTATATATAATATTTATGACTTAAATTACACAAAGTTGAATTAGATTAACAGCATAAATATATAAATTTAATTAAATCACTACTATCTTGCATATCAAACCAATACTTCTAGTGCACACAATAAATAAACAAAAACCGGATCGAGCGAATAAATTAGTAATTGAATTCACTTTGAAAGTGGTTATTCGCTTGAAAACAACAAAGTAAAATACCGAGTATTATTGAATGAGGGAATATTATTATCATATTATATATAAATTAATTAATAATGGAAACAAGAATTATTTATTTTGCATTAGCTTATAATTTTACAAGTATGCAAACTAATTAATTTATTTTTTCTCATAGTATTACAGTAATATTTATACATAGCAAGCTTTACTTACACATGGAAAAATAATGTGGGGTAACTGAATAAAGATTAACTGTAATGCTTCAAACATTTAGTCAAGAAAATTAGCTGAACAATTATAGTTGTTTATTAGTAATGGGCAAATGACAATCAAATGATCATTCGAAGCATACATAGTTTCAAACTATCACTTGAATGATCATTCGAATGCTATAAGCATTATTTTTATATTTTAATGGCAAAAAGTATGCTGTATTTTCTTTTTTTTGACGAAACCAAAGAGCTATACAAACTGTGCATATCACTTTATATTATAAATGAACGAACAAACAAATATTTAAGGGTTTCAATTATACGTGTTTACATATGCTACTTTGATATTAATACCCTACATACAAAAATAACATAATAAGCAGAGCAAATAAAATTACCAGTAGGTATATGTCTGTTTTCAGAAATATGGGTTAAAGCGTCTACAGATTCTGTGTATATTCCTATACAAAATCAATTAAATGGTATGTTTACAAGTAACAATTATTTTCGCGAACAAGGTTTTTAACCTTCTGCGGTTTTTTTCATATTTATTCACTTGTTTTGAAGGTACTCCCTATATATATTAGGTGTAGGACATGTAAATAATTGTAAATACTTGAATTTTTCTGAATAAATATTAACAAGCTACAGACAATACAAAAGATTAATTTTATATAATATAACATATAGTTTAATATTATCAAATTTAAATTCATTTTTATTTTAAAATAATTTAAAATAAAAATGAATTTAGTGCAAGGATATTTAACAAATCTTTTTAAATTACCAAATAAAAGTTTGGCACAAATAAACCCATAGATATGTTTCCGATAATTAATATTAATTAATTAATAATACATCTACATTATGTTTACAAAACCGGCGTGACGTCATGCTTTGATAAAAAAGAATTCTCCACGTTTTTCATTAAAGTGTGTTGATAAATTTGGAAAGTTCTTTCTTTTTCATTTAAATAGATTTTTACATTATACTGAAATAGTTTTTTTTGTACTTTTATATATTATTTCCATTCCAAAATTGCAATTAAACTAAGAAATTGTTAAAAATATGCAACGATTGATGGTTTTACTTGCTTTGTTTATTGTACTGGATGTTTCAAACGCTATACACACGTGTAATTGAAGTCTGGTGTATGATGATTAATTGTGTAATTTAAAAAAGATATAGGTATGTTGGTATATAGTATTTCTTTATACCTTTTCAAACAATAAATTACACGGTACAGTTTCTATTTAAAAGTATACTTTTATTTAGAAGTTTGGTATTCCAATGATCATTTAAGCTTCAAAATATAATTTGCATGATTATTCAAACTACACTTTGAATGATTATCCAAGTTATCATTCGAATGCCATGTACCCATTATTAGTTAAAACATTTATTTAGGTACAATTTATTATTTTTGCTATTTAACGTGCCTATAATAGGCAGACAAGCACTACTCACTAGACCTATTCTTTCATATAGTAATTTTATTTACTACAATTCCAGTCGTTAACTATTTCAGTTTGGTATTTTATGAATCGATTTGAATATATATATACTATTCTTTTTGGCTGATTTGGCTGCAGAAAACGATGACTGTGCTATTTATATTAGGTATTTTACAATTATATTCGTTAAAAGCACTCTATTAACTTTAGATAACTAACGACGCAAATAACATAACTTCCTACTTATGGTAGAGTTCTATGCATATCTGTAGCGCCTATAGGATCATATCTAAGCATGTAAGCATATATTATAGATAATTACAGATTTACAGATAAGCATACATGCATTGCAAATATGCAAATAGAATCTCACCATTAATTATGTTCATTAATATACGATGTATTTATATTGCCTTACATAGATTGCCAGAAAAAAAAAGTAGGTTTCGCTGGTTCATGGGGGGAGGTGAAATTACCTTTTATCATCTATTGCCAAACACATAGACATAACTTCATCGTTTCATTATAATAGGTTCTGAAGATCTTAAATTAATAAATTAAAAAACAATATATCTTACTAACTTCCGTTTATACCTTCCTTATCTTCTAAATCCACTTCATCTACAACCACTCGGTCCACTGATATGGTATTTAAACCAGCTGCTTAAGCTATTTAGGTACTATGTTGGCAGACGTCAATGGCGTTGTATATCCGTTAAAAAAGTCGGTTCATTGAGATTATTTTAATTTTCTCACTTGCACCACATATATTTTCTCGTTCCCAGCAAAAAGAATTTAGTTATAAATTTTATTCTAACCCCAAAGTTGTCAGCTTCAAATTGTTTATATCATCTCCTTACCTTGTCACTTATCTTCAAAATCTTTTATTAAATAAGGCAAAGTCCAATCTTGTAATAGGCTGTTTCTGCAACTATGTATAACTTTTGCCATGAGTTTTCTCACAATTAATAACCGCCACTACTAACTTAACGGCGAAGTAAATACTGAATTTGGGAGGGACAGAGGAGAGCTGGGTGCAAGTTCGTGAACGTACACGAAAAAATGAAATACACCTAAATATGTAGAAACCACAAATACAGGCTAATGTAGTTGATTTATCCAAACAAAATATTTTCGAAACATGTTTCGGCTATTAATATACAATATTGTGGAGCTTTACCAGACGCGTTATTAAATTATCTTGAGGTTTAATTAATTAGGCATTTACTATACATATGTACATCATTTACCCTAAACACTCATAACGTGAAATTTTTGACGATTCTAGTAATCGAACACGAGTTGATTTTTAGCGCAGGGCTAATCTGATGACGATAGTAGAAACACTGTCGAAACGTCTGATTATGCACCACCGTAGATAATTATCCCATAATTGATTATTGAACATACAAGACCATAACAGAATTATTTTCATATGTTCAGTAATAACAATACGACTAACTTCCTTAAATCACGATGAAAGTTTACGTATTTTCGCCACTATTTGTTGTGCATGTTGGTGCCAGTTTAGGTATTATGCCTAAATACTTTATTTCATTGCTACACTTATATTTAAATCACTACTCAAAATGTTTATTTGCTGATATTTAGTTATTATTAGGTATGTAGTAGTTATTTCTGTAGCTGATGCAGAATGGCACAAATTTAGTTTTCTCAATACTTAGGAATAATTTTAACAGCTACAAGGTCATTGCTTATGATACGATATAATATGTAATTAAACGTATATATTAGGTATAAATGAAGAACCATTGAGAAGGCCGTCGTGAGATCTACGTAGATCAGAAGATGGCTTCGAAAGGTCCAAAACGTGTTATTTGAAATTTAAAAGAAAAGAACATTCTGAACGGTTTATGGGCGCTTAGTTATACGCTAATTAATAATTACACCGTTTTTTAATTAAACGTAACTAGAAAAATGGATATGCTTCAATGGTAACAGAATTACTCACATTAGAAAGACTCTATATAAGCAAGCTTTATAGACAGACA
Organism: Protaetia brevitarsis; assembly: GCA_004143645.1. NCBI lineage: Eukaryota > Metazoa > Arthropoda > Insecta > Coleoptera > Scarabaeidae > Protaetia > Protaetia brevitarsis. The sequence goes on along the minus strand of RXPK01000202.1, from coordinate 171,319 downwards.
TTATATTTCTTTCAATTTTGTTATTTCAGACTGTTAGTGAATTTGTACCTTCTTATTCCTTCTCTTTCTGGGTTTAATCATAAATGAGGTCTAAATGTGACGTACCAGTATCTTGTACTATATACAAATTTCCTTTTCAGCATAGGATTCATAATTGCATATTTTTATTGTTTTAATTTGCAATTTATATTTCCTTAATAATATACATAATCCGTTGACATACCATATCGCATATTTCATACCCCAAACCTTGTAATAACTTCTGTTCCCCTAGGACTACCTGCAATTTTGTTTTCCGTTATTTGTCAGTACCCTTCCTATGTGTCAGAGCAGACGTCCCTGGGGATATATTATTATTGATGCCCTTGAATTTCGTAGTATTTCTTTATCTTACTTAAATATTTTCTGTTCTGTGTTCGAAGATGTTCATAAAAGTTCCGGTCTGAGAACTTAAACTGAGTGTTCAACAAAAAAATTAAATTACACAGTCTATTTATTGTTATAGCACATCAGTACTACATATTAGACGAAAATAAAAACAAAAGAACGGTAAAAAGCTGTTTACTCCCATTTTTAGTGTATCACAATACACTGTATCCCTATTCAAGTAAGCTTACAAAGAGTGTTTTAAACATAACCGGCAAGACGTAAAAATAACTGCTTATTAGTAGTGTTCCCACATATTGTTGCGAATGCAGTGTGATCGAGTTTGCGAGAATAAGTAAGGATGGTTGGTGGTTCTACGCCCGATCGACGAAGTTTTGATGGTAATAGTTCTTGAAGTATTAGTGGTGGATTGTGTTATTATATGTCAGTATTTTTGCTTAACATGGAGCTAATTAATTATGTCAAATGTGCGTATAAATAGAAAACGATCACTTGGTGATCAAGAACGTAAAATAATTGTGATATTGTTTTTAATTACCCTTCTTTTTTTCTTTTATTAGGCATGTGAACACATTTTTATATACCTGAAAAATCTACAATAATAAAATTGGCTTATATTACTGCTTTAGATAATCGTATATAAGCAGGTTAATTTAATTTGTACCGACTTCGCCCAAGCATTTGATTCATTTGGCCAATATAAGGCTCCTAGCCTGAACTGTATGGTATTCTTCTTGCGAGTTCTGAATGACATCTGGAGTGTCACAAGGATTCCATTCAATATTTACATTGATTTGTTCAATAGCTTGCACTGTGGTTTACTAACATACGCAAATGATTTTTAGTATTATCGGGAATGTCACAGATTGCGCACACCTACAAACTAACTTATTATTTATTTTTTCGGTTCCAATTTGTTGGACAATGGCCGGGAATTAAAAAACAATGTTTCTATTTCATGTGGCGTGAAACATGCCTTTTATGTAAAATTATGCACACGTCAATTAAAATATATAAACAAAATTCGTTCATAGTACATAAAATGTAATATAACATATAACATAAAATTTTCCTTAACAAAAAGGACGAAGACAACATTTTAAAATTATAACATGAATGGACTAACAAATATACAAAAGTGAATTCAATATTGAAAAGCGCTTTTCAATATTACAACAAATTAGAACTGAAAAATAATACGTTTTGGCTCAATAATACACAGCAAGAAACTTATTATTTATTGAGAGTTTATGATTGTTGAATAACATAGCATTTAGCGTGGGGAAATGTTCTGTCGTTTCATACGCAATGTGTTTGAACCCAATCACTGACCAATATACAGTTGTATTAGAATTTCTTACCAAAAGTGATAGCGTGCTCAATTAGGCTGTTTGATGCGTGATTGAAATTTTTACATATCGACCATGTTCTCAGTAGCTTCTAAAACAATAGGTTTTTGCTGTAAGATCGTGCCACAAATAACCTACATGGAATGAAACCTTTTTTTTTACTTCTCTTTGGTACAAGAAAGCAAGTTAAAGTATATGTCAATCATTTGTATTCGCATTATGCACACCAGCTGTTGGCAATTGCAAGCGTGGAAACCTTCTTAAAGTACTTATTATTTAGATTAAACGGAATTTATCCTGGTCGAGGAAGTGACTGTTATGCTTTGTTGTTGTAACAAAACTTTCATAGTTTATTTGATCGGCGATAACGCGACAAATGCGGTGCTGGATTTTTGTTTAATTTAATTACAAATATTGTTGATTCAGCATCACTTTTAGTTTGTGTTAGGCACAGCTTGGGCCAATGTCTTAATTAAGTCTGAGGTACACTGCCCGACAAAATTAATATCGTCGTCCACAATGAATTTTCGTACTTTCTATCTGATTTTTACAATTGTCAAGTGTTTTACACGTAAGTCCCCCAACAAACATCCTACCTGCATAAGCCGATGGCATCCAAATGCGCACCTCTTCAAACGATGAGCAGTTTTGGTAATCATTACGCTGTAAACAACGATATTAATGTTGTCGGGCAGTGTATATACTTGGTATGGTGAAAGATTTTAACGGATTTTGCGAATAATACTGTTTTTCAATACTTTACATGTATTTTGTATCTTTTCTTCACGCTCAAGTGTAATGTACCTACAATTTATTTATCTATAATTATCATAAACACTGTTATTATATATTCAGGGATGCGTTAACAATTCTGTCATTTTTTTTTGAGGTTATATTTCAATTATCTATGTTATTTTTGTCATTGCTGATCATCTGGTTTTATTTAAGCAAACGATTTTTATAATTTGTAGGTAATACAGCTTCGCACTTTCGACGTTTTCATTGTTATTCTGCAAATAGTATATCACTGTTAAACAAATATAGTTTTTATTATTACAAAACCCCAAACTTGACGCTTAGGTACGTCAACAAATCTCGCAACTCTTATAATCAGATATATAGTTATAATTACATACCATGTTCTCTGTATTTTCGGTATAATTTCATTTTATTTAATGTTTTAATACATAAACGAATGCTACATACAAATACATTCTTTTCAAATTAAAAATGCAGGGTCAATTTATGAATGTAACTCAATTACTCCAAATAAAATACATTCCCCAATTACTTCGTACAGAATACAATTTAAAGTATACCCTGTATCCCTTGTTCCTTTGTGGCTCTTAGTAAGCTCTTTCAGTGAACCCCAGCTGTTTCCTATTACGCATATGTATATGCCTACAAAGGGATACATTATAGAGAACGTTTGCAGCGATCGATATCAAAATATCTTAAGTCGTACGAATATAAATTATCCCGGTGCCGTAAGCTACAGAATAAACGAGAGTAAAAATTGTTAAATAAAGTCGATAACTTTCCAAAAAGAACCATTCCAGAAAAAATGTTGCCGCAGGTAAACTTTTAATTTGAATTTAGTATCAAAAAGGACGACGACAACATTTTAAAATTATAACACGAATGGACTAACAAATATACAAAAGTGAATTCAATATTGAAGCGCTTTTCAATATTACAACAAATTAGAACTGAAAAAAATAATACGTTTTGGCTGAATAATACACAGCAAGAAACTTATTATTTATTGAGAGTTTATGATTGTTGAATAACATAGCATTTAGCGTGGGGAAATGTTCTGTCGTTTCATACGCAAGATGCTTTCGAGAAAAATGTTGCTGCAGGTAAACTTTTAATTTGAATTTAGTATCTTTAAGGCGTAAATGGTTGTTCTTCTTTTCTTTTGTACTTCCGAGGTAGTGAAGTCATAAATTCTCTTCCATATTTTAAAAACATTAATAGAAAAGCTTTGTTTTATGTGTGTGGGATCAACTCATTAAGGAGAACTGTGAATTGTATTTAAAACTGTGTATAACGTTCAAATGCAATAATCGCTAAAACGGCTGAAACTTCCCAATACTTCAACATATAACCCGATGCTGTTAGATGGTACAATAAAATAAGTATGGGAAAGGCGTTTTGGCCAGTTTTATGTAGAGAACAGTGTTAGGTTCAAAATTACCATTCTAATGTTACAAATTTTAGGTTGATACGCGTAATAATATATTTATTTATTTATTTGTGTGTGGCGTTATTTGTGCCTGAGTAGTATTGCTGATGGTTTACGTTCTCAAGTAAGAACTGTACATTTTCCGTTCATAAGAATTACATTTTGTGCATTTACAAACCCATAAAACATACTTAACATACCTAAATTATAAATATAATAAGCTGCTCATATACAGAGAAGTTACAGGCAAGTGTTTCTTTAAATTAGTGCACATAACTTAACCTTTAATATAAGTGTCACGCTGAAACTAATCACAATTTTTTTTTATGGATGGTAAGAACAGTGTTACACTTTATAAAGGGGTGCAGTGTTACACTTTATTACTCCTTATTTTCAGTATAGGTAGTATTTGTGATAAAATCACTTTTAGATCCATTCATTTTACATTTTAATTTCAATAACGAAGAAAAACATTTAACATTTTGTCCAAAACTTTTGGATCTTTATAACTTCACCTCACCGATATGTATGATTTACATATTCATCAGTAGACGACATTCTTAATTAATATTTTAAGTACACACATATACTTATAAAAAACATGTAAGTACACATAATAATTTGCAATTATTATAATTTGTCTATAGATACAACGATTTGACTTATTCACTAGCATTCCAACTTCAGAAAAGAAATGTTTACCCAATCCTTCGAATACGGGCGGTTCACACGGACGTATTCACAAAGATTAGTATACTAAACCAAACCTCTATTATAAAAATATTTATGTTCGATTTTAAAATATATTGATATGCGTACATATGTACTTACATTTTTACAGTAAATATACGTTTTATATTAAACTTAAGTTAAATACTATGATTAGTGAATTCCTAATTGTAATTTTATATACCTTATCGGCTAAAAAAACTCGTCTTGTATATATTAGTATGTATCGTCGGTTTAGAGGTAAAACTCACTAAGTAACAATTTGTGAAATAATGAGTTAAGAGTAGGTATACATTTTTTGAGACGTATTCTACCATAAAAAATATCATCAAGTGCACCTCACAAGGAAACATAAGCAAGTGTCCCTCACCGATTTAAAAGAGACTTGGTATTTGGTATGTAGTACGTAATAGTAAAGGACTGCCAGACTAGTTTCCTTCTCACAATTATTGTTAATCGAGAACATTTCCCACTGCCATATTTTTTGCAAATTTGGTTTTTGTTATGTACTAAAAGTGCAAGAGGCTGTGTTTAATTCATCTGTATATATTAAACATGCCACAAAACACATAGCTCAATCTTTAAAAAAAAACATTTTTAACAAATATACGTGGTGATGGTGTTAAATGATATTTGGCAGGATGTAATTTGTATTCCACGCTAGCGCACATGTAGGTATAGTTGAGGGATCTTCTACCATATTAAATTTCAAATTATTTAACTGTACTTTCACGCACTTTTGAATATGAAATGAATGAATGCGTTCGACCAAAATACTTATAAGCGTACGCACTTTTGCTGGATACTACATTATGTAAACAATACTTTAACATATGCTGTGTAGTACGTATTACGCACGCGTATACACAACGATTTGCATTTCCTTTAGTTTTGTAGTGTCGCACAATAAAACACATTGTATGTTGGTACGGATATGTTTAAAAGAAAACGCATCCTGTATTCCAGGAAGTAATATTATTTATTTTGTTTATTTCTCCTTCTTTTGGGCTTAGCTCAATTGAAAAATTTTGGAAAATATATATTCAAAAAGTATATATGGCTACACATTATGTGTCAAGCACACTTTAAATATAAACAATGCAAACTTTCTAAGGACTACGATGCTCAGAAAAACTGAAACAAATTCAATTTTACGGAACAAATTACATTTGGAAATTTTATTTTAAATCCACGTCTCCATTACTTGGTTTCATTCCAATGAAAGATTTAAATAACTATCCACAAATGATGTAAATTCCGTAGATTACAATTTCTATAGTTAATTGAAATACCTAGGTCTTGCACCCGACACTTTCCAATTATACTCATAATTCGTAATCGTTTCGTATTTGAAATGTTAATTTTTGCAAGCGAATTAGCCTGAATTATAGAGTTTTCTAGTCGGGTATTTCAGATTAAACTAAGAGAACCGTAACTAAATTTTTAATTTGTACTAACGGAATGTACATGACATAGAAAAAAATAGAAGATAACAGTTACTTGACTTTTCTGCATTATTGTAATGCCAGAGAACTTCCTTTTTTTTGTTAATAAGACCTCAATTAAAAAGAATGTGCAATCGTGCAATAAACCAATGCATGTTTTGCAAATACACATACTTCTCTTAACCTACTTAATATAAAATCTCAAATGCTAGTGCAAGGTATGTAAT
>RXPK01000202.1:92014-164594 GCA_004143645.1 Protaetia brevitarsis | reverse complement strand
AAGAGGAGAGAGATCAATAACGACCTTGATTCGAGGCAGACATATTTCTGTCTGTTCTTTCTAAAATTAACGACTTTCTGAATAAAAAATCTCCAATTTTATTCCCAAATTTCATCTAAAGCTAATTTAATTGTTAAACAAAGTTTTCACAGACGATAAATCTTAATTCCAAATTACCACACGATTTGTTGGGTAATTTTTCTTGCAACGGACGACATTTCCAGTAATGTTCCTGTCCTTGAGCGGTCCAGTCCTCTCTGATGCTGAATGTACCATATAGTCTTCGATTGACCCGAACCAGGCGCCCATATCCCGACCTGTACAGTCCATAAAAGACCACCGATGTCCAGGAATTCGGTCCTGTAAAAGGGTACTGCTTCGTCAATTCTCCTAAAAAAATAAACGTATTATTTCAATTCTAGATGCACAATTCATTATCATCTTAATAAGAAATTTTATTTTAATTCCGTTCTGAAAATTGAGGTTGAAATCGTTTTGTAAACATAGCTAAACGATGCTCCCAGTCACTATGCGGGAAATTGATGTGATTAGGTTTATAAGTAGTTTTGTTTTGTGTTATAACGTTTACGAACCAATAATCCAGTGATTTAACCATCAAGGTTGGCTTACTCTGTTTTCAACAACGTTTATCTCAAATCTAATTACTACATTTGAACGGTCAGAAAACGGCGGGATTTTTAAAATTTTATTTCAAACCGTCATTTTAAGGTAAGAACTAATGAATTGAATCGCAAAAAGGGTGGGAATCACTTAATGAAACTAGTGCTTATTAATTAAACGAACTCACGGACTTACACTTGAAGATTATTAATCATAGATTTATGTCTGATATCTAAACAATCCATTTGAATTTTGATTTAAGTAAATAAATCACTTTTATTAGCACTTAAATGTTTTATTTACACATAAGGGTTGGGGAACACGATTAAGAACAATGACATTATATCCTAACACTCATTTAAACTGGTCTTAAACATTGAAACTTGAGGGCAGAGCACCAACTGACACAACATCCTCACCCAGCCACATTCCACGCGTACTGATTAAAATATAAGTAAAGTAACGAGCCTATTCAGATATTTTTTTTCATGTCACCGCCCCTCAGATCGGAAAATTTCATGCCTTGCATAGCCATCTGGCTGGCTGAGATTAGAACACACTTCTAAAATCACCAGTTTAAAAAAAAATAGATTGACACTGGCATTAGTAAAACTTGATTTTTTTCAATTCAATGAAATGTAATTTCATTTTAAAATTTATTTTTTTTAATCCGGGGCTTGTATGCTACTGGTGTAGCGTAACAATAACTTGGCACCCACGTAGTGGGGCGTAAAAGAATCATTGCTACCCGCACAAGCAAGGGGTTTTGATTTTAAAAGAAACATACGTCCCTATTTATACTACCAGTACAACATCGTAAAATCAATTTTACGTGGCGCTCAACCACTTAACTACTAGATTCATATAACAAAACCTCAATAAAATATAATCAAAGCAAAATGGATAAAACAGTAGAAGGGACTGAGAGCAGAGAGGCTGAACGCATATACCAAACCGGCGATCGACTTTTGAAGAACTTATTAGAATATTTAGAGGAGAAAAGGCAGAGAAAAGGAAGAAAAGGAAGTAACGGAAGGCACAGCAAGGCCAATAGCAAAGGCAGAAGGAGGAGACGGAGGATTTTATTGAAACTAGAGATGATACAATAACACAAAGCAAGACGTAGAACGCTAAATTCGAAGATATTTGAATACAGTAATAAACGAAGTGCGAACAAAGTGTAAGACACAGAGTGTCGAGTACAAAGTGAGAAAAGTATGATAGAACACTGGAGGAACATCACCAGGGTTCTTGGTAACAATCAGCAAGATCGTGAGAACCAGCCGTCGGCTAAGATCGGAACGAAGGGTGTAGGCAGGGAGATAAAAGACATCTTGCAAAAGCGCAAGAAACAAAAGGAACTCAAATTGTAACATATTGTCAAGAAAGGATTTTTAAAACTAAAAGAGTTGGGGGAACACCAAAAGGACAGAATAACAACAAGTAAAATCAATTCGAAGCAAAACATCTCCATAGTAAAAATTTGCAAGACAGAGAAACGTCAAAATGTCCCGTCAAATCAATATTTATTTTTAAAATCACAATTCGCATGTAACAGGGTCACAAAATCTTTAAAAAGGACAATTTTCACATCAAAAAAGAAAAAATATAGAGAATCAAAATCTATTTCACAAAATGGGAAAAGAAAAATAACATCGAAAAAGGTTCAGAAAAACACGTTAAGTCACAGACAAATCTCAAAAATGTAACCCAGAAACTAGATTCACATAAACGATACTTAGACCTATTTATTAAGACAATGATGAAAGGAGATGCAAAAAGTGGTCACAAGCATCAGAAAGAGTTATTCTAAAATTATTTAAATATTTTACAAAAAGTTAAAAAGTTGATAATTTAAATTTAAACTTAATTAGTTTATAATAAAAAGTAGTAAGTGGAAGGATGCCTTGACAAATAATCGAAAACATTTAAAAACAATTTAGTACGAAACACATAAAATAATTGAACAACTTGCAAATCTGATGTCAGAATTTAATTTTATATAATAACTCAAAAAGGGGAAATTACAAAGTGAAACTTATAGACTTAAACCTATTTAAACATACAAAATGAATAATAATCAGACGCGAGAGATTAAGAAAAGACAATTAAAAAAGGAACTCGAAATTGGCATAATAACAAAGAAGATACTTGAAAAAGAAGAATTTGAAGAGCATGAAAATAGAAAGTGAGCGTGATAAGAAAAGAAGGAAATAATGTATTAGAGAAGAATGCTAAAGCAAATGTTGAAATACATTATTATAAATGTGCAAATGTCATAAGTATAATGAAAAGGTTAAAAGTGCAGGACAATTAAAAGAAAAAGATCATATATAGAAATATGCCAAAGAGCAAAAGAAAAATATGATTATAAATAATTAAAAATTAAATAAATAATACACCAAAAAGAGTGCAATCACATAAATAAAGTATCAGTAAGATCTCAGAACACATCTTATATATATCTATTCTAATTATATTAAAAAAGATTTAAAAAAAATTCTCAATAAAGGGATTAAAACTTGCAAGTTAAAAATATCAGTTATATTAATAAGAGAAGCACTTTTATTTGATAAAAAGATAGCAAAACAATTTGGAATTAATTGATAAAAACACCGATATCAACTAAAAGGCAGATTCCACATTTATCAGTTATTTTGGTCACTACCAATGCTTACAGGTATTTTACTTCAAATTAGATTCACAGATAGGTTCAATACTTGTTCCGGAACCAGCTGGATAATCCGCTTGCTACATATCAAGGACGGTGAGTTGTGACAAGAATGCGAACATATCGGCTCTGTATAGGATAGCAAATTAGTTAATTCTTATCTTAAATTTAGAAGTAGATAAGTGTATGTTGCTGGTAAATGAAGAAGCGTAATTCGTTATTTGCACACTACAAAATTATTTTCACTTAAAGGGGGCAATTTGTTAATGGAGAAGATAACTGTAATATTCTAAACTATTTTAAAGGAATGTCACTATTTTACTTAAGTATATTTTAAACTTATTAGATATCAAAAAAAAGGATATAAGAGAGCAGCAGACAGCAGACGATGTCCAAGGTGATGTAGTAATCTCTGCATATTGGCAGGTCCGTCAAGGCATTTTTAATTGAGAATACCCGTCAGGAAGCCAGATGATCAGCATGAACCCTACACATGAAAAGAATATTAGAATTTGAATATATACTATACAAAGATATGACAGATCAAAATTTGGAATCCACCTTTAATTCAAGTGAACAGTCTAATTCTTTTACAGAGGATTTATTCTGTAAAATTTGTTAATAATTTTTATATGCACTGCGATCAATTGCTTGATATGTCAACAGACGACATGGGAATTGCTGGAAACTGGATTCTGTAACAATCTATGTGATAATGGTTGCCTACCTTTAAGGGGCAAGAATGAATTTATAGACGTTAATTATTTATAGTAATAAGCGTTTAAAAATTTCAAAATGTATTTTTCTAGAATTCAGAGCTCATACCTTTGTTATATAAAAAGGTAAGGTGATTCAGATTTTGTACTTTAATTTATTTCACATCGTGAAGATCTGACAACCTGTCGATCACAATGGCCATTCCATATGTAAACAATGAAGTCCTCAATTGTCGTTAAATAAGGATTATCAAAAAAGACAGTTGGACTCACTTGCTGGAGACAATCGCTTGCAAGTCAGTAAAAACAAGATTCAATTCGAACCATTCAATAACAACCTTGTCGAGCACGACAGACTCTGTCTGTTCTCATAAAAATTTAACGGCTATTTCGATAAAACCAATTTTATCCCAAATTACAACCTAAAATAATGGTTAATTGTTAAACAAGTTTCACATAATTTTATTCCAAATTACACACGATTTGGGTAATTTCTTCAAAACGACGACATTCCGGTAATGTTCCTGTCCTGAGCGACCCATCCTCTCTGACCTGATGTAAATCTACGAGGTACGAGGGCCCTTCGCCTGAACAGTCCGACCACCGATGATCCAGAATTCGGTCTGTAAAAAGGCACTCCTCGTCAAATCTACCTAAAAATAACGTATTAATTCAATTATAATCAAAAATTCAATTATACTTATAAGAAATATATTATAACCGTTCTGAAAATTTGAGTTAGAAAATGTTGTAACATAGCGAAGCGATCACAAGTCCACTATGGGGAAATTTGTGTATAGTTCTATATGTATGTTCATGTTTTTACGTTACGACCAATATCCGTGATTTACATAAGGTTGCTTTTTCCACACGGTATTCACAAATCTAATTACAAGCCATTTGAACGGTCAGAAAAGCGGAAGTTTAAATTCTTCAAACGTATTAAGTAAGAAACTATGAATTTGAATCGCAAAAGGTGGAATACTTATGAAACTTAGTTTATTATTAAACGAACCCATGGACTTACTGAGATTATACATAGATTTAAGTCTGATATAAAAAAGTCAATTTTAAAATTTCATTAAGTAAATAAAAATCACTTTATTCGCCTTAAAGTTCATTACACATAGGATTGAACACATTAAGACACGACATAATCATGCTAACACATCATTTAAAAACGGTCTTAAACATTGAATTTGAGGAGAGCACAACTGACAACATCATCCCACCAATCAACGCGTCTGAGTTAAATATAAGAAAGTAACGACCATTCAATATTTTTTTTTACCAACGCCTCGATGGAAATTTCAGCCTTGATGCATCGGCTGGTGAGACAGAACACCCTAAATCAAAATTTAAAAAATAGATGACACTGGTATATATAAACTTATTTTTTCAATTCAATTAATGTATCTTGTAAAAATTTATTTTTTTTTAATCCGGGCTGTTGCTACTGTGACGTAACCAAATAACACTTGGCAACCCAACGTTGGGTAACAAAGAATATGCTACCTCAAGCAAGGCGGTTTGTTTTATAAGAAACATAATGGGCTATTATTACAATACGTAAAATCCAATTTACGTGGCGCTCAAACCAACTAAAACTCAGACGCTAGATTCATTTTAACAAAACCTCAATGAAAATAATAATAACAAACAAAATGGATAAACACAATGTAGACAGTGGCGACTCTGAGAGCAGAGATAACCATAAACGAAAACCGGCGATGACTTTTTGAAGAACTTAATTCAAGAATACTTTAAAGTAGAGGAAAAGGCGAGAAAAGGAAGAAAAAGAGTAAGAAGCAGCAGAAGGCCATAACAAAGGCAGAAGAGAGAGAGGAGGATTTTATGAAACTAGAGAATGATATAAGTAACACAAACAGAGTATGACGCAAAATTCGAAAGATTTGATACATAATAAACGAACGTGCAACAACAGTGTAACAAGAGATGCAGGTACAAGTAGAAATATGCAAGAAACACTGAGAACATTCACCAAGGTCTTGGTAAAGCAACCACAAATCGACAACCCTAGAAAGGATCGCACGAAACAGGTGTTACAGGCAGGGAATAAAAGACATTTGCAAGCGGCAAGAACAAAAGGACTCCAAAATGTAATATTGCAAGAAAGGATTTTTTAAAACTAAAAGAGTTGGGGGAACAACCGCGAAAAGCGAAATAAAACAGTAGATCAATTAAAGCAAAACATTCATGTAAAATTTTCAAAAAGAAAAATCAAAATGTCGTCCAAATCAATAATTTATCTTTAAAAATCACAAATTCGCATGTACAGTCACAAAAGCAAAAATTTAAAAAGGACAATTTCAACAATCAAAAAGAAAAATATGAGACAAAATCTAATTTCACAATGGAAAAGAAAATAAACAATGAAAAGGTTCAGAAAACCACGATAATTCACAACACACAATCTCAAAAATGTAACCCAGAACTAGATTCACAATAACGATACTTAGATCGCTAAATTTATAAAGACAATGATGAAGAGATGCAAAAAGGGTCACAGCATAAAGAAATTATTCTACGAAATTATTAATATTTACAAAAAGTTAAAAGTTGATATTTAAATTTAAATTAATTAGTTTATAATAAAAATAGTATAGTGGGAAGATCCTTGAAACAATAATGAAAAACTCTATACACCAATTTAGTACGTAAACACACAATAAATAATTGAAACAACTTGCAATCTGCATGTCAAAAATTTTTCTTAATAAAATCAAAAGGGGAAAATTACAAAAAGTTGAGAATTATTAAAGACTTAAACTGTTAAACATCAAAATGAATAGTAGTAGACTGATATTAAGAATAAGAAACAATTAAAAAAAGAATCTAAAATTGCATAACATAACAAAGAAGAAATAACATAAGCGAAAAAGACAGAAATTGAAGAATGCATGGAAATAGAGTGGAGGTATAAGAAAGAAGGAAATATTATAAGAAGAAATGCTAAAGCAATGTGAAAATACATTATTATAAATGTGCAAAAATGCAAGTAATAATGAAAAGGTTAAATGAAAACTAAGAAAGAAGATCATATATAGAAATAATGCCAAAGAAGCAAAAAGAAAAATATGATTATCAAAAAGTAAAAATTAAATAAATATAGCAACAAATTAAGATCGCAATACATAAATAAAAGTATTTAGTAAGCATTCGAATTTAAATAACAGTCTAAATTTGTTAAAAAAGATTTTAAAAAAATTTCAATAAAGGGTAAAAACTTGCAAGTTAAAATTTCATTAATTATTAAAAGGAAGATTTTTATTTTGATAAAAAGGTTAGAGGAACATTTGAAATTAATTGATAAAAACACCGAATCAATAAAAGGCAGATTCCACATTACCTCAGTTATTTTATACAATCTTTAAGGTATTTTACCTCAAATTAGATTCACAGATGGTGTTACATACTTGTTGAACCACTTTGATAATCCTGCTTGTCTACAAGGACGGATAGATTAAGTGCAAGAAAGGAAATATTCGTGACGTAAGACAGCCTGTATGATAGCAATTAGTTAAATTCTTAATCTTAAATTTAGAAAGTAATAGTTATTGCTAAATTGAAAAGTAAAATTTTATTTGAGTCATAAAATTTTTTTCACTAGGGGCAATTTTTGTTATGGAGAGATATTTATATTCTAAACTATTTTTTTAAAAAGGGAATGTCCCTATTTTACTTAGTATATTTAAAATTATTAGATATAATAGAAAAAGGATATAATATTAGCAGCATGACAGCTAGACGAATGTCCAGGTGATGTAGTAATCTCTGTATTTGGCATGAAGGTCCGTCAAGGCAGTTTCCTTTAGAATTTTCCCCTTCAGGAACAAGATGATCAGCATGATACACCTACACATCGAAAAAAGAATATTAGAATTTGTAAGTAATATGCTATTACATATAAGATTTTGACGAGATCAAATTTGGATCCACCTTAATTCGAGTGAAACAGCTCTTATTTCTTTTTAACAGGTAATTTATTTCTGTAAAATTTGTTTAATAGGTTTTTATATGCACTGGCAGATCATCTTGCTTTGATATGTCAACAGACAGACATGAATTGCTGGAAATTGGAATTCTGGTAACAATAATCTATGTGTATATGGTTTGCCTAACCTTTTTGGGGGCATAGTAATCGAATTTTGATTGTTAATTATTTTAATGTATAAGCGTTTAAAATTCAAAATGTATTTTTCTAATAGTTCAGAACTCATACCTTTGTTTATATAAAAAGTTAAGAGTGATTCCAGAATTTATTAATTTAATTTTTAGTTTCACATCGTTGAATTTAGATCTGACACTCCTGTCATTCACATGGCCATTCTCATATGTAAAAACAATGGAAGCTCCCTCATTTCGGTTAGAATAACGGTTTCTTCTCACAAAAAGACAGTTGGACTCCTTGCTTGAGACAATCGCTTTCGATTCAGTTAAAACATTCTTCAATTCGAACCAATTCATAACCCGAAACCTTGATCGAGGCAGACATAATTTCTGTCCGTTCTCTTAAAATTTTATTATTCGCTTTTTCTCGATAAATCCAATTTTTATCTCCAAATTTCAATCTATAAAGTAATGGTAATGTTACAAGTTTTTTTCACAATAAACTCTTATTCCAAATTACACACGATTTTTGGGTATTTTTTCTTCATTGAAACACGAAACATTTTCCGAGTAATGTTCTGTCCTGAGCGGCCATCCTCTCTGATCTGAAGTACCTATCTTCGATGTACCCGAAACAGGGCCCATATCTCGACTGGGTACAGGTCTGACCATACCCGCATGGAGTCGGCAAAAATTCGTCCTGTAAAAATGTTTACTTCTCTTTCGTCAAATCTACTAAAACAAATAAACCGTAATATTTCAATTCTACTTCAAATTTCAATTATACTTTATAAAATTTTATTTTAGATCCGTTCTGAAGAATTTGAGGTTAGAAAATCGTTTGTAATCATAGCTAAACGAGCTCCAGGTCAACTATGGGGAAATTGTGTAACGAGATATAAGTATGTATGTTTTTAACGTTTACGGAACCAATATCCAGGTGATACCAAAAAGGTTGGCTACTCTCTGTTTACACGTTATTCAATCTATAATAATACCTCCTTTGACGGTCCAGAAAACGCGGATTTTTATAAATTTATTTCAAACGTATTAAGTAAGCAAACTTGAATTGAAATCGCAAATTAGGTGAATCACTTAATGAACTTAGCTCGGAGTTAAATATAAACGACTCACGGACTTACCATGAGATTATTATCCATTAGATTTATTCGGATATTAAACTAAGTCACTATTTTGAAATTTGATTTAAGTCAAATAAAATCACTTTTATTCGCACTTAAATGTTTCATTTACACATAAGGGATGAACACGATTAAGACACGTACATTATCAATGCCTAAACATCATCTTAAAACTCGGATCTGTAAAGAAATTGATCTTGAGGAGGAGCAAACTGACAGAAATCCTCCCAACCACATCCCAACGCGTCCTGAGTTAAAATATAAGAAAAGTACCGAGCTAATTTCAATATTTTTTATGTCACCTCCCCGCCCCTCGATCGGAATATTTCATGCCTGCATGCACGTGGCTGGTGAGATAGAAACACTCTAAATCAAAGTTAAAAAAAAATAAATACACTGGCATATATAAAACAGCTCACTTTTTTCAATCCAATTAATGTAGATTCTTTTAAAGAGTGTAATTTATTTTTTAATCGGCTGTATGCTAACTGATTGTAGCCGTAACAATAAAACTTACGCAACCCAAACGTGTGGGGCGTTAACAAAGAATATTGCTACCACAAAAGCAGGGGTTGTTTTTAAAAGAAACCTATTCCTAGTTTATAACAATCGTAAAATCATATTTTACGTGGCGCTCAAACCAATTAACAACTAGATTTCATTTAACAAAACCTCAATAAAAATAATAACAAAACAAAATGGAATAAAACATGTAGAACAGGGCGACTCTGAGAGCAGAACGAGTAACGCATACCAAAACCGGGATGACTTTTGAAGACTTATTAAGAAATTTTAAAGAAGAGAAAAGGCGAGAAAAGGAAGAAAAAGAAGTAAGAAGGCAGCAGAAGGCATAAAGGCAGAAAGGAGAGAGAGGAGGATTTTATGAAACAGAGATCATAATAAGTAGCACAAGCAAGAGTATGACGCTAAATTCGAAAGATTTGATACATTAATAAACGAAGTGCAAACAACGTGTAACACAGAGATGCCAGGTACAAAGTGAGAAAATATGCAAAACACTGAAGAACATTCACAGGTCTTGTAAAGCCAATCAACAATCGACACACCTAGAAAGGATCGACGACAGGTGTTCAGGCAGGGAATAAGACATCCTCCGCACAAAGCCGCAGAGAACAAAAGGAAAACTCAAATGTAAATATTGCCAAGAAAGGATTTTTAAAAAACTAAAAAGAGTGGGGATAAACGCAAAAGGACAGAATAACAACAGTAGATCAATTAAAGCAAAACATTCATGTAAAAATTTCAAAACAGAAAAAGTCCAAAAAGTCGTCAAAATCGAAAATATTTATCTTAAAATCACAAGTGCGCGAATGTACAGTCAGCAAAAAATTTAAAAAGGACAATTTCCTCAAAAAGAAAAAAATATGAGACAAAATCTCTTTCACAAAATGGAAAAGAAAAATAAACAACGAAAGGTCAGGAAAAATCGGACGTTATGTCACACACACAATTCATCGAAATATTAAAGGGTGGTACCCAGAGAGAGAATATCGACAAATAACAGATACTTAGACCTAAACTTTATTAGACAATGACTGAAGAAGAAGTCGCAAAAAGTGGTCCACCCATAGAGAAAAGAAGTTATTCTAAAATTATTTAAATATTTACAAAAGTTAAAAAGTTGATAATTTAAATTTAAATTAATTAGTTTATAAAAAAATACGTAGTAAGTGAAGGATGCTTGAACAATAATGAAAACATCTATACAACATCTTAGTACGTAAACACATAAAATAATTGAAACAAACTTGCAACTGCATGTCAGAAATTTAATTTAATAATAACTCAAAAGGGGGGAAAATTAGAAAGTTGAAATTAATAAGACTTAAACTGTTAAACCCATAACAAATGAATATAGTAGACTGGTAAATATTGAAAAAAGAACAATTAAAAAAAATCAAAATTGCATAATAAGAAGATACATAAGGAAAGAGAAATTTTGAAGATGCAATGGAAAATAGGAGTGAGGTGATAAGAAAAGAAGGAATATGTATATGAGAAGAAATGCTAAAGCAAAAGGGGGGAAATGTGAAAATACATTATTATAATGTGCAAAATGCAGTAATAATGAAAAGGTTAAAAATGAGAAAATTAAAGAAAGAAGAAATCATAATAGAAATATGCAAAGAAGCAAAAAGAAAATATGAATTAAAAATAAGTAAAAAATAAATAAATATTAGCACAAATAAGAGCAAATACCTAAATAAAGTATAGTAAGATTCGAATTTTAATAAACAGTCTAATTATATTAAAAAGATTTTAAAAAAATTTAATAAAGGGGATTAAAACTTGCAAGGTTAAAATTATCATTATTAGTTAAAAGGAAGATTTTAATTTGATAAAAAGGTTAGAAACATTTGAATTAATTGTAAAAACAACAGATCAATAAAAGGCAGATTCCACATTACTCAGTTATTTTATAACCATCTTAAGAGTATTTTTACTCAAATTAGATTCAACAGATAGTGGTTAATACTGTGGAAACGCAGCTTTGGATAAAATCCCTCTTGTTACAAGTGACGGTAGATTGAAGTGGCAGAAAAGGATACTATCAGGACAGTAGACAGCCTGTATGATAGAATTTTAGTTAAATTCTTAATCTTAAATTAGAATAGATAGTTATGCTTTAATTGAAAAGTAAATTTTATCTTTGAGTCATAAAATTTATTTTCACTTAGGGGGGCTTTGTATCGGAGAGAGTATTTAATATTCTAAAACTATTTTTTAAAAAGGGGAATGTCATATTTTTTAACTTAAGATATTGTTAAAACTTTATTAGATATAATAGAAAAAGGATATAAATGTAGCAGCAGCAGCTAGACGATGTCCAGGTGATGTAGGTTACTTCTGTTTTGCAGCTCCGTAAGGCATTTTCCTTTAGAATTTTCCCTTCAGGAAGCAAGATATCAGCAGTGATACACCTACACATGCGAAAAAAGAATATTAAATTTGTTAGTATAGACTAGTTACATAATTTGACAAGATCCAAATTTGGATTCCACTTTAATTCGAGTGAAACAGTCTTATTTCTTTTACTCAGAGTATTTTTTCTGTAAAATTTGTTTTAATAGGTTTATATGCACTCGGCAGATCATTTGCTTGATATCAAACAGACAAGACATGGGAATTGGGAAGCAATTGGAGTTCTGTAACAATTCTATGTGTATAAATGGTTGCCTAACCTTTGGGGGCATAAGTAAGAATTTTAGATTGTTAATTATTTATAGTAATAAGCGTTTAAAAATTTCCATGTATTTTTCTAAATAGTTCAGAGACTCATACCTTTGTTATATACAAAGTGTAAGGTGATATCCAGATTTTGTAATTTACATTTATTTTCACACGTTGAAATCTGACAATCCTGTGATCACAAGGCCATTCTCATATGCTAACAATGGAAAGCTCTCATTTCGGTTAAGCATAACGGTTTTCTCACAAAAGACAGTTGGACTCCTTGCCTGGAGCAATCGCTTTCGGATTCAGTTTAAAAACATTTTCAATTCGACCATTCAATAACCGAACCTTGATCGAGCAGACAATTTCTGTCTGTTCTCTATTAAATTTAACGGCTTTTTCGATAAAATCCAATTTTATCCCAAATTCAATCAAAAGTAATGGTTAATTGTTAAACAAAGTTTTCACATAAATCTTATTCCAAATTAACACACGATTTTTGGGTAATTTTTCTTCAACGACGACATTTCCGAGTATGTTCCTGTCCTGAGCGCCCATCCTCCTGAGCGACCATCCTCTCTGATCTGAAGTACCTATCTTCGATGTACCCGAACCAGGGCCCATATACGCCTTGCCCACAGTCCTGACCACAACGATGATCGCAGAATTCGGGCTCCTGTTGCAAAAAGGTACTCTGGTCAAATCTACCTAAAGGAAATAAACGTATTATTAATTCTAATCAAATTCAATTATACTTATAAGAAATTTATTTTAAACGTTCTCACACACTTGGAGGTTAGAAATCGTTGTAACAATTAGTAAAACGACTCCAGTCACTATGGGGAATTTGTGTAATTAGGCTTTATAAGTATTTGTATGTTTTTAAGTTACGGAACCAATAATCGCAGTCGATTTTACCATCAAGGGTTGGCTACTCTGTTTCACACGTTTATCAAGTCTAATACAACTCCAATTTGACGGTCAAAAACCGGGATTTTTAAAATTTATTTCAAACGTATTTAAGTAAAAACTTGAAATTTGAATCGCAAAAAGGTGGATCACTTAATGAAGACATAGTGTTATTAAATTAAACGACTCACGACATACCTGAGATTATTATCCATAGATTTATGTCTGATTAAAAGTCATTTAATTGATTTAGTAATAAAATCACTTTGTAGCCTAAATGTTTCATTTACACATAAGGGATAGAACACATTAAGACCGACTTTCATGCCTAACACATCATTAAACTGTCTTAAACATGAATTTGAGGGAGAGCACAATGACACTCTCCCACAGCGTACTGAGTTAAAATTAAGAAAGTAACGAGCTATTCAATATTTTTTTATGTCACGCCCCTCGATCGGAATTTCATGCCTTGCATGCATCCGGGCTGGTAGATAGAACACTTCAAAATCAAGTTAAAAAAAATAGATGACACTGGCATTTAAAACTTGTTTTTTCAATTCAATTAAGTATTCTTTAAAAATTTATTTTTTTAATCCGGGCTGTATGCCAACTGTGTAGCGTAACAAATAATTGGCACCCAACGTGTGGGCGTACAAAGAATATTGCCCCCAAAAAGCCAGGGGTTTGTTTTAAAGAAACATATGTCTATTATTACATAGTAAAATCAATTTACGTGGCGCTCAACCAACTTAACTAACTAGATTCTTTAACAAAAACTCAATAAAATATAATAACAAAACAAATGGATAAAACAGGTAGACAAGGGACTTAAGAGCAGAGAGTACCATACCAAAACGCGATGACTTTTGAAGACTTTAGATAGTTTAAGAGGAGGGAGAGGAGAGAGTAGGAAGGCAGCAGAAGGCATACAAAGCAGAAGGAGAGGACGAGGATTTATGAAACTAGAGAGGATAAAAGTAACAAAAGAAGAGTATGACGCTAATTGCCAAGATTTGATACATTAAAAACGAAGTGCAACAACAGTGAACACAGAGATGCAGGTACAAAGTGAAAAAATATCAAGACCTGAGAATTCACCAGGTCTTGGTAAAGCAACAACAAATCGTAAACACCTAGAAGGATCGACGCAGGGGTAGCAGGGATAAGACTTTGAAAAAGCGCCAAGAAAAAGGACTCAAAATGTAAATATTGCAAGAAAGGAATTTTAAAACTAAAAGAGTTGGGGGAAACGCAAAGGACAGAATCACAAGTAGTCATTAAAGCAAACATTCATGTAAATTCAAACAGAAAAATCAAATGTCGTCAATCAAATATTTATCTTTAAATCACAAATTCCATGTACAGTCACAAAAATTTAAAAGGACAATTTCACATAAAAAAAAAAATATAGAGACAAATCATATATCACAAAAAAGAAAAAAAAACATCGAAAAGTTCAGAAAAAAACTTAATGTACACACACAATCTCAAAATGTACCCAGAAACTAGATTCCATAAACGATACCTAGACCTAATTTATTAACAATGATGAAAGAGAGCAAAAAGTGGTAACAGCATAAGAAAAGAGTTATTCTAAATTATTTAATATTTACAAAAGTTAAAAGTGATATTTAAATTTAAATTAATAAGTTTATAATAAAAATAGTGTAGTGGAAGGATGCATTGAACAATAATGAAACACTAAACAAAAATTAGTACGTAACACATAAATAATGAACACTTGCAAATCTGCATGTCAAATTAATTTAATAATAACTAAAAGGGGGAAATTACAAAGTTGAAATTAAAAAGACTTACTGTTAAAATACAAAATGATATGTAGACTGTATATTGAAGAATAAGCAAAAAAAAGAATCAAATTGCATATAACAAGAAAATCACTAGGAAAGAAAATTGAAGATGCATGGAAATAGGAGTGAGGTGATAAAAAGAAGGAAATATGTATGAAGAAAATGCTAAAGCAATGTGAAAATCATTATTAAAAATGTGCAAAATGCAGTTTGAAGTAGAATTAAAGAAAAGATCATATTAGAAATATGCAAAGAAGCAAAAGAAAAATATGATTATAAATAAAAATTAAAAATAGTAGAAAAATAAGAAGCATAAATAAAGTATTAGTAAGATTCGAATTTAATAACAGTCTAATTATATTAAAAAAGATTTAAAAAAATTTCATAAAGGGATTAAAACTTGCATTAAAATTATCATTATTATAAAAGGAAGATTTTATTTGATAAAAGGTTAGAAACATTTGATTAATTGTAAAACACCGTCAAATAAAAGCAGATCACTTATCAGTTATTTCAACCAATACTAAGGTATTTTACTCAATTAGATTCACAGATGGTGTACAATTTTGGAAACAGCTTGGTAATCCTGCTTTTACAAGACGTAGATTAAGTGCAAGAAGGATATTCAGGACGTAACAGCCTGTATATAAGCAATTAGTTAATTCTAATCTAAAATTAGAAGTAGATAGTTATCGCTTAAATTGAAAAGTAATTTTTTGAGTCTAAAATTTATTTTCACTTGGGGCATTTGTTATGGAGAGAGTATTCTAATATTCTACTATTTTTTAAAAAGGGATGTCACTTTTACTTAAGTATATTTCTTATTAGATATAAAAAGGATATAAGATGTAGCAGCAGCAGCTGACGATGTCCAGGTGATGTAAGGTAATCTCTGTATTGGCAGGTCGTCAAGGCATTTCCTTTAGAATTTTCCTTCAGGAGCAGATGATCAGCAGTGAACACTACACACGAAAGATATTAGAATTTGTTAGTATACTATACTAGATTTTGACAGATCAATTTGGATCCACTTTAATCGAGTGAACAGTCCTTTCTTTTACAGAGTATTTATTCTGTAATTTTGTCTTAATAATGTTTTTTTGCACTGGCAGTCATTTGCTTTGATATGTCAACAGCAGACAGGATTGCTGGAAAATTGGATCTGTATTCTTGTGTTAAATGGTTGCCTACCTTTTGGGGGCATAGTAATGATTTTGATTGTTAATTATTTTATAGAATAACGTTTAAAAATTTCAAATGTATTTTTCTAATAGTTCAAGACTCATACTTTGTATATAAAAAGTGTAAGGAAATCCCAGATTTTGTAATTTAATTTATTTCACATCGTTGAAACTTGACATCCTGTCGCATCAATGGCCATTCTCATATGTAACATGGAAGCTCCTCATTTCGGGTAGAATACGGTTCTCACAAAAAACAGTTGACTCCTTGCTTGGAACACACGCTTTCGATTCAGTTAAAAACATTTTAATTCGAACCATTCAATAACCGAACCTTGATCGAGGCAGACATATTTCTGTCTGTTCCTTAAAAATTTAACGCTTTTTCCTAAAATCCAATTTTATCCAATTTCAACTAAAAGTAATGGGTTAATTGTTAAAACAGAAGTTTTTCACATAAATCTTATTCCAAAATACACACGATTTTTGGGTAATTTTTCTTCAACGACGACATTTCCGAGTAATGTTCCTGTCCTGAGCGGCCCATCCTCTCTGATCTGAAGTAAAACCATTCGATGTACCGACGAGGCCCATATCCGACCTGTCAGTCCGACACCGTGATCGCAGATCGGTCCTGTAAAGGTATCTTCGTCAAATCTACCTAAAAATAAACGTAATATTCAATTCTAATCAAAATTCAATTATACTTATAAGAATTTTATTTTAATCCGTTCTGAAATTTGAGGTTAGATCGTTGTAACATAGCTAACGAGCTCCAGTCACTATGGAAATTGGTGAAATTAGGTATAAGTATTGTTTGTTTTTACGTTACGACATATCCATGATTTACCATCAAGTTGCTAACTCTGTTTCACACGTTTTTCAAATCTAATATATCCATTTGAACGGTCAGAAACGCGGATTTTTAAATTTATTTCAAACGTATTTAAGTAAGAAACTATGATTTGAATCGCAAAGGTGGAATCCTTATGAACTTTAGTGTATAATAAAACGAACTACGGCTACCTGGATTATTATCCATAGATTTATGTCTGATATTAAACAAGTCACATTTTGAATTTGATTTAAGTTAAAATCATTTTATTCGCCTAAATGTTCATTTACACATAAGGGATTGAACACGATTAAGACACGACATTATCATGCCTAACACATCATTTAAACTGTCTTAAACATTGAATTTGAGGGGAGCACAACTGACACATCCTCCACCACACCCACGCGTACTGGTTAAAATATAGAAGTAACGAGTTTCAATATTTTTTTTATGTACGCCCTCGTCGGATTTCATGCCTTGCAGCCATCTGGCTGGTGAGATAGAACCTTCAAATCAAGTAAAAAAAAAAAGATGACCTGGCCAATTAAAATTGATTTTTTCATTCAATTAATGTTTTCTTTTAAAATTTATTTTTTTTAATCCGGGTGAATGCTACTGTGTAGCGTACAAAATAAACTTGGCACCCAACGTGTGGGCGTAACAAAGATAGTGCTACCAAACAGGGGTTTGTTTTAAAAGAAACATAGGTCCTATTTATATACAATCGTAAAATCAATTTTACGGGCGCTCAACAACTTAACTAACTGATTATTTAACAAATCAAAAAAATATAATAACAAAACAAAATGGATAAACATGTAGACAAGGGGACTCTGAGAGCAGAGAGTAACTACCAAAACCGCGATGACTTTGAAGACTTATTAGAATATTTAAAGAGGAAAGGCGAGAAAGGAGAAAAGAAGTAAGAAGGCCAGCAGAAGGCCATACAAAGGCAGAAGGAGAGAGAGGAGGATTTTATGAAACTAGAGATGATAATAAGTAACACAAAGCAAGAGTATGACGCTAAATTCGAAAGATTTGATACATTAATAAACGAAGTGCAACAACAGTGTAACACAGAGATGCAGGTACAAAGTGAGAAAATATGCAAGAACACTGAGAACATTCACCAGGTCTTGGTAAAGCAACAACAAATCGTACAACACCTAGAAAGGATCGACGACAGGGTGTTACAGGCAGGGAATAAAAGACATTTGACAAAGCGCAAGAACAAAAGGAACTCAAAATGTAAATATTGCAAGAAAGGATTTTTAAAACTAAAAGAGTTGGGGGAACACGCAAAAGGACAGAATAACAACAGTAGATCAATTAAAGCAAAACATTCATGTAAAAATTTCAAACAGAAAAAGTCAAAATGTCGTCAAATCAAATATTTATCTTTAAAATCACAAATTCGCATGTACAGTCATCAAAAAATTTAAAAAGGACAATTTTCAATCAAAAAAGAAAAAAATATAGAGACAAAATCTATTTCACAAAATGGAAAGAAAAATAAACAATCGAAAGGTTCAGAAAACACGGTTAATGTCAACACACACAATCTCAAAAATACACCCAGAACTAGATTCACATACAACGATACTTAGACTAAAATTTATTAGACAATGATGAAAGAGATGCAAAAGTGGTGTCACAGCATAAGAAAAGAGTTATTCTAAAAATTATTTAAATATTTACAAAAAGTTAAAAAGTTGATAATTTAAATTTAAATTAATTAGTTTATAATAAAAATAGTAGTAGTGGAAGGATGCCTTGAACAATAATGAAAACATCTATACAACATTTAGTACGTAACACATAAAATAATTGAACAACTTGCAAATCTGCATGTCAGAATTTAATTTAATAATAACTCAAAAGGGGGGAAAATTACAAAGTTGAAATTATAAGACTTAAACTGTTAAACATACAAAATGAATATAGTAGACATGTATATTGAAGAATAAGAACAATTAAAAAAAGAATCAAAATTGCATAATAACAAAGAAGAATACATAAGGAAAAGAAGAAATTGAAGATGCATGGAAAATAGGAGTGAGGTGATAAGAAAAGAAGGAAATATGTATAGAGAAGAAATGCTAAAGCAAATGTGAAAATACATTATTATAAATGTGCAAAATGCAAGTAATAATGAAAAGGTTAAAAATGAGAAAATTAAAGAAAGAAGATCATATATAGAAATATGCCAAAGAAGCAAAAAGAAAAATATGATTATAAATAAGTAAAAATTAAATAAATATTAGCACAAATAAGATGCAATACATAAATAAAGTATTAGTAAGATTCGAATTTTAATAACAGTCTAATTATATTAAAAAAGATTTTAAAAAAAATTTCAATAAAGGGGATTAAAAACTTGCAAGTTAAAATTATCATTATTATTAAAAGGAAGATTTTATTTTGATAAAAAGGTTAGAAACATTTGAATTAATTGATAAAAACACCGATCAAATAAAAGGCAGATTCCACATTACTCAGTTATTTTCATACCAATCTTAAGGTATTTTTACTCAAATTAGATTCACAGATAGGTGTTACATACTTGTTGGAAACCAGCTTGGATAATCCTGCTTGTCTACAAGGACGGTAGATTAAGTGCAAGAAAGGATATTCAGGACGTAGACAGCCTGTATGATAGCAATTTAGTTAAATTCTTAATTAATTTAGAAGTAGATAGTTATTGCTTAAATTGAACAAGTAAAATTTCATTTGAGTCATAAAATTTTATTTCACTTAGGGGGGCATTTGTTATGGAGAGAGTATTTAATATTCTACTATTTTTTAAAAAGGGAATGTCACTATTTTACTTAAGTATATTTTAAAACTTATTAGATATAATAGAAAAAGGATATAATATGTAGCAGCAGACAGCTAGACGATGTCCAGGTGATGTAGGTAATCTCTGTATTTGGCAGGTCCGTCAAGGCATTTCCTTTAGAATTTTCCCTTCAGGAAGCAAGATGATCAGCAGTGATACACCTACACATCGAAAAAGAATATTAGAATTTGTATAGTATACTTTACAATAGATTTTTGACAGATCAAATTGGGATCCACCTTTCAATTTCAGAGTGAACAGTCTTATTTCTTTTACAGAGTATTTATTTCTGTAAAATTTTGTTTAATAATGTTTTTATATGCACTGGCAGATCATTTGCTTTGGATATGTCAACAGACAGACATGGGAATTGCTGAAATTGGATTCTGTAACAATTCTATGTGTATAAATGGTTGCCTACCTTTTGGGGGCATAGTAATGAATTTTAGATTGTTAATTATTTTATAGTAAGAAGCGTTTAAAAATTTCAAATGTATTTTTCTAATAGTTCAGAGACTCATACCTTTGTTATATAAAAAGTGTAAGGTGATTCCAGATTTTGTAATTTAATTTATTTTCACATCGTTGAAGATCTGACAATCCTGTCGATCACATGGCCATTCTCATATGTAAAACAATGGAAGCTCCTCATTTCGGTTAGAATAACGGTTTCTCACAAAAAGACAGTTGGACTCCTTGCTTGGAGACAATCGCTTTCGATTCAGTTAAAAACATTTTCAATTCGAACCATTCAATAACCGAACCTTGATCGAGGCAGACATATTTCTGTCTGTTCTCTTAAAATTTAACGGCTTTTTCGATAAAATCCAATTTTATCCCAAATTTCAATCTAAAAGTAATGGTTAATTGTTAAACAAGAGGTTTTCACAAAAAACTCTTATTCCAAATACACACGATTTTTGGGTAAATTTTTCTTTCAACGACGACATTTCCGAGTAAGTTCCTGTCCTGAGCGGCCCATCCTCTCTAATCTGAGTACCTATCTTCGATGTACCCGAACGAGGCCCATATCCGACCTGTAAGTCCTGACACACCCGATGATCGCAGATTCCGTCCTGTAAAAAGGTACTCTTCGTCAAATCTACCTAAAAAAATAAACGTATTATTTCAATTCTAATCAAAATTCAATTATAACTTATAAGAAAATTTTATTTTAATCTCGATTCTGAAAATTTGAGGTTAGAAAATCGTCTTGTAACATAGCTAAACGAGCTCCAGTCACTATGGGGAAAATTTGTGTAATTAGGTTTATAAGTATTTGTTATGTTTTTACGTTACGAACCAATATCCAGTTGATTTACCATCAAGGTTGGCTACCTCTGTTTCACACGTTTATTCAAATCTAAATATAACTCCATTTGAACGGGTCAGAAAACGCGGGATTTTAAAATTTATTTCAAACGTATTTAAGTAAGAAACTATGAATTTGAATCGCAAAAGGTGCGAATCACTTAATGAAACTTTAGTGTTATTAATTAAACGAACTCAACGGACTTACCTGAGATTATTATCCATAGATTTAATGTCTGATATTAAACAAGTCACATTTTGAATTTGATTTAAGTAAATAAAATCACTTTTATTCGCACTTAAATGTTTCATTTACACATAAGGGATTGAACACGATTAAGACACGACATATCATGCCTAACACATCATTTAAACTGGTCTTAAACATTGAATTGAGGGAGAGCACAACTGACAACATCCTCCCACCACATCCCAACGCGTACTGAGTTAAAATATAAGAAAGTAACGAGCTATTCAATATTTTTTTTATGTCACCGCCCCTCGATCGGAAATTTCATGCCTTGCATGCCATCTGGCTGGTGAGATAGAACACTTCTAAATCAAAGTTAAAAAAAAATAGATGACACTGGCATATATAAAACTTGATTTTTTTCAATTCAATTAATGTATTTCTTTTAAAATTTATTTTTTTTTAATCCGGGCTGTATGCTACTGTGTAGCGTAACAATACTTATGTGTAGTAGAGAAATTGTCGCATAGATGGCGCATCTCCTATTTCATTCCAGTAACAGATAATATTTCGCACAAAATAGGCTGGAAACTACGATTATAACATACTAATCTGTAATATTACTAGAACAACATCTGATCGCCATTGAAAGGACGATTTCTTTAGCGGCACACTAGAGTATTAGGGTGGTCACTGCGACCAACTCCCCAATACTACTAGGACTTACAACATTCTAACGGCAAATCCCTGCTTAGTGCATGGGTTCTTGGAGATAATATTATTTTCATTTCGATTGAAAATAATCACGGCATTTTGTTGGTTTACACTTAAGTTTAAAATGAATAAATGTTAGAGAAGAAGCAGGAAAAACGTCTTGAATCAACATGCTTATGGTTTTTCGCCAGTTATCAAGTTCAAAATAAAGAGGACTTGAATCAACTATCAATATCTTTCATTTAAAAGAATAAACTGTTTCAAATATATTATTTCGGAAGAAATGCGTGAATTTATTAAAATTATATTCCTTTTCAAGGAAACGCCAAATCATGTTGGCCATATAGAAAACGCAAAAACTTTTGGTTTAATGCAATTCCTTTTAAATGAAAAGGATATTTCTCTCAGTATGCATTGGTGGAATAAAATCCTAGAATGACATCTATACAAATTGCTCACGGAAATAATGTTAGTGCAACTGTTTTATTTTACATTTGAATAAAAATATGGGTCGTACAAAATTAGCACATTGCCAGAACTTTTACCCAACGATTATTACTGTCGCATGGAATTTTGTGAATTAATGATTAATAGATATCCCAAACATGAATATTTTTTCAATAATATACTATTTACCAAGAAATAGATACTTTATTTACTGTTGTTAAGTTTTTTAGAATCTATGTTTTTTTTATTTTACGTGATTATTGACTTTTCAAACTCTTTTTGTTTTTTTTTGTTTTGATATTGTTTTATGAGTTCTGTCACTGTAATTTACAGTTTACATTATCTAATGCGTCCATATAAAAATAAGCATGAATAGAAAAGAAGCGTAAATAGATTTTAGTTATCTAATGAGTATTGTCTTATTATTTCCCTTTTCACTAATACAAATGTAATGTTGGATCTAATATTACTTTTACAAACTTCATAAATCGTGCAAACTTCTCCTAAACCCCTCACCACAAACTGCACTAAACTGGACGTACGTTTCAATAGCAAAGCTATCATCATCAGCAGAAACACTGAACTAAATAACTACACTAAAACTACACCTAATTTATACCTAAAAAACGGTCAAGGTACATTAATCACGGTCATGGCTGACTGCCGTCAATGCTTAATAGTCACTAATCCTAATCCGTCTAATCTACTACTTATGCTTAATAAACCGTAAAGACAAGAATTAAGGGTCCTAAATCTGAATCATTAAAATATGTTGTTTTTATATATTTCCATACCTCATAACAATTTAATTGTACATAGTTGTTTACGTTTTCTAACTAATTTTATATTGTCAACCTTATGGTTTCTTCAAGCATATGTAGGGCTACACTAGATTTGTAAACCTTCTAAATTTAAGATGAGCAAAATGCTCCTTGTAACGTGTTTTAAATTGATCTTTTAGTTTGCCCAATATATACATGATCACAATCTTTACAAGATATTTTATAAATACCTGATTTGTCCAAATTATCTACTTGATCTTTAGGGTGCCTAAAATATTTTAAGACTGTTATTTGAAGTAGAACTATGTCCAGATTGAATTTAGAGAAAATTTTTTGTAGACCTTTCGTGTAACTTGGATAAAATGGTAATTTGACATATTTCTTAATTTTTCCTTGTCACTAATTTCTAAAGTACTCATATTTTTAATTTTTAATTTGTTTTTGTGTTTTTCTGATGGTATTATATACAACGTCTTCTGAGAATCCATTAAATGCAGCGATATTAATAATTTCTTTATTTCTTTATTATATCGTTCTGTAGACAGAGGAAATTAAGTAAGCGATGTACCAAAAAATTAATAGCTGCTAGTTTGTTTTTACATGAATGGTTTGAAATCTTCTGAAATAAATTGTTATTAGTAGGGGCTTTCTATATATGTCTATTTCTAATTTATTTTTATTTCTTATTACTAACATGTCGAGAAAAGCATCCTATGTGTAGTTTCCTCTTCATGGGTAAACTAATGGAAGGAAAATTTTGAATTTATCTGTTCAAGAAAATCTCTAATTGAGCACTTACTAGTATCAAAACACAAAAAATGTCATCGACGTATCTGACCCAAACCCGTGGAAAGTATGCCAAGTATTCTGAGATCGGTTTCAAATTTTCCCATAAAGAGGTTAGCTATGAAGGGAGATAAACTGTTACCCATTGCTGCTCCTTCAGTTGTTGGTAAAAAGTACCGTTGATTTGAAAGAAATTTTGTTTCATGCAGAGCTTCGCTAAAGAAATGAAACTATCAACTTCATTACTGCCAACTGATTACTTTCAAGAAATCTTCTAAATAAGTCAAAGGATATCCACGGGACGCTGGGACAGTGAGTCACATCAAATGAAACTAAAACTTCATTGTCGTAAGTTCAATGTTTTTAATCTTTTCAATGAACGCGTATGAATTTTTAACGGCTAAATCGGGGGTTGCACAGGTAAGTGATTGAAATTGTCAGATAGCCATTTGGACAGTAAGTAAGTTGGACTATTGATATTGGAGACAATGGTCTCATGCTCTTCCCTGGTTTATGTATCTTAGTAAACAATACATCCAGGTAACACTGGATTAGATACAGTTAGCCTATATCTTAAGTTATCATTTAATAATATTCTTATATTCTAATAGGGTCTTCTTGGTTTCTGTGATCATTTTGATAACGGATTTTAGTTAGCTTTACGTAAGAACTTGCGTTAGAAGGGTATTGACACGATCAAAATAATCTCTTTTATCTAAAATGACCACCGTATTACTTTGTCAGATTTTAAGTAAAAGCAGTTTTTTGTTTTTAAGCCTTTAGCAATGTCAAATTTCTTTACGTGTGATATCTGAAGGATGTGACGTTGTTATTCTCTAAACTTGAGTTTTACAAGCAGTGTCTAATAAGTTTTTAGTCTGATCATCAAAAGTACTAATCGCTGTTTCTATGCCAGATATAATTTCTTCGATTGGTGGTTTCTTAAATTTTAAATTATATTTCAAACCTTTATTTAACAAACTAATTTCCTCCTTGTTGAAAGATACAGAGGATTCGTTTCTGACTAACATATGTTCTGATTTATTAATGTGAGTACATTCTGGTTTTTTAAAGACACAAATTTTGATAATTTTCTTATGACCAATCTTATTTAATCTGTTCTTCGAAAATATCGTCTATCCTATTCAAATAATCATCCATTCTTACTAATCTAATAGTCGAGTAAAGATTGTGATCATGTATATATTGGGCAAACTAAAAGATCAATTAAAACACGTTACAAGGAGCATTTGGCTCATCTTAAATTTAGAAGGTTTGACAAATCTAGTGTAGCCCTACATATGCTTGAAGAAAACCATAAGGTTGACAATATAAAATTAGTTAGAAACGTAAACAACTATGTACAATTAAATTGTTATGAGGGTATGGAAATATATAAAAACAAACATATTTTAATGAATTCAGATTTAGGACCCTTAAATTCTTGTCTTTACGGTTTATTAAGCATAAGTAGTAGATTAGACGGAGTTAGGATTAGTGACTAGTTAAGCATGACGGCAGTCAGCCATGACCGTGATTAATGTACCTTGACCTTTTTTAGGTATAAATTAGGGTAGTTTTAGTGTAGTTATTTAGTTCAGTGTTTCTGCTGATGATGATAGCTTTGCTGTTGAAACGTACGTCCAGTTTAGTGCAGTTTGTGGTGAGGGGTTTAGGAGAAGTTTGCAGCATTTCCAGTACCACAGTTTGGAGTATTTTTGTCCTTCATAAATCGTGTTTGCAATAACTGGCTTAGACAATTGGTTATTAAACTGTCATTTAGACCATCAATAGCAGAGAAAAATCAGGATCATTTTATTCCGCCGGAGCTATGACAATTTGCCGAACGTTAATAAATCTGTGTTGCGGTCTCGTGGGTAGTACTTGAAGAAAAAAGTATCCGAACGATGCGAGCGGAAGCGACTGAGACAGAAGATATCAGGTCCCTTCTATTACAAGGAGCCGATATTTTCTCTCTTGCTTGCTCAGGCTTGAATCGTTCGGTTATTATTTTCTTCAAGTCTACACCTACAGCCAAGTCCTTCTCATTTCCAGTCGCCCAGAATGCAATCCATAGACTGCAACTTTTCACCCGGTATACAAATCAAAATAAACTTGTTTTGTACATGACATTCACAATGTCTTCACTGAGTACTGAGCATAAATATATACACTCATTGTTAAATGGGAAAAGACTACGCAGCTTCCAAAAGCGCCAATACGAAAGAAAAAGCGCGTGCACTAATATTTACTCAGCGCCTAATAATAGGTACACACAGTTCATCACTCAGGATTTCTGATTTTTCCATTCTCATGTTATCTTCGTACGCTTTCGGCAAACGCTACTTAGATAGCTGCTCGGTACACATTTGTCTGATATCCGTATGTTTGTTTTGTGTTGATTGAATATCCTAATTTATAATGCACGAACACTGCAGTAGTACCATACATTATGTGCTTATCATTCGTACTTGAGGATAGTTTGTGAGCTGTTTATTCCCGGTGCTTGTTTGTGCAATTGTGAAATTATCCTATGGAGAGTAACACAATTTACGGGTAACGTTCAATAAATTTCTACTGATATTTATTATTGTGCAGATCAAAATAATTGATGATCGTTTACACATTTGGTATTAATTCTTACAGCTTTTTATGTGACCATATTAATCAATATAATTCTATTGAGTCAACCTTTTATCTTTTCTGAACTGTTAGTTAACCGCAACTAACGAGATGTGTATATAATAGTCCGGATATACATTTCTCTTTAATGTTTAATGGGTTGATTTTCTGTAAGAACGTCGCTCAGATACGTTTGCGGCTCCGCGATGAAGTATATTATATTATATTTATCCGTATTAAACTTTTTATGGATCTCATTCGCCTACTCGTGCTATCTAAACGAAACTGTTGATATAACGAACGGCAGAAAAGAACCGGACAACTCAATATCATACGAGGACGTCGTATATACTCGCGAAAATTATTACATCGACAATAATCGTGTGTACGGGTGCATTTGCAATGTGAAAACGTGTATGCCGAAATGTTGTCCGGATAGACAAATATACATAAATCAATCCTGCCAATATGTTGATAATTTGGAAGGAGAATCCAAAATGTTTAACAATACTAATTTGATAAGCGTTGTCGATGTGCACTTCTTGGAAATGAGAAATTGTAGCGGAGAACAATTCGGTCTTCCTCCGAGTGATATAGTTTCTATAAATAAAAACGGTAATGTTCGGCTGTCGTTTGTGGATGATATTGTGGATGTCAACGATTACTGTGTTGAGGCTAATGAAATTCCGGAGGAGTTGATGTTGTTATGGTGTTACAATGGACCGGAACAACCTGAATCAGTGACATCATATAAGTCTGTAGGTACGTGCATTAATGAAAAGGCCCAAAGATATAATTTGTTTGTGGATTAGTTGTAAACACATCTTAACACTTAAAATAAACGCTACATTAAAATTGTTGTTAAAATTGCGTAGTAGAATAAAATGTTCGTCAAATAAACGAGCATACAGTGCATCTCTCAGAAAATACTGCCTTCATTATCATATTTTTGTGACACAAACGATAAAATCATTCAATAATTTTATTCAATTGAAACATCCTTCAATACGCGCTCCAAAATACGATTACCCTAAGGTACAGGAATGATAAAACAATTTCCTGATTGTATGTAGTCATTTTTTTTTTGACAATTACACAATATTGAGTGCTTTCCGCTATTAACAAAATAAAAATCAAGAATTAAAAGTTTAACAAAAATACTCCAAACTGTGGTACAGGTAATGCTGTAAACTTCTCCTAGATCCTTCACCACAAACTGCACTAAACTGGACGTACGTTTCGATAGCATCGTGCATCATCAGCAGATACACTGAACTAATTCTACACTGAGCCAGCTCAGTGTATCTGCTGATGATGATAGCGTTGCTATCGAAACGTAGTTTGTGGTGAGGGGTCTAGGAGAAGTTGACAGAATTAAAAGTTTTATATATATTAAGTCGCTATTAAGGGGGCGGAAACATCCCTCTATTTTCGTAACGCGAACTAAATCACTCTAATGCAACTCTCTGTCGAATATATTGAATATGAGATGGCGCTACTAGTACCGTTCGCTTACTGTTGTTGAGAAAAAGTTTAAAGTGACAATTTAGAAAGTTATGGCTAGTTCTAAAAAGGGATGGTGCGTGTTTCGACCGTTAATATCTGGTAAACATATTCTTGGGAAATTTGTTCAATAATACGTTTGAGGCGCTTGCCTAATAAATACAACGCCGCGTGCGTATTAACTTGCTCTTATGCATTTGAATTGAAATATCGGATTGATACTAGTGATTTTGTTGTTATTATACTAGTTACAGTTGACGAACTTTCGTGGTATCGAATATTTTGTGCACAAAATCTTTTTCAAGATGGCGCAATGTTATTGTTTACGTTTTATAAATAAAGGAAATTTGTTTCATTCATATTATTTTATCTTTTTAGTTTTGTACAGTGTTTATTAGATAACTAGTTCGTAAGTATTTCCGTGTAGTGTGTATAGTTATTTGTGAAAGACATTAGAAAATGTTTCATTTGTAGCATAGAGTTCTGCTTTTATTTGGCTCTAAAGTGTGCAAAAATAAGTTCATACAATGAATGAAAAGTGATCAAAGACTGCAATACATTAGGATGTGGAAACATACTCCAATAATCCTAAAAAAAGAGATGTAGTTTTGTTTTCTTTAAATAAATAAAATGTAAATTCTCTGCACATGTCTTCTATATCAAATATATTAATTTTGCATTTGGTATAGTGCTCTTATAGTGGACAGAGAAATGTGAAACAGTAGGATAGTTATCTAGACAAATTCATGGAAAACTGCTCAAATACACTCTGAAAATACATTCCGAAGACTTGCAATTTAAATGCTTTAATAAATTATTAAAAAACAAATGTGACAAGGCTAATATATTTTAACAATAAATGTTTTCCTATGATTTTTTGTACCAACAAGTATTACATATCAATTAGGATATTGGAAACCTAAAAATGTTTGAACGGAGAATTTTGTTAGAAGTAACAAAATGGTAAAACTATAATAAAACAAATTAAATTATTAAAGAATGAATAAAACTTTTCTCTTGTTTTATTTATAAATACATTTTGTCGTTACTTTCTATTTATGTAAAATCTTATAAAGCTATTTGCTTATAACTTCTACTACTAGTCATGATTTTTTTAAATATTTCAATGTCAAAGCACATCATCACACACATCACATTAATAAAATAATATCTATTATGTTATATATAATACTTAAGTATTTTTCATAAAATTGTATTTATTTGAAATTATTGTTTTGAGCTGTATTCGCGATTATTTATTTTCCTATCGCTGGAAGATGCCCCTAAGTTCACTTTGTATTTGGAGGTCACGAAAGCGTGTCTACAAAACATCAGAGGTGTCAACAATTATGTCCTTACTGTTACACTGTGAAATACACATTTTACTCTCTCAGATTCAAAACGAAATAGTAGGAGGATTTTTAAAATAAACTTTTTTACATAACATTGCTTTTTTCCACTGCAAAATTACAAAAAATAAAATAAAACCCCGCAATTTTTATGCACTCCAATTTCTATTTTAATTGAATAATAAATATTACACTGTAATTCCTATAATATCATTTGCATAGTTTATAAGAAGAAATAAATAAGCTACTACAATAAAATACATGCCGTTAGAGAATTCCACTACAGAAACATATAAAAGCATAAAGTATTTCTAAGATTAATGACACAACGACTAATGACAGAAAGCATAGTTTCTGGCGTGCCATCTATGTCACAAATGCCAAACTAAAGTAACATCTGTTGGGCAGATATCTGTAAAATTCTCTACTGTGTATCCTAGTTTTGTTTTTCAAGTTGTTTATCATAATTAGATTGTTTAATTAGCTACTCTTATGTTTATTTTATTTCTACAACAATTTCCGAGGCAAACCATGTAATTTTATCTACATTTACAGCTTCATATTTAAATTTGTTGTTAATTTTCTACATCGCCTATTCATGCATGTTTCACTTTCTCTTTTTCAAAAATATATTTTAAGTATGCAATGAAAAATGTATCGTTTCGTTCCGTATATTCATGGAGAGTGTGTAAATGGCCTTGTTTTACAGAAAAACCACCTATGTTGCGAAAATAACTTGAACAAAGTAACCCATGTTATACTGCCATTATGTTGGCGCGAAATAGGTTTGTAAACGCACTCTTAAGCGTTTCAAGTTATTACTTAGAACTTTTCGATATTAGTATATTTAAAATATAGGTATACGTATCGCCATTCGTTCTTAGATGGCGCAATATATCCCAGTTCAGTAGATCTTTAGTCTTTACATATCTCGCAGAGGGGCATTTATGATTTGGAAAATTCAATGTAAACACAAATATATATACTCAATCAATTCATAAAATATACACTGCAATAAAATAATAAACTTAAATAACCTAGGTACTCAGCTACACGATGATACATAATGATGTTAGATAGGCTAGTTACTCACTGTTGTCCATTTTCATATAAACCTATACCTGTCTCCATGTATAATTTAAAAATATCAGAAGTTATACCCGAGAAACGGACGGTAATAAACACAGTTTGGTATTCGCTATAAACACATAAACTAACACTACAAGTTTATTGAGAAGCTTTTAATAATAACCAGATACTAAATAGTTCCCAATCAACAACGTCCAGAAAATCGTTTTTTCTTTATTGCTATGTTTGCGTGTTTCACTGACTGATTGTTAAAATTTACAAATTCATTAGTATAATTATTTTTATTAAAGTAAGGGCTGGTTTGATAATAAATGTCAGTTTAGTACTTTAACAAAAGTCAGTGTATTATTTATGAGAACTTTAATTTAAAGTAACTTTAAAGTGACATTATGAAACTCGCCCTAAATATGTGTAATTCCTTGTAGTTATTTTTGAGCTGTATATAACATGTTTTTTTTTAAAGTTAATACTCGAAAGTTAACTGATTGTTACAAATTCCATCATACGTTTGTAACAAATTCTAAGAATGTAAACTTTGTATAATCTCCTTTTTATCTTTACCACTAGTTGATAATTGTCTGGGTTTCAGTTCCTGTTTTCAAGAGCTACGATAAAGTTTATATTTTCAAACATAGCGCAAGCGAAAAGCCGCCAGATGTAACCGTTTACTGCATCGATAAAAATGTTTTGTGAGTTATGTTAAACAACTTAAAGTATAGAATACATTATTAAAATTCCAACTGCCTGTAGTAATAATGCATGAGTGGTTACATATACTCAAGGAGCCAAGTTTAATTGATGTTAAAAAATCACATAAATACTTTGAACTATATCAAACAAAAACGCAGTTAAGAAAATGTAAGATTTTATAATACATTTTATTTACCTTTAATGCGTGTATTTTTTCTGTCAAGATCACTTGCATCCCTTTATTTCTACCTAGTAACTATACTAACCTTAAAGAACCTAACCATTTCGGGTGCAGTTGGCTATCTATTTTTCGATGAACAATTCTATTGAGAGTCGTACTTTATATAATTTAATTTATTTTTTTTTAAAATGGATACCTATCTCCTTCTTGACCACCATAAGAGGCATATGTCCTGGTAATTGCTCCATTAATTTAGCGGCACAATCAGTGTAATTTGCTAAATTTGACCTAAATTTTATCCGAAACGTATTATCTGAAATTCCATGTTGGTTCAATTTTACCAAAACCTATCTGTGCACCTACCTTTCGAATATTTATCTACGGCTGATGTCTCAGATTTTCTTTATAAGACTCCTCTTGAGCAAGGAACATCTCAACAAGAACGGACACTCAGCATCGGCACCTATGATCTCCCGGAGGAGAAATTCGTGACTTTTGGTCCGCTAATTCACTTCTATTGGCTAAATGTTAAAAATTACTCAAAAAGATGGCGATTCCGCGCGCACATCCAAAATTTGCTACTGTCAGGTTGACATGTTTCTCATCAGCTGTTAATTCCTTTGTATGTGCGTTATAACCTTACAGATACCCTCAAACAAGACAGTCAAAAGGCTGTCAAGAACTGTTTAGACAAGAGCCGAGCTTGGGAGAATTTGACTTCCTATTGGCTAAGGTAGTACTCAAAAAAAATGGCGGCTCCGCGCTAACAAAATTTGCTAAGTCTCCGTTCTTGGTTACATGTTCATTGTCTTGAGGTCATGTCAACTCTAGGCTTTGATTTCCTGGGGTTCGTTGATATTCGTCCAGAGTTCTCCTTGATAACATCCATACTAATTGGAGATACGTAGATTGTACCTGGTATTTCCAAATTTGAAATACGTATAAAATGATGTTTTTTCCCAGCAGGGCGGAAAGTTGCACTTTTGCTCCCTAAGGCGGAAAGTAAGTTGCATTGACATAATGAAACTGTAGATCTTATATGTGACATTACTGCTAGATGACATTAGTACATTCGATCCAGTCTGTGTCATTTTATGAGATAATTACTAAATTATTAGGTACCTATTGCTTTAGGAGTGAGTATATTTAAAAAAAAATCCATAAATATTAATAATTATTTTCTAATTCAGGTTTACAGGTATTGAACTTAACCTACAAAAGTCATAAACACAGAAAAAATAAACAAAACGAAGACACAATCTTTTAATTGCAACGAAGTTAAACACAAGAGATTAGATTACCGATTTATGTTAAAACTGAAAGAGCAGTTGGTTGCATATTAAATATATTGTAAACAAATGTTTATAATAAATATTTATGATATTAAATTTCAATTAAATTAGTTTTATTTACTATTATTGAATACTTTTTGAAAAACGACGCTAACTAAATATTTGGCAGATTAAACCTACCATCTGTCATGTCACTCACAGGTATGTCTATCATTTTTAGACATTTAATTAGTTAAAATTGGACTGGCTGGGACAAAAATCATATTGAAAGCACGTGAGGAAAGTGCTATTGCAGGCCTTGGGCAAAGCAATTACAAACTTCGCCTTCGGCTTGGTCTATAATATTTGCCCGCGGCCCTAAAATAGGGCACTTTCCTCCCTTGGCTTGAAATATACTATTGTTTGTGTTTTACCGTCGTTTATTAAAACAGCATTTTGGTAACTATTAGTGATACCTGACGAGAGTTTAGGTGTTGTCTCCTTGTCTGTCGCTAGCTACAATTTAAAGAATGAGGTGACAAGAGGTGACATCATGAGTGCATCTTACCATCCATAAGTAGAGGTGGATACTGACGATCTTGTATAATAACCTTGACAACAAATAAATAAAAGCGATGTTTCTGAAAAGTAGTAAAACAGAATAATTTCGTAATGAAATTGGTGCCTACAAAAGGAAATTCACTAAATGGCATACCGAAAAACAAAGTCAAAAGTAGAAAAAGACGCCTCAAGATAAAAAGG
The DNA here is from genome assembly GCA_004143645.1 of Protaetia brevitarsis. Taxonomy (NCBI): domain Eukaryota; kingdom Metazoa; phylum Arthropoda; class Insecta; order Coleoptera; family Scarabaeidae; genus Protaetia; species Protaetia brevitarsis. Next base: position 130,840 of record RXPK01000202.1, on the reverse strand, counting down.
GGATGTAGGAAAAAGTACCTGAAAAGTTTCGAAACCTCCACCTAAAAACGTAATTAACATTTTTTGAAGAAAATGATAATATACTTGAGTTAATTAAAAAAAAAACCAAATGACGAAAGTGATGTTTCTGCAATAACTTTGAAAAAGCTCTAACAAACTTATTTTTTTTTTTAAATAGTAATGTAGCATTTCTCTAATACGTTTGGAGAGGCCCTGTAATTTCCACAGTGGTAATTAAACAAAAATGTACCTTGCATGAGAAAAAATTGAAAAGAAAAATTATAATTCAAAAAAGCTTATTTTTTAAAAGAGTAGCAACTAATAAGTGAAGTGTGATAATAAATACTTCGCAATTCGTTCAATTTAAATTGTAGGTATGAATTTTGACATACTCAATACCGATGACAACAAAGAGGAGGCTATTTTGAACTTGGTAACTATACCATATAACATGTTCGTACAGCACCACCCCATTCTGCTAAGGGCTATCGAACATATTAACATAGAATTGTTACAAACATCGAATTATATTATCAAACTAAAATTCATAGTAGAATTGAAAGAAAGAGAAAAAAGAAACAGATTTTTTTACATTACCGTGAAGTTGATCATAAGTAGGGCATAAACTTTAAAATGGAGAAAACAAAATAGCGTGGTTGGTTCCCTTCAGGAAAAAAAAAATAAATAAATGCTTTGAAAATGAATAAGTTCGTCTTCCAAATTGTAAAATTAAATAGTATTTTTTTTATTCTCCTTCAAATTTTCTATTTGTTCTAGAGGAAACTGATTAAATAATTTGCGACCATTGAATTCTAATTTTTTGAATTTGGAGAAATAATATTTGGAAGGCAGTAAATAGTATTTTAAAGGTATATATAGGAAAAAAATGCTGCTTTGCGATGAGGGAAGTTACGTAAAATTCTTACTGCTCCTCTTTCCAGCAGAAAAACCTACTAGAAACCCAAACATAATCCTCAATGAATGATTTCATACTAAATTAAAAATCGACATTGAATAATAAGAAAATTTCAGTTTCATGACTACATGCCATTTTCAAAGTGTTAAAGCACAAAAAACAATTAGGTAAATAACGTGATATCGTTTGTTAATATGTTGTGTCCGTCTGCGTAGGATCAAAATTGCAATATTTAATAGTTCAATGAAAACATGCGGAATGAACTAAATGGACTGTTGTAAACAAATGAATGAATCTTTCTTAGGATTTGGTACACGTTTGTTAATGTTATTTACATTAGAAATTATGGTGCTTATATAATGATGCCAACATGGTCAGCATACATAACCAATTATTTTTAAAAGATAATGAATGTAAATCGATCTTTCTGGTATACCAATTTAAAGATCTTTTTACCTAATTTCTAATTGATTGGCTGATTTATATGATCAAAAGTTTAAGAGGAGGCTAAACATACATCATATACCTACCTTTACAGACGTCTCACTGAGTATTAAATAAAGTGGTGTCAGCGTTTCTGCCACTTTAAACATATTGGGCATCCTTTAAAAACTTAAAACGTAAGATTAAAAGTTTTATTATTTATATAATTATAGAATCTATTCAGAAATACAGCAAATATCTTACATTTTCATGGGAAAAAAATCAATGTCACTAGAACCTTTTCAAGGCAACTCCTGTGCCATAAAATGAAAGCTTTTTTTTATGTTTATTGGTTTATGGTTTCACTTTTCTACAAAAGAAAAGCATTTAATATACACTATTTAACACTAAATTCAGTCACACAAATATATTAAAATTAAAACCTTGAAACTCAATTTCGAAGCTAGTAATCGCCAATCTCCAAATAAGTTTAAAACCTAGAATGTTCTTATTTTTAAGGGTGCGTTAATTTCTGTGACGAGAATTCAAAATATCCATATTTTGTCGTACTTATGATACATTTTGTGAAAACTTGATTTAAACGTAAAACAACAAATAAAATATTCATGAAGAATATTAGTGTAGAGAATGATTGAAAGGATACGTAAAAAAAGATAATAACAAAATATTACATTCAACTGTATGGCTATTTATCTTGATTAGCATTTTGATATTAATCGGCTTGTAATTTCAATTACCGAGTATAGCATAAATATGAAAGAAATAAACTAATGTAATGCATAATCTCTTGACTCTACTTTTTTCTTTGAGCATTTTTTTTTACTATCTTTCATTTATAACAAGTTTCCACGAAATGTATATTACGACACAATATGAATCGCTTGAGCTTCGCCACAGTAATCCCCACCCACTGCTAAAACTACCCTTAATATGACGATGAGAAATGAAATAATAAAAGCTTAAATATTAGCCAATCAATTATCAATACTAGAATTTAACTACATATGTTTATGAGAGCAACGCCCGCTGTTATCTACATATGTATAACATAAATTAATCCAAGGACTTGTCAATTGCTTTAGTTATTTAATTTACGAAAAGCTTTAGAGTAAACCCAAGTGAATGAAAACTATTTCCATAATAACAAAGTGAAATTAATGACAGCGGAAATTATACTGTTTATTATTACTGCGAACATTAAGTGTGTAATATGGCGCATTGAAATGTACATTGTTTAACTATTTTTTTTTCAATATCGTTTGAAAAGAAACATTCATGTTTGCTCGATGCAACACCTGAGTGAAACCATCGATATTAACAAATGGCACTAGAACAAATTCATCGATATTTACGGCAAAGACATTACCTCCACGGGCCGCACATTTTCTATCACCATCATCAAATATATGGCTGTATTTGCAAAGTTAAAATTTGCTTAAATAAGTGTTGTCCTAGAGGAATTGTTTATAAATTTGAAGTGCGGAAATTATGATGGCAACCTCAACACAAACTTTAATGTGTAAGAGTTACAGAAAAATCTCATTTAACTGTGAATACCTTCCATTTTATTACATGGCAAGGATAATGGACAAAACAACGCCTGACGTTCTAAAAACATCAGTATCGTATTCAACGAAAACGTTGAAGTCTATATGCGTGAGAAAAACTTAACAGATAGAAGAAGCTATTGTGTTGATAGAACATCTGATTCAAGAGTAGTCGTTTCCGTATTATAGCAGAGAGGTAGAGATCTTTAGCCCCTTAAACACAGGTACAATTAAATTTTACTATGTGAAGTGCACTTAATTATGTATGCATTACCACAAATTCGATGCCAGGACTAAATATGGGTGTGTCTAAAATTTAAAATAATTTCGTTATGAAATTTTTGCTTAAAAAAAGAGATATAGAAAAATAAAATTTGTAATGTACCATTTTATATTTTATTTTAAATAACAACAACATATTCAACAACAAACAGTTCACTTTCATATGCCATATATAGATTGCGAGGTATTGTATCGTTGGAGGGATTATTCATGTTTATCCACGCAAATATTTCTTCAGATTGCGGTATGGCATTTTGTTGTTGGGGTGATGGGCGTATCCTCTCTCGTTGTTTTGTGTACATAAGCGAATTGTCCGATACAATGTTTTCGTTAGGTGCCATGGAATCATGCCGTCCTATATTTATTAAATATGGTATTTTGTCCTTGCCCATGCCTCTTATTTATGAATGTGCTGTGTTCACTCATAAAAACAAAAACTGTTTCTTTTAATAATAACTTTAATACAGCGTATGATACGAAATATAACGATGACTGCGCCGTACCAACTCATAGAACTGCGCTCTTTGAAAGAAGTCCGAGGTTTATGTGCATCAAGATTTATAATAAACTACCAAAAAATGTTAGGAATTTAGAAACTCATGGGTTTAAAAATTACTTAAAAGAATATCTGAAGCACAAGTGTTATTATAGCGTGTCGGAGTTTCTTGAGCAATCAGTTTGGGAGTGTTGGATTTGAATATGTTTTTTTGTATAAACTATGTATTTTATTGATATATATTTACTGTATATGTTGGTCCTGACGCACCCCATATGCTTTGATCCAGTGGCTAATAAATTATTATTAATATTATTATTATTATTATTAAATATCATATTAAAATTATGCGATAAACTATTAATATTGATCAGCAGCTAATTAAATAAACAGTAATAAACGTTCTTAACCGTAATTAAGCGTGTTTTCCAATTTTGGGTCCGCGTACACTAGAAGCTGGTTGCAGATAAGTATTGATAAGCGCACAACAACTGGTCACATATTTAAATTATACCAGGCGCAGTGAGAGCTTGTGTTTGTACAATACTAGTTGTGTAAAATTGTTACGGTACTCAAACCTAAAAAGCTGTCAATTTGACTCAAAATAAGAACCTTGAACTGCAATTCTGGCATGGAAAAGGTATGGCCGGATAAACTATTGACAAATCCCCCCGACGATATCCAGTTGAAAACCCGTACAAAAGTTGCGCTTTATGAAGGTGCATCTGTGCAAAATTTCAACCCCTTATGGCTAATAGGGCAGTTGATAGAAGCAATTAACATACTTTATTTTTTATCTTTGTATCTTTTTAACCAATCAATTTGAAATTTTACAGAAATAGTTTGTTTGACTACTACTCTCATTTAAAAAAAAAATTGATCCCGCTGTGACAATTTTAACTAGTTAAAAAAAAATTATCTTTGGGATCCTCTGAATATGTTTATATTAGGAAGCGTCTCTAATCACCCTCCATTCTTCCCCAGATTATGAAAGTATTTTGTTTTGTGGTTTTCAAGTTACAATTGTTTCTCACCACTCTAAAACACATATACCAAAGAAAGCATTCCTACGTACAATTTTAACTAGTTAAAAAAAATGTATCTTTGGGATCCTCAGAAACGAGGTCATTCTTCCGGGCACAAACACGAAAATTTTGTTAAATATGCTCATATATCACACACAGCTCTAAAAACAAGCTAAAACTGCATATAATGACTGTACAGCGATACTAGGGTACAGCAACAAGCCCATCTTTTATTACGCCGGCTGTATTCTAGATAGCAATTTAATATTTTAGGAAACGTAATCGCATATTCAGTTTTACTTTTCATTCAAACTGTTCCACCACAAGAAATTGAATCAGATTTTCACACAAGGATCATAGGAGCATATTTGACGAGAGTTTGTAGTATTTGTGCTCGGAAGGATGCTCCCCTTCCTGGAAGTACCAATTTTTTTTTTCTGTAGCTAATTAAAATTGTCACAACGTGGTCAAAAAATTGAAATGGGAGTACTAATTAAACGCATTCTTCCTGTAAAATTTCGAATTGATTGGTTAAAAGAAGGCGTAGATAAGGTAGTTCGGGGGTTAATTGCTTCTATCAACCTCCCTATCAGTTGTAGGGTGCTGAAATTTTATACAGATCATTATCTGCAAGAAGCGCTTTTGTATGTATTTAATTCGATACCATCGGGTGCACTTTTCAGTACCTTATCCTGGTACACCCTTTTGTTATAAATTAATGTGACTGATTGGTAGGAAAGTATGGAATCGTACATCTTTTATTATAATGATACTTATTTATTTATTTTTACTATACCCCCAGAAAAATTCAATAAAAAAAGCACACAATTTTTACAATACTATACTACATTTTGAGTACATATTTCGCAGTAATTCATTACGTCATCAGCAAACATACTAAATCTAAAGTACCTATTAAAGCAAAACATAATTTTTTTGCTAAATATATGACAAAAAATTTCTTGAATAAAAACGAACAAATGCAAACAAATGCATATCTGCGACATTATATACAAAATAACCGTCACAAAATAAATGGTTACAAATAATTCAAACATCGGAAGAATAAATATCCAACAATCTGTATAATTGTAAACGAGGAATATCATTATTCGAAAATCTATTTTTAGATTCTTTTTTTTCATGTAAATAGTTAAACAAACGCATATCAGCATAGTGAAACTTATAACCTGCGTTTATTGTGTTTTGCCAAGGCATACTTTCGTATATATTTTTAATGAGAAGATTAGTTGCTTTAAATCTAGTCATGATAGATCCTTTTGTTAACTAAACGAAAAGGATCTATTATCTATTATAAAAGCTACCAGTAAAACAATAAACAATAAAGAGCATAAAACTTTGGAATGCGCAAATGATCATGATTCTGATCCAGGGTAAATTCATCAACGTAGAACGGGAGAAAATGCAGAACGATGTACAAGTTATACAAGAATGGACTGAGGAGGGTCCCTTCAAGTTCACTTGGAACTGACAGCTCCAGAGAATTAAAACCGGAGCAGAGACAACACTTTTATGTTGGCTAGAATCATCACTTATGCATCTCTTGCATGGTGGACAAAGATGTAGCAACAAACTCCTATAACTGAACTTTGCAAAATACAGCCGCTTGTTGCTTTAGGAATAATAGATTAGTAACATAATAAATATGCAACTTTCTACTCATATGACGTTCTTAGAGTTTAGTTATGTTATGACAAAGGACACGGAGCGCTATAGCGAAATGGATTGTGGCGGGATATATTCAAATTTAAATATTATTTGAAAATAGTTGTGGAAATTAGTTATCTATGTAAAATCATCAATAGTTTCTACTATACTACATGTCTGAATAGTAGAACCTACTGATGGTTTTACATAAATAACTAATTTCCACAACAATAAACTTAAAAAGTGTTAGAGTAAAGGTGGTTAAAAGATAAGTTAGAAATTGCACTATATTAATCTGATAATGTAATATATGCTTGAAATAAACACTGGTCATATTACACATCAATTTATTTTAAATAAATATATTTATCTACATATCTTAATTATCTTTTAGCCATTTACCTTTAACACATACTATACACTATTTTTTTTAATATTTAGTGTCTCCTCTCTTTAAAATATTATTAGCATTTTTAGTCCATGTATGTAAATTTAAAACAGTAAGGGGCTTTATGAAAATATTGAATAAGTTATGTTGTGAATAATCAAAATTGTACGATACATATTTATTTAATTTATCTATTAATATTTGCAAGATATCATTATTTATGCAATATTGAGGTATAAAATACTTTAAAACATCCACACATTTAGCAGAAACTTTTAAATGTATTATTTGAAGTTAATAAGTTATTTGAGCTGTACGTATCTTCAACAATTAAGATAGTATATTGTTTTTCTCATATTGACACATAATGTTTAAAATTTTCTTTGCCAAATACCCCACAACAAAAGCATGAATTTGAACAACACCAGCTCAAGGTTCTGTTGAAGCAGGAAAAGTATCCTCTTCGTCATCCTGCAAATGTGGGAAAGGCTCAATGCTTTCTAGTCCATGTATATTGTATTAATGAAACCAAAGCTCCATCATTTTAATTTTTCTCGTAATTACGGCCAGGGTAATGATCTGACATAAAATTTATTATTATTAGCTTCTTTGAATTTACAAACGCACTGTAAGTGAGTTGATATTTCCAATTCCAGATTGCTACCGAACATTGCAGCCAATTCCTCTAATACATATGTTGCTCACAGCGTCTTCTTCAACGTTCCCTAAGACAATTTAAATATGATATACCTTTGCAACTATTTATAACAAAGAAAACTTACGCTGAGGAAACAGTAGATCAGGTACAGTGTTTCCTCTAAGATTTGTCCTATTCTTACTTGCAATTAACTTCATTTCATTACTAAAGTGACAATCACAAACATCATAGCTTGATCGTCTTTCATATTTGATGTCTATCATGTCTGGCCAGTTTAATTAATTAATCCGGTCCAAACTTCAAATCTCTACAAAAGAAAGTAAATATATTAATACTACAAATTATTTACATAGATTTTCGTAAGAAAATGTTTCAGAATTGTTTACATCACTATCTACTTTTACTATTATACAATGATACTTACTTTTAGCCTTTTTATACTTCTTAGAAGTATATTTTCATTTGACCAAAAATTACAAAAACATCTGCTCTTGTTACATTAACAGGGATTACTAAAACTTAGATATTTTCAAATATATCAATATAATTCAACATTCATCACTTACATCCACTTCTAATGGCAGAATCCGCTCCGATGCTTGTGTAACCATTCTTTTCAACTTCAAATAATAAAAACATTGAGCACCTTGTATCTCATTAAGAACAAAATTTATCACACATGTTTATAGGAGCTTTTCGTCTTAAAATTGAATGACAAACCGCCCACAACTCATATTAGTTTCGTAACATCCTGTATATCATAACATTGTCCATCATGTGAAATTTGTCTACTTAATGTCTATTTAACCGAAAACTGGAGATAGAAATCACAAGTCGGGTAAACTGGAATCAATTCGACTACAGACACAGGTTCGGAGAATTGATCTGGTTAACACACGATCAAAAACCGAGAACGGAATCTACAGTAAGGTGACAAATACAATGATCACTCTTCCTCCAGGAAAATATGCATATTTCACTATACAACCGAAATAATTAATCAGAGGGCTTATAGAAACAAGCGGATCTATATTGCGACATGCAGCCAAGGAATACTGAGCGTCCTAGTGAAACTCAAAATACGATCTAGACTGGTTTGAGAAGGTATTCGAGAACTGAATAGCGTGACACACCACAACGAAGTCACTTTGCTGTGGGTATCCGGCAATCGAAGGAAATGGAAAAGCAGATGAGTTAGCAAGAAAGGAATCATCGGTTCCATACATAGGCCCAGAATATGTTCCAGGGGTGTCCGAAAAGTCTGTACGACAGCAGATAAGAAGTTGGGTAAAAGAAAAACACAAAGAACGCTGGGATAAAACAACCAAACAAATTCATGGAAAGATCTCCATTAAGGGATCTTCCAAGAAGACTGAAAGACTACTGCAGCTTAGTAGGAATCATCTTCACACCATAACAGGTCTCCTTACATGCCACTGAACACTGAAAGGATGCTTATAGAAAATTGAGATCTACACTGGAGATACTATGTAATGGAATGGCAGACAATGCTTAACGTATTATGTGTAAATACGAGGCTCAGGACGCAAAAGGATAAGCAATTTTTGGCTGGCCAAAAATGAACCCAGAAGATTACTTGGATCGACCAGCCAGAGATCTGTACAGACCCAGTTCCTATCCCTTTCTGCTCAACAAAATGCGAGAGATGTATGTAATATTACAAGATGTGCTGGTTTTCGATTGTCCAGGTGGCTTTCGTCTAAAATTAAATAGTCCTAGAAACAGTTTTTTTTCACGTGCCGAAATATTATTAAGAGAGGCTGCAAGTTTGCCTGTTAGTTTGTATATCCAACGTACGTTCTAAAACTTCAAAAAAATGTCTCTAGAAAGCTACATTATACCAAACTGACATAGGATATGGTTTATTCTAAAATATTTAGGCTATCATATATATTATAACCGAAGAAAAGTATGGGCTGTTTTCGATATCTGTTGTATATCACGCCTTGAATTTCATATTAAAGATATTATTATCAATCTTCACCATCAATTGATAATGCAACTACAGCTAAAATTCAATTCTTCCTTTTATATAAAATTCAGTTTTTTAGCAGTGAGACGATTGCAGGTTTAATTTTGCAGTGATTCAAATAAATTATTCTTTTGAAAACTCCGGAGCGTGGCGAATTAAAGAATCTGATATATTTTTTTCAATACTGGAGGATATTACTCATTTATTTGCAGATAGTGAAGTGTGAGTCGACTAAAATATGAAGCATAGCTATGTATTATTTTTTCAAACATTTTATTTTTTGAATAAGGATCTATGTAAAACCTCATTTAAGTTTTTTCCTCCATCCTCTATATCTTTCATAAACATTTTTGCTATCGCATACATATTGCTCATCGAGCGTGTGGTTTGTTGTTCCGTAACACATAATTTTTTAAGGAACTACATGCCATTATCGTGTTCGCTGTAGACTTCATACATAAACTTGTTTCCTTCCTTATCATTTATATTCACGTGTAGGTATATAAAAATCCCAACGAATCAAAGTCTACCTTATTATTAGTATCGCGCACATTTAACCACAACTGCTTGATCTTCGAAAGAAAGAAGTTTTTATACAGTTTTAGTGCACATTATTGACTGAACGCTTACGTTCCAAAATGAAATTTGTTGTGTTAGTGTATCTATGGGGCTTATTCAAAGCAGTACCAGCTACCACAAACTATACATTGCCTTGCACCCATAATTTGGAGGAAGCAGTTGATATCACAACTGGTATAAGAGTTAATGACACGATTACCTTCGAAAACATTACATATCATCCAGAAAACTATTTTCTTCAAGACGAAAAAATCCTTGGTTGTGTATGCAACATCAAAATCTGCCTAAATAAATGTTGCTCGTTGGGTAAAATGTTTGTTGACAGAAGGTGTCAACAGCATCAGGCCGACCTTAATATCGATATATACAAAGGAACTGAAAAATCGAATCTTGCAATTGATGACTTCTATCTAATTCGAATGAAACGAATTACTTGTGTAAATAATTATATGTTAACCAAACAGCATCGATATTATATTCAAGAAAATGGCCATATTTTTTCACAAAAGCAGAACTTTACCAATCAGGACGAATATTGCTTTGAAGGTAATTCAGATTCTACGGTAACCGTTTTAGTGTGCGCCCAAGAGGAGAAACATGATCCCACAATGGTCACCTCTTCTGTTGGTAAGTGCATCTGAACTTTTCTAAAATAAAAAAAAAAACAAGATTGGTTAAAAATTAAACTAGTTTAAGCTATCTTAAAACTATAATTATAAAGAAACAAGGTATTTTTTACAAACAAAAAAAATCCAAAAGTACGCAATATTTAGCGTATATAGAAAACCCGTTTTAGTTATATATGAATCACGCATTTACTAATATCGTGAAAGGAAACCAATAAGATTAGCTCTATGAGAAAAGATAGGAATATAAGGGAAACTTCGTCTAATTTAATAAATGTAGTAAATTGATATGTTTTATTATCAAGTGCGTAACGTATTAAGGAAACCGCATTTTAAGTCAATATATTGGGTAAATGGAATACCCAGTACGCGCGTCACCCTGAAACTGACAGTGATGGATTCCGGAGTTTGTGCTTTCTTATGTTTATGTCTAATATTTTTACATTAGTGCCATTTCGGCAAGTTGTCCCACCGAACTACATAACACAATAGATATATCAAACGGCATTATCTCTAACGGCACAATTACCTATAAAAATATTGAATTTACTTCAGATATTTATTTTTACTACCAAAACAGGACATACGGCTGTGTATGCCAGATAAAAACATGTTTACCAAAGTGTTGCGCGGAAGGCGAACGATATTTCGACGGAGACTGTGAACCTTCGGATAAAGAATTTGACATAACGGTATACATGGGCACCGAGACATCTGATTTAAATATGAGCGATTTTTATTTGCTGCCAACCACACTGAAAGGCGATTCCATACTTAGAGTGACTGAAGAATATTACATCGAGGAAAACGGGGATTTACACACATCGTTCGAAACTTTTACGGATCCTACTACGTATTGCTTTGAAGGAGATGAAAATTCTGAGTTAATTATATATGTTTATCTTGAAGAGGATACCGATGAAGATATTATGATAACGACACGTATAGGTAGGGTTTCTATTCTGCTTTGTATGTTAACTCTTCAAGCAAAAATTAAAAGATGTCTTTACAATTGTAGGTATCTTACTTCAGTTGTAAAAATGAGTTCGTTACATTTTCTTCAATTATCGGTATTATTTTCCTAAAGTTTCATTCTTAACGAAAGAAGTATTACTCTATTACTGTTGTTCGTTCAGATTGGACATACTTATGTGCAGCCGTGATACATTAAAAGTTACCAACCAGAAAGGAAAAATTAGAATTAGTGTAAACCAACAGCTATAAGGGAAACAAAATGTTTCTATCCCTCGGATTCAAATTTTCTCACAACTGTTCGTTTATACTAGCTCTAATAAAAGATATCATTGCTTTTGTCCTTTCAGGTCGGCAACTTTCACTGTGTCACGACTGTACTTATGTGTTACCCTCATAAGGAATATACTGTTAACTGGATTTGACTATAGATCTTGTTGTTTTTTTCATAGTCACGGATGCATATACAGGCTGACCATCGAATTGGCATATTAATATTTTTCAAGCTTCTTTGCTAAGTTCCAGTGCGTTTGACAGTACGGACTACGCAGCTTATGAGAAACGCATATACAAACACATTACTCGGACTGGAATCTACAATAGATATTCCACAACATTTTATTGTTAGAAGTACTTATTAGTCGTATAAAAAATTATACCAACCTCATGCGTGACACATGCATGTTTCACGCACTTGATTCGTAAATAACTATTTCGTACGAATAACAAATATATTTTTAACAATAAAATAGTTATGTGTTATGATTTATTGCGATTGATTCTGCCTACTTATATACTGTCAAACATAGCTGTCAAGTATGTATATTTCAATGTTTGAGATTTATGTACTTTAATTTTTAAATGTTACTAAAAATGTAAAGGCATTTGCATACATCTGATAATCGGATCTTTTGCATATAATATCGTAAATAATTTAGCGATCATCGTTAAGTTTTTTAAACGATACGCTTTAACGGTGTCGTAAGTCTTTTTTGACATATTTTGTCATTCCGTATCCACAATATAAAACAACGTCGCCTGCTTTAATAATTAATCTTTATTGGTGTAGATCCTATACAAGATATAACCATGGTCATATAAAAAGAAAATTCTAGTAGGTAGGTACTTAAAATGCCAGAAATAAGATACACACGAATATACCAGAAAGCAATAAGTGTAGGTTACATGCCTAAAACTATAGAAAATAGTTAAAAAAAGCGTTAAGAACGATGACTATAAAATTTCTGGAGTCCTTATGTAGAAGGCATGTTGAGTTAGAAAGTTCTTCAGTTCATGGTTAATTTTTTCTTGGAATGTATTGCTTTTAGGTGTTGGGGAAGGTGATTAAAAACTTTTATACAATGGTAGAAGGGTGATTTTTCATAGGGGGCTGATTTATGGGAGGGAGGTTTTAGTTCGTTAGCGTATCTAGTAACAACAAGAGAAAAAAGTTTTCGCGTAGCTTGATAGTAAAGAACTAGCATCCGGCAGTATCTGCTGCCACCAGCCGAAAAAAGATATTCTTTTCATTCATTTTATTCAATAACGCCCGATATTTACAATATATCCCGTAAAAGCTGGTAGTCGAGTGGCTTGCACGCTTGGCTAACCGTGGGGAGTCCGGGGTTCAAATCTCGCTCTGGTTAATTACGATAATAGGTTTTTTTTCCGGTGTCGTAATGTTGATTAGAAGGGAGATTTGGCTCTGCGGGGGCCTGACAAGCTAAAAATATAGCTTAGGCGTTACCTCCCCTTAAAAAAAAACTACCAAATTACGCGGAAACTTTTTTTTTCTTGCTGTACCATAGTTGTGCGGGCTAGTATGAGGAAAAAAGCGCTGGGTGTTCATCCGGCTGCACTTAAGAATATAGATACTACAACAGATTAATATCTTTTGATTTTTAAAGGTATCGCGGCAAGACTATCTATAGTTTAAGTTTAAAGATTAACCTTATCAGTCTCTTTTGTATGATGAATGAATATTTCAATATTTGTACTAATACAAATATACTAATAATGCAAGTGTTACAGTGAAATAAATATAATATAAATAGGAAAACTGATTTACTGTAACAAATTTCTGGGAGAAAATTTTCAAAGAAAAATTAATCCCAAGCAGGATTTGAACCATGCACCCACCATTCTCCGGACGGCCGCTCTAACCAATTGAGCTATTGAGATTATGCTGAATTCAAACCTGTGCTTAGAAATTTGTTACAGTAAATCAGTTTTCCTATTTATATTATATTTTTCAATATTTGTTGCTGCTCCACATTACAGTATATTATATGATACATGACAGTAGGCTAGAGCGTAGTTCGTCTGTAAAAGTACGGATTCGATGATTTAAGTTTCAAAAGTGCAAAGTAAGCACTATTAAGTTTTCTGTAACAGGATCCAACTGGGGGTTTCAATTTCAATGATGAATCGAAGTAGGTTCCCAGAATTTTAACAATTTTTGTAATAGGTAATGTGGCTGGTAGTTATAGTTAAAAAAGGAAAAAGTTTTGTGATCGTAATTACAAGACAGAGATATACAGTTTTGAATTTATGTGGGTGTGGTATTTAAAATATGAATATCTAAAACAAATGCATATACAAACTACGCCGCCTTAACCGAAAGCTTGCTGAAGAGCAATTTTTACGAGAGCGTAAATAACAATGTTATTATTAAAAATAACTTATATAAAGTGATGTTATTTTTCTTCGTAGAATTTAAAAATAGAATAATATAAATAATATATAATAACGGAGTAAGTATGCGTTTTCCCGCTTTTGGAACGTCCTGTATAGTCAAAAATATTTTATATTATGTAGTATTAAATGCTGTGGAACTGTATAAAAGACGTTTTCCTAAAATCAAAAATAGAGCTGCAATCAAAGACCCCAGTCTTAGCTGGGGCACCCGTACAATCACGGACATTAATATTTAAAATAAAATATGTTAGTTATTGGATGCATTTCGTCGGAATTGTATGTCCAAACTCCTTCGAAATTGCCTTTTATCATCTTAAAAAGTCGTAGCAGTTACTATTAGGTAAAAATAAATAAACTTTTATTTACAAAAAATTGTTTTCTTTTCTTAGCCGTTTTTCTTAAAGTTAAATTCGTCTTGATAATTTCGAGTTCTATATGAGGAAGGAATTGTAAATAAAATACCAAATTGATGTTTCGAGAATTTTTTTGTCTACTTCAGAAATCAATAACATGTAATTAAAGAACATGTATATCTGAATTCGTTATGTTTTAGTTATATACAAATATCTAAACGAGTACTGCTACAAGCAGTACCGGATGTGTACCGTATAAACTTTTATTTCATACTGCAAACTATGGCTAAAAGTAAACACCTATCGGACTGCTTCTCATATTGTAATAACTCATCTACCGGTCTTAAATTGATTATGTAAACAAAGATGTACTGAATAGTATGAAATAAAAGTTTTTTTTATACAATAATTATGTTAGAAACGTTTACAAACATTTAAGAAAGAATAATTATAAAAACTGATTAAAAATGCTTAAAAAAATCTTTAGCTTTTACAAATCTATTTTCAATTACTTTTAATTTGACTCTTTGTCTTTGGTATTTGTTTGTAAATTTTATTGTTTGTTGTATACAATAAAATGTTACATATAATATCATATATTACCGAAAAAAAATTGAGACATGAGATCATGTTTTTCTGCATATTTGGTTCATATCGTACAATACTCTTTGAATGATTTGTTTCCCCGTTGCTAAATGTCGTTTGGTTAATCGGTATTCTGTATCAAACTGCAATTTAGCTATGTATGTCGTTACCTGCATCGTTTGCGTTCATGAAAACGACGAAATTTAGTGACTCATTTCAAGTAGGTATTAAGTTATTAACGACTCGTTCAGTAAAGTTAAAGTGCCCATAATATTGTTCCAAATGTTTTGTTACTTGAACAATTAGTAAACATAGATAAAAGGTAAAATTTTTTTCTTGGTTTTTCAATTAATAATTATTAAATTAAAACTGTACGCACCGTTCAAAATATATATTTCTTGCTTGACGATATTTTTTTCAATATAATAATAAAGTCTTCTCACTATTAAATCATATCACCAACGGCATCGCATAATTCCTTAACATAATAGTAATTATGAATAAGTAAACGTTATTTAGACAAGCTTAGCAATTTTTTATTTTTAAATCTATAAAAAACAAAAACGAACAAAACTCAACTTTAAATTGAATTAGTTACTTGCCTATTTCTCTTGTGTCTTTTATATATTTACCACATACTCAATTACACAAATTATGAATTTTTAAATCTGTATTTTTGTTCGCTCCCACGAGAAACGCGTGGACATATACGTATTTCCTGTATTCCTATTCTCATTTGGAATGTATTTTGTTGCAATGCATTTTGCATTTCGTGCGCTGTAATAACGCAAAATCAAGTAAGACGTGTTCTGATTGGCGGAAAGAATTGTAACAGTTCAGCAGCCATACGGTTATACGGATCGTAATATTCGTAACGTCGCGTCGTTAGGACTGGGTAAGCTGCTTAGTAAAGTGATAATCTCAATCTATCATTTTTGTTTCATTAGCTTGATACAATAGTGAAACTATAAGCAATATAATTATGTATAGGTATCCACTATAATCCCGACCATTTGCTTAACTTTAGCTCACGGTAAATTGATTTTTTAAATAGAAGCTTATATCTTTGCTTATGCTAAATTAACCGCTACGCCACCAAAATTTTTCATCGATTGATAAAGAGAACATTAAATTCTGGGCTAACGTTTGAAGGTAAGATGAAGTATATACATCCTGCACCTTTTCAATAGCTATTTATTTGTATAACGTGCAGATGTTGTTACAACTGATAACATTCTGTTGTGTATGCATTACTGTGCATATCTTAATCAGTTTTTACTTTATCACTCTACAGAATTATTTTGTACTCCGAATGTGTTTGTGTAAATAAAAGACCATTCGATAAAAATTATGTTAATTTACTCAAAAAATGGTTTCAAAACGATTAATACTAGTCATACTACGTTGGAATTTCCCCGCCATAACAGAATAGGTAATACTAGTTCCGCGCGGCGACAATAGATGGCGCATTGGAGATTGCACGGTGATGTCAAGTTTCTTATCTTTACTCGGGTGAATCGTTGCGTTGTTCATTTAACTTAAATGTCAATTAAATTAATTTCAACAGTCAACAGATCATTCGTATCGGTAGTTCTCATTTGTATTCGCACTTTTATTTAAAATCGAACGTGATATTGGATAATTTAACTGACTAATAAATTTTGAGGCGAATAAGCATCGTTTTTTCCAACGAATATGAGAAAACAGTTGTACAAGTTATTAGCATAATAAATTTGATTGCCAGCTTATGGTAACAGATGGAAAGAGCTATGTTGTGTAAGTGTATTTTCTAGCGACTGAATTGATGTGAGCAATGTGAGCACATTAGTAATTCAGTCGGTAGATATCGACAACCTATTTGTTACTTTATCTTTCATAACACCACATAAGCGGAGGAAATTTTTAGGGGGAAAATCCATTATACGAAAATTAAAAGAAATACTTCCGTAAAGAATCCAGATTAAATGTGTTTCCTTTTATAAACAAAAAGAACCTTTAACGTGATTAACATGGTTTTTTGTTTGTTTCTCTTTTGTTTCTATTGCGGTGGCAAATAGTGACAACATCCTGGGAATATTTTTGATAGGGATAAGAGCCATGTAACAGGAAAATGTTTGCAGTAGATAGTAGATACGCACCTTCATCACACTTGTTCGTATAAAATCGAACTTCGTCGTGTTTCATCGCGCGGAACTATTAGAAACCAATGATATAAGTACACTTTCAATAAACTTATCTTGTTTGGTGTTTATCTGTGCTTAATGTATATTAGGTTTAAAATAAATTTAACTTTGTATTTGACGCGTGCCATGATATATATGCTATCGCATCCGTGCGTCATTTAACAAAACCACAATTATTACAAAGAATGGAAAACAGTAGTGCAGAGTTTAAATTGGAACAGTTTAAGTTAGTAATGGCGCCTTTTAAGTATCGTTATTTGTTTTTATTATACACGACCTCATACTTTGTTACCTCTTGTATGGGTTGTCAAACAACTTCTAAGGAATTTATAGAAATTACTAACGGCACGAAATACAAGGATAGCATAGTATATAAGGAAATTACATTTACCTCCAGAAATTACTTCGAAAATGATGGAAAAGTTTATGGTTGCATATGCAATGTTAGAACATGCTTACCGAAGTGCTGTAAACAAGGCAAGAGACGAGTAAACGGGGCCTGCAGATATTTCAATAATAATCTCACCCTGGCCGTTTACAAGGGTACTGAAAAATCCCAAGTCGACATAAACAGTTTTCATTTCATAAAAACAAAAATGATGTGCGATGGACAACAAATAATGTTAACCCCCGACATAGAATACTATGTGCAAGAGAACGGTCACCTGCACACATCAATGGGAAACTACGTAGATAGGTCAACGTTTTGTTTAGAAGGTACTGATACGTCGGAAGTAATTGTCGTAATTTGTGTAAAGTCAGAAGAAATTGAAGAAGAAGATGAGATGATGGAGATGACAAAATACACTGGTACGTAAATTATCGTGAATCGTTCTAAAACGATTTCTTTTAAACATTTGCTTTGCTTTGGGTAGAACATCTTCTTGGATTGATGGTACGAAACATATGATTAAATTTTTATATTTAATAAAAACTTTTTCTGGATTTATTTGAGGCTTGCGTATAATAAATTATACAGGTAGATATGAGAAGAATAAAAGCTAATGGTCACTGTGCAAACGTTTAGTTTTGTGGTCACAACAATCCAGGAGATAAGTAACTCTTAGCTCGTACGGTGTCCAAAATCATGTCAATATTTATCTTCGGTGTCATGATAGTGTCATGATGTCGCGGCGCTTTTTTTAACACCATCATTTGACGTATTGATGGCTTAACTGCATGTTGCATTGACGGTATCAATATTTTAACAATTTTACACGCTAAAAATTACATGCACGGTAAAAAAAAATGTTACAGTAACATTCCAAGTATTTTTTATGCGTGGAATATTATTGTAATTGTGCAAGTAGGTACAGAAATTCAAGCTGTAAATTTACAATCTTATAATTACAATTTTTTAATGTGAAAATACATTAATATTATTGACTGTACAGCTGCATATCTTTATAGATTTAGGTTGTAATGTTTCGTAACGTTTTCAACGTTACACGAAATTTATTCTTAGTGTAAAGTTATAGTTTTAACAGTAGGTAATATCACAATTATGAAGTAAATTTACAGAATAATCTCGTCGGATTACATTCACGTTAGCAAATTCACAACTCATACCAAATATATGCAGTTGGCCTAGTTTAAAAATACTGTAAAACTATCATTTCATTGCAATGTCAATAATTTTTTACTGTGTATACTGTGTATACTGTGATTCTGGGAACAAGTCCATTAAAAGTTCTTAACGTTGCAATAATATCTCGATTTTGAAACCTTGGGGATAAGTATAGTTAGTAGTTACGTATAAAACGCCTTCCTTACGTAAGCAGCTACAATCTGCTTCTGCTACTTTTAGTTAAAAAAAGCTGCAGCTTGTTGTAGCAGTTTTCCTTAAATAGCGGTACACGTTAAACAGATAAACTGTTTCTACAACTTTGCACACCGTCCCAAAGTGTTTCTTACCGCTATTCACTCAATATTTATATGTAGAATAGAATAGCCTTATTATTGCAGTGTTTCAATACAAAAGGAACAATGCAAACGTCAGGTTAAGAGCAAATATTTACAAATGTATATTTGAGGTTAGAAATTCCGCTATATTGTATGGCTCTATTTCTAGTAATAATTTGTATACATAATTTTTAAATGTTGACAGTTTTAATATGTGATGGCAATTTGTTATAGAACCTCAGGCAATTATATTCTAAATTGTAACGCCTTCCTTACGTAAGCAGCTACAATCTGCTTCTGCTACTTTTGGTTAAAAAAAGCTGCTGCTTGTTGTACCAGTTTTCCTTAAATAGCGGTACACGTTAAACAGATAAACTGTTTCTACAACTTTGCACACCGCCCCAAAGTGTTTCTTACCGCTATTCACTCAATATTTATATGTAGAATAGAATAGAATAGAATAGAATAGCCTTAGTATTGCAGTGTTTCAATACAAAAGGAACAATGCAAACGTCAGGTTAAGAGCAAATATTTACAAATGTATATTTGAGGTTAGAAATTCCTCTATATTGTATGGCTCTATTTCCAGTAATAATTTGTATACATAATTTTTAAATGTTGACAGTTTTAATATGTGATGGCAATTTGTTATAGAACCTCAGGCAATTAGATTCTAAATTGTTCTCACTTAGCGTGAGTCGATGCTTGTGATGTATTTATCCTGGCGACGACTCTATTTAATTCAGTAACGAGTGGAGATACATAGACTTACATACTGCTGTGTACTGATGATACCAGCATAAATGCAAAATGAAAAGTAAAAAAAAATGAAAATTTAAATTTACTAGCTCAGCGGATAAAATTTTAAAAGCGCGCAAAAGAACTAATAACCTCAAGGTTATTTTCACAATTGAACTAATCATGAACAATAAAATGTGGGTGAAAGTAATCAAAAATAAAAGAACTGAAATTTTTAATGACGTTAATAATCATTAAATTTATTATTATTAAAAAAAAAAAGAAAAAAAAACATTTAGTCACAATTATGCAGGAAAAATAAAACCATGAATTTAAGATTCTGGCCGAAAACAAAAACTGCATGAATCTACAATTAAAAAGGACGATACAAAACCTTTAACAAACAAAGAGGTAGATTTGTTCTAGAAGAAAAAGCCTATTTCACAAAAAATCCACGTGGTTTCAAAATTTAAACACACTAAAATTAAGTTAAACGTGGATAAAACAAGTATAATAAATATAATTGAAATTTAATCACAAGCACAATGCTTCTTTTCACCTAATCCGAGGTGATTAATTACTCAAAACTAAATTGAAAACTAAGAAACGGAAAAATTAAACTCTTTAAACTAAAAAAACAATTTCTTCCAGAACAACATAATAACTGATCTTACATCTGACTTGTGTACACACTAAAATACAACAGCAATTATTTAATGAGTTCCTAGATGGACGATTTAAAAATTTCAAATTAACCGAACAACATATTAAATGAAAATGAAATTACCAAAATGGCATCAAAGAAAATAAAATAAGCTGTACTCACGCTCGTCTATCTGGTAACTGAGTGCCCCTGGGTAACACGGTCGCATATATAAAATTTACAAATGCGTGCGCTGCATACGCAGAATTCGACTAAGAAAATTCTAGCATATAAACTACAAAATGTAATTAATACTATATGAGTGTGAGATGTTGGGAACTCATTATTTTGAAAGATATTTTGCTAATTTTTTCTTTATTTTTTTCTACATTTAAACTACAAAATATACAATACTGATGAAGGCAATATGTACAATTGAATGAAGTTAAAATTCACAACTGAACAATTACATTAAACTTAGCAAACAATTCTATTAACAAAATCTTTTCAAAATAAAATATTAAAATTGTGGAAACTCTATCATTACATTAATAAAGATGATTTGGAATTAATAAAAATACAAATTTGAATTTCCGGAAACCCGGATGCCAGACCACAGCAATACGTATGTACGTATGTGAATCGCTTTTATATACACCTAGGTATTGTATATATTTTCGTAACTAATAATAATCTACTAATATAAATAATTGATTAATACATGAAAAAGTATAGTTTCTTAAACAGAAAAGTATAAATTGGCATTTTCTATCAGTTATTAAACGGTGATTGTGAAGTAACAATAATAACTATTAATAGGTTCTGAGGGGATACGTTTCATAATGATCGGATTTCTATAATGATATGTCTTTGCATATGTATTTCTTAAACAAAATCGATATAAAAACTAGGAAAACTAATCAGCGGAACTTACATTGTGTGGTGTTGTTACACAAAATAACTATTATTACTTGGAATAAAATTTTCTTCACCTGAGCTTGACAAAAACAATATTTATATGTAATTGTTAGAGAATTCTGTTTATTTTTCATTCTCTTATTTACTTAAGCGGCTGCGATGTTCGTATATTCGTTATTTCTACAAGGCTTTTTTTTACCGCGTACGCTTGTCATTTATTTAACACACCATTAAAATAGAAATATTTTTAGAAATACCTTTATTATGTTTGTTAGTTCATTTTTACATTTTTTTACGGTAAAAAAACATCTATGATACACAGATAGTGCCACAAAATAAACTTGAACTGTTTTTTACAATAAAATGTTTCTTTAATTTATAATATCAAATAAATATAGCCTTTATGTATTTATCTTTGTTCCTTGTATTATTATTATCACCCAAATTCATATAAATAACAACACCAATATTGTTAGTCTTTCAGTCACAAGTTACCACCAAAGTTTACTACTAGAATAAGATACGACGTACATATATTGCAATAGTTAAGTGCCAATTATTATAATAATACCAATGTGATTTTAACAATAACAGAAGCCATTCAAATCTATTTGACAAAAACTTACTAAATTCTTCAATTTAATAATCACTTGAAAATAAATGTTTTTTTATTGCATAAGCACAGAAGTTACAACTACAAAAGCAGCAAATTAATAAAGCGGCAAAAAATTAAAACTCAATTTATTCATTTAAGTTATAATTACCTCCATTCCTCACCGGTGTTGTAAAAAAAATAATTAATTTAATAATTGAAAGAAAATTAATCCCTCCTGCGCCACGCGCCTCCCAAAGTCATCAAGACGTTCTAAATATCCCTATACGACAAAATTTGCACGTTGTAGACCGCACGACTCCGATCCAAACCGACGCACAATAGTCCCTTTACACAACATATTTAGAAACATTTACAGAAACAGGTTGTAGCTGCTAATGTAGAGAAGCAGTTTTATACATCGCTACATTTTATACACTGCTTTACTCCTATATATACTGCTACGAATATACATGTATGTTTCACAACATTCGCACTACTATGTTAGGAAACTGCTAGAAAAAGTAGCAGCTTCTTTTGATATTGAATAGCTGCTAGAAACTGCTAACGGTTGTTAGCTGCTACAAAATAGCAGTTTGCTTCGTAGCAACCCGTCACTAATAGGTAGCTATGATCTATTTAGAAAAAAATGACTTCACCTTTGTCGCACTTCCGGTTACATCGAAAGTTGTGTGTGCATGGTCAATTTTGATATTTAAATAGAAACCTATATTTTTTAATGCTTTTTAGTTCCAATAGGTATTTTAAACCAATTTTGTAAACATCTATCTAGCTATCGTTTCACAGTTATTTTGGTTTTTGTAAAAAAAAAACTCAAAAAAATATGATGGGAGTGTGGGTCCTCTACTGTTTAACCGAGAAATAAAAAGTAAACAAAATTATACAGGATGTCTGATAAACTTGGGCTGATTTGGGGTATTTCTTAGACTAAAAGATTTTTTTTTTCAAATTAGTGTATATGTTTTCATCATGTGATATAAAATCGAATCCTCTATCGAAAAGCTATAGGCGTTCTTATATTTATCTTTATCGCTTCTTTTAGAATTAGTGATTTTAAGAAAATGTAGTTTTGTATCTAATTAATAGTAGGCGGTGAAAAGCAATTTTAATTTAACAGCATATAAAAATCAAAATATAGTATGAAAAAGTATCATCACCTCACAGTTCCACACGTGCTGCTGCTGAGGAAATAGGCAAATCATATTCTTCAATATGGCAGAAGTATTTCGGGAAGGATATATTGGAGCCCTCGTGCGTTCTCAAGTTTCCACTGGGCAAGATACTCAGCTTTATAGAGAACACCAAGCTGCTCAAGTGGAAGCAAGAGATTTAATAGAGACGGTACAATGAGCACCTAGCTCAAGTGCTCGGACTATAGGCGCCCACCCTAACTAAATGAATGAAATGAATGAATTAGTATTCATCAATACATAAAATATGACACAATATTAACATAAAATGCACGTGTGCGCCTTTAGCATCGTGCAAGCGTTTTATCCTGGCGATGAAACTCACCGCCCTGCATTTTGCGAGTAAATAGTAATATGGCTCCAGGAAGACTCAGTTTTTTTTACAAAAAAATATTTGGACGGATAAGTTCAAGTTTACCAAGGAGGGTATTTTTAATAAACGCAACTGGTACTACTAGGCACCGCAAAACCTTCGCTTCATCCGTGAGGTTAGCTTTCAAAATACGTTTAGTTTTAATGAATTTTGCTTAATAATGAATGACGGAAATGTATGGTGCCTTAAATAGCGATGTACTGTAATTACTGTTTAATGGGAAATATTGCTGGTACCAAATGGATGGGATAGACCTTGAGCTTAGCCACCAAATCTCCTGGTTTAACGTCCTTGGATTTTTATTTATGGGAACACAAAAGATCACTAATATATTCGGCCGAAGTACTTACCAAAGTAGAATTAGAGCGATAAGTAACTAAAGCGTTTGATAGCATAACGCCTGAACAAATAAAACAGGCTACAACAATATGAGTTTACATCGAGATTCTAAAGCGGATAGAGATCATAGACAACACTTATAATTTTACTATACCTATACATTAATAAAGCGATTACGATTCGATAACTGTGTACGCCTAATACATTGAACTGGGCACTGTGAAAGAGTATATTCACGGGCTGTATGTATACTATGTTAGGAATTAAATGCGACATGAGGGGGTATTATATGTAGGCAGCCAATCTCATAAGGTCACATAGTAATCCGTAATATACATACAATACATATTTCAACTTTTATTTCATTCTGTCGTCTTTTTTACTTACAATAAAATGTGTGTAATCATTGCTTTGAACTTAGTAACATGAAGTTATAGAAAAACGTATTCAACGAACGACTATAGCGACATGCACAAAAATTTAACAGATCACTCTTTATATCTAACAAGGGTTAGGTTGGTTGTCTACCTACAATGAAACGCACCGTCTCCTTAATTTGCATTTAATTCTTGACATAGTGTATATGGATTGCTTGATTGCCTCCCAATTTTGATATAGTATCAAAATAGTAACATGCAAATATCGAGAGCATCGTAATAGATATAAACCATATAAACGAAAAGAAAAAAAGAAACATTTTGCTGTGATGCCCTTTTCGATCCATCCATTATCCAAATCATGATCTAACAGAGCTTTTCAAATTTTTCAAATGTTCCAAAATCGCAAAATCATTGGGCACGAAACTAATCTTATATGTCTTTTATTTTATAAATATTTATATGAGAGACCGCTGTCTTACACCTGGTTCAATTTCAAGCTTGGCGCCCTTCAAAAACTCCTCCCCTACCTTTTTTTTTTATTTAAATAGTCGTCATATGCAGATTACTGTAAGTACCACTATTGAGTTTTATTGATCGAGAAAGATAACATGGTAAAAGCTAATTAACTAATAACTAAATCATGCGTTAATACAAACATACATTACTGTTATCCTCTATTGTTATATGACCCTTAATAGTTACGATTTTGGGATTAAAAAGCTTTTGATTATGTCCATGTTCAAATTTTTCGTGAATGCATTAACACTAGAATAAATGGAAGTATCTAATTTCAGATAGCATTAATCCGTACGAGTTCATACACAATATACATATTATCTATACATATTTTCACAGGATTTCTTCCTGTGATAATTATAAATACAAAGTACAAAACCCACACATTTTTTTTTGATTATGAAGTATTCTGTGTTCTACATCCAAAAATAGTAAACTAATCATTTGCAACATGTACGGTTTTTTTTGTTACTGAGATTGTTTACTTAATATACACAAGTAGCACGTATGCCTTTAAGAAGCAGCAGTAGTCGCCACCAAAAACATATACTTATATATATTCAGCATCCCCGCATCTTGTTTACATCGTCTTAATGTCCTGCATGAAGCACTGTGCTTGTTCGTCGCTCAAATTTTCCGGAAAGATATCGACAAAATGAGAGTGCCAAAAATGCATTTTAAGGAGATATGACAATTAGTATTTTCTTACTCCTTCAATAGTTTCAACTTGAGTTTTTATAGCTTTCTATTCTTCTTGCTGCCCTTTCACATACTTACAAAATATTTTCAAGCTGCTAATTCTTTTCATTTAATTTTTGTTTGCTACCAGCTTTGATATCACTTTTTGATGAAACCTTTTGTTGTTACCTTCTGTTCGCAGCCCCAAAAAAACTGCATCTTTTGTAAACTTCTATCATATGGCTGGCAGTACCTTCAATACATACTAATACACCATGCATACACCTATCATTACCGAGGCAGAAACCACCACTGCCATCAAAAAGCTTAAAGATAAGATGACAACTGGACCAGATGGTATCCCGAGCTTTCTAGTCCGTGACGGTTGGATAGTTCTGGTACATCCTCTTACAAAGATCTTTAACTTGGCACTGTCATCATCAATATTTCCTGACTTATGGAAGTGCTCCAAGGTGTGTCCAGTTGTGAAGGGAGGATCTTCGGAAAATGTGCGGAATTATAGGCAATAATCGATTCTTAACAATTTTGCTAAAACGTTTGAATCTGTTCTTTATTCTAGAATATATATCATTAATGAAAAACTTATTATCTCAAGACCAACACGGATTAATGGAAAAACGATCTACAGTAACCAATTTGGCACATTTTACCCAATATACACTTGATCAGTTCGACTCCTGTGGATAAGTGGCTACTACATGGACATATCGAAAGCTTTTGATCGGATTCAACACAAAGTATTGCTGCAAAAAATGAAGACATTTTGCTCTAGCGATTCCCCTAGTAACACTGTTTGAAACTTACCTGTCTGACAGAGGCTACAAATCTCAAACGTTTCACGCTAGCTCAGGGGTCCCACAAGGTTCCAATCTTGGACTGCTCATGTTTATTGTGTTTATTAATGATTAGATGGATCGCATTAATATTGATAAATGTATGTTCGCGGATGACCTCAAAATTTTTGAGACAATAACTTCCATCAATGGTTGTTATTATCTACAAGACCAAATCGATCGGCTGACCGAATGGTGTAGCACTAATGGTCTACAACTAAATGTCGATAAGTGCAGAACTATAAGCTACACCAGAAAACAAAATCTCATTTTATTTTATTATGCGATTAATGGAGTATCTCTTATCCGTGAGAGCGTTGTGAGGGATTTGGGGATTTACCTTGATACTTCCCTTACCTTTTCTGCGCATTGAGAGAAGATTATACTGTCAGCTATGAAGATGTTAGGATTTTTAATTAGAAGCTATTCTTCGTTTTATCCTGATACAATTAAACTACTTTACTACTCATTTGTCAGATCTAAGTTGGAATATGGGTCTTTAATCTGGAATCCATTCTACTCTTCGCATAAAGATGCACTGGGGAAAGTTCAAAGAAAGCTTCTAAAATATTTATACTTTAAACAAGAAGGCTCTTACTCTTATTATACCCTTACCCTGGTTATGACTACCAGTTTCTATTCAGTAATTCGATGTTGAGTCGCTGGAAGTTAGACGACAATTACAGTCAATTAACTTTGTCTATAATCTAGTAAAGAACAATATTGATGCTCCTTACTTTTTATCACGCCTACAATTCTTTGTCCTCGCGGACCCTCAAGATACACAAGCACGTTCTATGCACCATATGCACGTCTAAACTCTTCCCTGAATTCTCCTATAGTATCAATGTCACGTATCTTTAATTTAATATCATCGCTCTGTGACATACATTTTACACCTCTGCAGGAAATATTGTCAATAGCAAATAAGCAGTTGTCATAATTTGTTAATCTCTCTTTTGTACATTTTATTTGGAGCAATCTGTTGGGCAAATATTATTATTATTATATTAATAATTGCAAATTTACAGTTAATAGCACACTTCGAGTTTTCTCAAAAATATCTATATATAAAAATTTATGGGCGACCCATAGGCTAGGAAGGAAGGTAAAGCAGAATTTATTCTCTGGATTTTTGCAACTTCCATTTTATATAAAATCTCCTTGAGACTCGACACTTAACTATACTATGAATAATACAAAAATAATTACGCTATAGAAAATAACAAGAAAGACCAATAAGAGTAATATTAGAACAGGAGGGGGACAATTGGTTGCATATGCGGACGATGTAGTATTAATAACTAAGCAGAGAAAAATTATGGAAAGAATGCTGCAAGATATCGTGATAGAGGGGCAAAAATTGGGATTAAAAATAAATGAGGTTAAAACAAAAATAATGATCATCGGTAAAAACATAAAGAAGAAAAAAATAAGAATAGGAGTACATGCATTTGAGACAGAACGAGTAAATTTAAAATTTTATTAAGACGTTTATGATGGAAAGAGTGGGAAAGAAAAACTGAAATTGATGAAAAAATTATGACTGAATAGAGCATTTCATGAAAATAAAAATATATTAAAAAGTAAGATAGTCACCCAAATATATAATAAGACAATGATAAAACCGGTAATAACATATGCTGCCGAAACAATGACCCTCACAAAAAAAAAAAAGATGAAGAAGCTCTCAGAATAGCGGAAAGACGAATGATAAGATCAATATTAGGACCGATTAAAGTTGAAAGGAATATATAGAAGGAGGATAACAGCGAAATATGGAAGAAGCTAGATGAAGAGGATGTGGTTAGAAAAATAAAGAAGAAAAGGGTGAGGTGGCTAGAACATGTATGGAGAGCATTACTAGGAAGTAATGCTTCCTTTCTCTTAAAGTTATTTTCACAGGTTCTAAAAATAGTCGGCTTCGTTTCACCTTAAAACAATGTTCTTTGGGTTTTGGGAGTAAACAATTTGCTGAAGACCTCCTAGACATAATTATTAGCTTTTAATCCAATGTTACACTACAAAAAGTTGTGCTGATGACAGTAACAACTACAAGACTGGTTTATAATTGAGAAGCAAGCTTTGATGATATAAATGCTTAGTTCTTTCAAGAAAACGATTTGATTTAACCAATTAAGTGGCAGGCAAAAGTGTTATGTTTTTCAGTAGTAATATCATGAAGCAAGGCGCACGCACAAGCGCGGTAGTATTTTTCTGTTCTGCGGTTGTGCATGTGTATGGCGCTTTAACGCACACGGGCAAAAATAGAGCTAATAATTATTATGTCCCATTGCAATGTAAAGCAACCTCAAACAAAGTTCTTGATATCGAAACTTTAAAGTGTCACTCATTGTTTTAAAAAAAATATAAATATAATTTATGTATCTTTTAGTAAATAAAATTGTCCGTAGTTTTCTATTGATTTTTAGAAGAATTCTGTAATATAGATGACCAGAGCAATTTTATTCGACCTCTATTTACCACTGGCAAAGCAATGCAAAGTTATTCTAACTTTCAACGTTTAATTTTCTACTAGAGACCGTTATATTTATGAAGAAATATTTTAAAATGACAAAGGAATCGCTGGTGAACCAATAACAAAGCATTAGAATTTACTTTGAATGTAACATATGTATATACCTAACAATACGTGGAAAAGTTTATAATACAAAAACTTCTAAGAAGGTTTACATTTTATATTAAATCTACAGTCACCAAAGAACCTTCGTATACTTATAAATACACCTCAATGTTATTGTCGCGATAATATTGTGGTGATATAAAAGAGAGAAGATCAAAAGAAGTCAGGATGTAGTCGTTAAAAATATAAATTAAGATTACAATGGAAAATTCAAAACTATTGGTATAATGGAATATAGAATACAAATCTTTGCTTAATAATGTTTGTTTCATATTTATATTCCCGAAAATAACAATTAACCAGCAGTATAAGATTTAAATTAGAAAAAAAAGCAAAAAATCTGCTAAAATTGGGCTTTACCTTAAAAAGTAGTAGCTTTCAACAAAGTGAAGTACTTAACTATTAATTCAAAGCAAAGGATCATTAATAAATTTTGTTATAAAGTAATACTTGCCAATAGAAACTTAAATATAATTAACAAAAATAATTGTATTCAAATAATTAAGATTTTACATCACTCCAAGAAAATCGATATTTTACTTGAAATTTATCATTTTTGAAACAAATTAAAAAATAAAGATTAGGCAAATATAACTAGATAGCAAACTCCTATGCCGTTTTGAACGAATACTATATTTACTCTCATATGGGCACCAGCTATCAAGCTACTTTCATGATTGGCAAGTAATTTTGATTGCCCACTTCATCTAATTTTTGAACTTTTGACCACGTTTAACAACAATTAGTAATAAAAAAAGGGATCCGTTATGCTAAGCATGCATTTTATGGAACATCCAATAAATGCGAAAAGAAGTTTCCTTTATATAATTTAGACAGCATCAGAAACAAAACCGACTAATATTTTGTAATGTAAAACGTGGTCCTGTAGTTCCGGAAATATGAACTTATTTTGTGATAACTTTCATATGAACAATATACCTAATTAATAAAAAATAATCAATAAAAGTTTTTCATGTATTTATAAGTATGAATAGCTTTTAATTTAAGCTTCACCTTTAATATATTATCTCAACCCTTTTTGATACTCAAGTGGTTCCCTAGAATAAAGTATTAAGAACTACACTTACAAATACGAAATTCTCTTTTTTACTTGATTGCTTTCTTACAATCTGTCGTAGTCCTGCTCCAAAGTCAACTAGCCAATTCCCACAATTCTTTCAATTGTGTGGATAATAGAGAATATACGGTATATGTTTGTGATTCATTTGAAGTGTGTGGACGCGTTATGTATTGTCTATGTGTATAAATGTTAAATAGTTACAATTACATTAAAATAATGTCAATGAATTAAAAACACCTATATAAAAAATAAATTAATTAATTAGTAGGGTTTTAGTAACCCCTCAAGTAGTACATAGAAAATAAGATAATCTAATATTTTATATTAATTAAATTAAAGTCATTGTAAGTAACTTAAAAAAAAATGTATCATAAAATGTAAACAATGATTGTTACGCATTTTGTAGGCAAGACATTATTTAGAAATTTTTGAAAAATGACAAAAAAAGGGTTCTGAAACGCAAAAGGAAGAAATAAAGTAAATGATAAACCTGTAAAAATTCTTATATTTCCAATACCGTGTACCCAAACAAAGAAAAATATAATTATTGAAGAATTTAACGATAAAATAAAAACACTTTTTTAATTTAAAAATATCGATAATAATTACGGCACAATATGGTATATCTAGTTATTAAAACTACTTACGTATGGAATGATATGTTTCATGGTTCTTCGCGTTAACGGTGAATAACTTCCAGCTACCAAATATTCTCATCTTCATCTTGTATGAACTGCAATTAAAATTTAAATATATTACTAAATCTAAAAGTATGCGTATATTAACCAAATGAATCTATAAACAAATTTAATTAGTGTTTTGAAATTATTGAAGGAAAAAAGCAAACCGCACTTTCGATACACATTCTCAACGTTATGCAATTAAAATAATTTTGTCATTTCGCTAATTACCTGAGCAAAAGTTGCTTTTGCCGTCACGCGCTTCTCTATATTAGCATAATAATTTTAAAGAACTTTACTATCTAATTCATATTTTCTAATCAATGGCTTGTTAGTACTGTAAGCGTCTTATGTTGCCATCTATGTGTTTGTTCATTAACGATTAGGATTGTGTAGTAACTTTCTTCTTTACAACTCATAAGAGAATGGAATATGGAGAACAAACTCCTAAATTCAAATTTGAATCATTACTTTAACTTATTAATCTTCAAGATAAAACAAAAGCTTCCTTTGGCGACAAAAAAAAGTTTCGTTTAATTAGAATTTCGGGTTTGTTTGAATGTAAACGAAATTGTGTTGTATCAAGAGTATATTTAAAAATACCACAGATTCTTTAAAAGATCCTTTCTTTCAATGTAGTAACGAAATCAGTAGTTTTAAATCCTTCCATAGCGCCAAATGAAGAATCCCACTTCATTTTCCCATAAATTGTAAACATAAATATGTGTGTACATCTTCAACAATTGCGTAGGTATTACGTATACCCAACGTCACTAAAAAAAGAAGAATAACTCGCGGATATTACAAGATTAAAAAGTAAGTGTTTCTCATACGCATGTGGGAAACTGAAAGCCAAAGACTAGAAAATTTTTGGTGGCATAGACGTATAACTGTAGCGTATATAAACAATTAAACAATCACGCTTAACACGGGACACATGTTCAATAGCGAAAGGAAGGCGTCGCAAGTTGACCTAATCCTAATAGATCCAATAAATTATATCCACATGGCGAAAATACGATAATATAAAGCGACATACGTAGGCACGGAGTGTGTTCTTGCTCCTCCATCATGCGCATTTCAATAGATCGTCCAAGTGGGGATGAACACGAGGTGATATAATAATGCAACCACTAATAATAAGCTCCTGTGAAAAATCGTGGTTTTCGTTTATTAGTATTCCAGTAAGCGATTTTTCTCAAAACGGCTTGACGATGATAGGTCATAGTTTTGTTTATTTTGCGTGATATCGGAGTTGTGCATACTGTTTACAAAATTCGTGCAAAAATTACAGTGCCGATACTGCGAAATTCAAATGACCGTGACATCAAATCATGTTCCCATAACAGTATAACAATTTATCAAGTGAATGACACGTTCGAGAGCCCTTCATGTCAAAGTGAAGTTTGCTTAGGAAGTGCTGCCCATTAGATAGTGCGGTTTTTAACAAAACCTGCGTACATATGATGGCAACTTTACTAACGGACATGGGATTATTAACTAACTCAAAATCTGTATTTCTATGTTGTTCATGGATTTTGCATGCGAAGGGCAGAAACTTTTTTAGACTCTTTTATGACGAATTTAGGATACTGGATAACGGTCACTTGAAATTCAGCCACGTGGAACTACCAAATTACAAATATTGGTGTTGACTACATCGAAATGCCAACTTTAAGCAGTTTGGTAATGTTTCCAAATGAAGAAGTTAACTACTACAACAGGTATATAACTAGTTGATTTGTTTATAAATTAAGTGATGTATAGAAAAAACGGAACGTAATCTCTGCGTAATCCAATAAACTTTCATCCAGTGTAAACCCTTATTAATACTACCTCTAGGAAAAGAGAACGTTGCTGGCTTATTGTTAGCCCCATTAAATTAGTTGTAAAATTTAGTAATAATTATTTTTAATGGACATACATAAACTAGAAACTAAAGGTGGTATTTAATTCGCATACTATGTTAAATTACTTTTGATTCTGCAATCATAGTAACTGAAATACTAATTTTGTGTGTATTAATTTTAACTTCTGTAAAAATATAAAATAATGTTAACATATACGTACTTTATTTATGACAAGCTAAATAATTACAAATCATCCGTGCTTCACTTAAAGCTATTACACCAGACTACTTATTCTAAGTACTATATGAAATCCATAACAATTGAAATGTTGCTACTCTAACTAAATAATTTCTCTAAATATAAATTAATATACACAGACGGGCATAAATAAATATTGCAACATATGGAGCATTTTTGGTATTAAAATATGAATCTTTTGGGGGAAAAGAGGGAGAGCATAGCTCAAGTATATCTAACAACCCCATAATTTATTTTCATATACGCCACGTGACCAACAATACAGGCGGTAAATTGTTAAATAATATTCATGACCTGTAAAAGTGAGGTTAAATGACAAAAATATCAAAAATATATCTATGAATTTTCACAAAGTAGATTTTCAGTACAAGAATTGCTATTACAAAGGACTGTATCTAATAGAAATAAATAAATTTTGCATATATTTTTATTTTAAACTAGTCTGTAAGCATTTTTTTACTGAAAATTATATATTTTTATGTTTTCTTCCTTGACCCAACAGCATAAATAATATTAAATCTTAAACATTGCATAAACCTTATATCTTAACACTAGATCTGTGCGAAAATAAATATGGTTCAATATCGATTATTAACTAGGATTAACAATATGTCCTTTATTATTAGTGCAATGTTTTGTTTTCAAAACTCCAATCTTCACACTTATTTATTATTATTACATAGTGCTATATTTAGCTTAATTATTTAGTATTGTGATGTAATTAAAATTAAATTTGCTTACTTATTTTTATGGAGTTTCATGTATATCAAACTATTTTTAGTTTGTTTTGTTTATTAACCTTCGTTGTTTTCTAATTTAAAAATCAACATAAATATCTTGGATGAATGTTATAATATTTTAAGACGTAAAGTATGTAATGTTAAGATTTCATTTAACTGTTTCGACATCATTAAAGGAACGGAAGAAAGATACGCAGCTATCATTTTCCACAACAGTGATGTTTATTAAGTAGCTTAGAATAAAGATATTTGACAAGTTTGCTTATTAAACCGGATATAATGCCAGACAAACTGTACATAGCTGAAGAAAACAAAATCAGCTTTATTAATTAGGTATACAAGAATTGTGAAAATTGTATTGAGTATTCAATCAAATCCAGGGATTTTATATGTGAATTTTAAGATTTTTTAAAATATAACTGCAAAAGTGCTTTCTGCATATGGTTTATAGTTAAGTTTGGAGCGCTTTATCTTCCTTCCTAAATTCATGTAGTCTTTAACTCCTTTTATACACATTTTAAGACATCTTTTATTTTTTAAATACTGTCATACCTACTAGTGCACGTGAAGACGAGCCAAAATAAAGTTTTGGGATTATTGAATACACTAAACCTTTCTTCAAAAAATTTTTCCAAAACTTAAAAAAAAAAATCCGAGCCTTGCATACATACCACATACAAATATTTAAGTTAATCACCGTATGAATATGCTTCAGAGTTTTCTCTTCTGGACTCAATATAAGAAAAATACACTTGCAAATAAATATTTGGCAATAACAAAAAACCACTCACAACCTTTTTTTATACTACAAGCGATTTTATTAGGTGAGAATCTCTAAAGTTAGCAATAACTGTTATGTCTAATCTTTATTCTTAATGAGTGAAATGGATCATAAGTAAACTATAATTCATTATCCTCCTTTCCAGGAAAGAAAGAAAAATGTTAATCCGGAGCTGAAGGCCATTTGGTATGCATTTTTACTGTTTGGGTACAAAACTGTCGCGTTCTTTATATGGCTGTCCACTAAACTAGGTTACGGAATTAATATAAGAACTAATCTACCTCGTTCATAGAATTAATATGCCAGTAAATGGAAGTGCCCCTAAAATAGGCTACATTGTAAATAAAATCTACGGAAATTCTGGGAAGTAAATCATAGTATAATTTTCATTAATTTAACACGGATGCTTTAATTTGAAGCATGCGAACTGAATTGAAAAACAAACTGGAAATACGTATGTTGCTAAAGAAAATTCGTGTAATTGGAGTATCACAATATTAACCGCAAAAATACAATGCGTTTTGTTTATGTTTACTTTAATTCATTAGATTTTCCCATAGGAATACGTAGTTGCCTTTTTGCTGAATTAATTTAGTGACACATTTTATTTGCATTTGGTTATCACAGTTTCTTGGACAAAAAAAAATCCGTTTCGTATATTTTTACGAGTAAGATATGTTGCTGTTAAGGGAAATTCACAATTGTTTTCAGATGTGTCACCAAAGGACAACAATATCAATATCAGCCAATATAGTTCAAGAAATTTTAAATAAATTAATTATTCACTTACTCTATTTTTCGACCCAAACTATAAAATTAGTTAAATTGTAAAATTTAGAGCAAAATAGCTGTTACACGAAGCATACATAGATACATATGTTGAGAATCTAAGATTGTTAAATGTCATCTGCTTATTTAGTAATCATCTATTTCATACATCCACTAGCAAAACTTATTAATCACTATGTACAGCGACCGGCAGAAAGTGCGCAGCATACATTATGGGATTTTTTTTTGTCTTTGAATTTAGTATATAATTTCTTACAAATCACATCTGCATGTCTTGAACTAAAATAACACTCATCAAATCTACCGAAGTATAATTGTATACGAAGGGAAATTGAACTACGCGAAGAGGAAATGTGCAAATATGTTTTCAATTAACGAAAATAATACATCTAAGTAATCAAAATTTAGTTTTAGTAATTGACTTACATCTTTCTTTTATGTAGTCTTATATTGATCAACACAAGCAAAGAAAAATAAAACACAATGCAACAGATGTTAATTAACGTTCCGTTTGGTAAACATTTTATCGATCAGTATTAAATCCTGGTAGCAATGTTCCGCAAAAACAAAAAGGATTGATTTACGCCATACATTGGTCTAAATAACATTTTCTAAGTGGTCGATTTGCTAATGTGAAATTTGTAAATGTTGTTTTTTATGTAGCCCCAAAAAAAAAGAAATCCATTGGTATGACTGCACTTGGAGAACAGATCTTTTTTAAAAACTTCAAGAGCAAAAGAAAGCAGCCTTGATAGTTTTGGGGCAAATGTTATATTTGTTTTATTTCAAAACAAAACAAAGTTGTGCAGCAGAAAGAATTCCATTTGAAGGTTTCCCTTTCAAGGCTATAAAAATTTCTAAATTTTACATAAACGATTTGACATGATTTTTCCTCACAAATCATCCACAGAGTAGGATATGACTGCTGTATGACCTCAATCACTTTTGTATACAGGTAGTTCCGAGAAAAAAAAAACGATTAAATCTCATTTTGTTGCTAAAATTAAGCCAAACTTCAAATTTGGATATAGCGCTTGAATTAAAACAGTATTTTTTTTAAAGAATCTTTTAAACACAAAAACTGAGATACTTTAATCTTCACATTTTTAACCTTCCCTTGTATACAATTAAATTTTCTGCAGATTTGATGAGTGTTATTTTAGTTTCAAGACATTGCCGATCACTGCATATATCCTCTATTTTCTGTTTGCGAAAAATAAAATTCATTGAAACGGCGATCTGTTAATGCTTAGATGTTTTGTTATACATTTTTACCTTAAGGTTTTATTTAACTAATAGTATTTTCATCTCTTTTTTGGCATGTAACATTTACTCTTCCTTCTGCATTCATCATATAAAACGTTTTACAAAAAATATTTGCTATTAAATGTTTAATAAAAGTAAAATAATAATTTTATGTCTGATTAACACTTTTTCAGATTCTTGTACAAGTTAGGTATTTTATATTATTAAATCACTAATATAGAATTTAGCCTGTATTATTTGTACTTCTATATAATTACAAAGTGAATTTGGATTTCTAGATTAATTAATAGATGTTTTTTTTTGAAATATCATATGTAATTTACAGCAATCGCATACCATGTAACTAAAATTTATGACGCACCAAATTTCAGCTAAAACATTTAGATGTATTCACATACATAACACATACATAACACATACATACGCATGCTGTGAACATACGAGCCATACTGAGGATGCGCTATTGTTAGTATAGGTTATTAGATATTTTTAGGCATTTGTTTTCAAGTTATCCGATGAGAACCAGCGTACATCTGCTAATGCTCATATCCAAACCATTGTACAAGAACATTTGCATTGCGTATATGGTAATTAGATAATAATATAGAATAATGAACTTTTAAAAAAAATCTATCAAAATATTACTCGAAACAAGCCTTAAGCAAAATTTCAAATTATATCTTGTGCTTTTCGTAACAAGCGAAGCTAACATGTCAATACATAAGAGAAATCAAACGATAACCGACAAGGCGACATACGCATCGCTGGAGGATGCATTGTTATTTACAAGAGCTTAAAATCAGCTTCTAGTAATGCCTGTAACAGCATATATATGAATTCAAATCACTTAAATGATATATACCTACGTAATACACATTTTAAAACCAGGGTCGTTTCAATTTGAAGGATAAAAACAATTTAAAAAATTCGTTGACAGGCTTCTTAGCAAATGTCTCTAAATTACAGTATGCTAATCTCAAGATCCTTTAACACAACTAATCAAAATTAGTGAAATTATAACCATTCCTGGCGATTTTAACATTATCGCAATGTTTACAATACAGAATTATCGCGATATTGACTGCAAATCATATACTCATTGTGAGGTTATTTCAGCATTTTTTTGTAGTTTTAAATAAAATTGATACAGAAAAACGTTAAACTATATGTTTGTCAAATCAAAATAACATTTTGTGTGTAAATTTAACATTACAAGTGCATTACCCATAGTAAAAAAGCATGCATTCAATTATCTAATAAATGGTCAACAATTTTTCCTTCTATCGGTGTATTGAACTATATTCGAAGTTGTGTAGTTTAGATAGTATCTTGCTCAATTTTTTTTTTTAGGAAAAAAGATCCGATACATTATCATTTTGAGAGTATCCGACCCTACATTTAGAGTATCCGACTCCTACATGTAATTTGACTGTAAAATTAATATTTTTTTTATTATTTTGTGGATGACATTTTGAACAGTGCAGTAAATGCTAAATGCGAAACGATTACAAAAAACAGCTACAAGAGAGGAGGTAAAGTAAAATATAGATATATGCAAACTTTTAGTTGACAATGTAGCAATGCGTAGCGATGTGGAGTAACATCCAAATATGTTTCCAAAATAATTGCTGAAATTTATCTGATATAGCTCCACTACTAGAGCCTATTGTAGAGTGGATGTTTTCGTAAAATTCACACAACAATGGTCCAAGCCTTAAAGGTAGCTCAGAATCCTGTTGAATGAGATTGTGTTCAGGTCTCCTAGGTGGAGATCAACCTTCCCAAAAATCAAAAACCTGATTCTCGTGGCGCCGAAACAGTGGCAGAAAATGCACTCGGTCTGATCGTGCTCAAAATACAATGGGTATTCAGTCTCATCCTAGAGCCCGATCCTATGTAGGTGCTTTCTAAAACAGTAATCTATAGAGACAAAAAACAATTGTTTTAACACTTTTGCAATCAAGTCTTTGGTTCTGAAACGCGCTCTTTCACATCTACCAAACCAAGACAGTTATTCCAATAATTGATCAATTTCAGTTTTGCCCAGAAAATGATTTGTTGTTTAGTTACCATACACTTTATTTATGAAAAGTCTAACAAATCATACAAAACTCCGCGCTCCACTTAAAGGTATTACACGAGGCTATATATTCTAAGTACTATATGGATTCGATGAAGGGG
>RXPK01000202.1:48570-91614 GCA_004143645.1 Protaetia brevitarsis | reverse complement strand
ACCTATCTTTGAAATCAACCATCTTACCTGATGCTTGGAGAATTTCTATTTATAGACAGTTGGTTCGGCCTATGGCCATGTTAAATACCTTCGCAAAAATCTTTCAAAGATGCTTCTATTCATTTATTTATCCTCAGGTTAAACCATACGCTTAAATAACCGGTCCGCTATGATCAACTAGGTCATTATGCAATTCATCTCGGATAATATAAGGTAAAGTCAGGTAAGTGTGTAACCGGGGCAAGTGTGTAGTTTGTTTATATTTATTTTTAAAATTGAAATACGGACGTCCTCTCGTTATAATACTAATGTACTAAACTTCATACTAGTTTTACAAACAAAAGTTCGCATCTCCTAACGTGTAATAACTTGAATATCTTGTGAATATATCATACCTTATTAAATAGACATCAGTTTAGTATTACACTCTTGGCCGAACTAAAGGATAATGCTATTAATATATAAAATGCGGAACGATTACACACTTGCCCCATTTTGCTGGGTAAGTGTGTAGTATTGTCAGTGTTTAGAATTTCTTTGTTTTTTCTAGTAAACCCTTGATAATTATAAAAGGTGTATCTATTGAAGGCTTTCAACTGAGCATACATTACGTACTTCTATGTGTAAAATTTATCAAAATGTCTTATTATGGGAACAGTGTCACATTTTGTTCGCACTATGCAATTTTTACTACACACTTACCTGACTTTACCTTACTCAAGAATAAACAAGTATACATTATTTATACTCATCTAAACAAGGGATTTGATCGAAAACATCATTCTTTTTTTTTTATATGCGTTTCAAGACCTCCAAACTGCAACTTCAATAATGAAAATAGGTTCAAAGAACCCCAACACCTATATTTATTTTATCGTATTATATTTTTAACCGCTTTTTAGAAGTAGATTAAATTAAGTGTTTTAGTCTAGACATATCTACAGGATGAAATTCCACAATTTCGCAAATAAGTTTTAAACCTTAGAAATTCTTATCGGGTACAGGCCTCCGATAGTCTTACTTAATACGCATAAAACTTCTAACACGTTTGCTGTCCTCTGTATAGGCAATTACTTATTCGATGATAGTTTATAATCCAGTATTTGCTTATTGCGGGCATTTCTGAATATCTTTCGGACGCATCGATACGTCGACCGCGTGCACACTGTATTTCTGTAAATACTAAATATTACGAAAGAACATTTACCCATTGCAAAGGAGGATTCCGATCACTTCTGCATTGTGGTTTCGACAGCCCTAATTAATATGTATAAACTTCTAACAAGTTTGCTGTCCCTTGTAATTCTAGTTAAAGTTAGTGTACTAGGAGATCCGCATGATTCGATTAATCGTTCCATCCACTGCGATCATTAGAGTCTATTGTAGAACAGATGTTATCTTAGAGTTCACCAAACAAATTTAACTTATTAAGGTGGCTCAGTATCTTTCTGAATGAGATTGTTTTTAGGTCTTCTAGAGAAGAGTCCGTCTTTCTGAAGGTTACACATCTGATGCTTGTGGTAGCAGCGCAGCAGTGGCAGAAAATATGCTCAACTGTCTCCTCGTCATCTAAACACAATCTTATCAGAAAGCCCGATTATGTGTAAGTGCTTCCTGAGTTTACAGTAACTTGTAAAGACAGAGGCAATCACTTTGGCATTTTTACGGTCAAGTTCTAGCAGTTCCTTGGTGACTAGCTGAAATGCACTCTTTCGCATGCACCAAATCAGGACAATTGTTTCTGTATGGAGCACTTTCTGATTTGCTAGAACTTCATTTGCTAGTTAGTTATCGTAGGTGCTATGTCAATGGCAGGTTCTGCTCTCTGCATTACTACGCAGCATCTTTTTTGGCAAGGATGTCTGCTTCCTCATTTACGAGAATGAGTGAGTGTCCAGACACCCAGATTAGAGACAGATTATATTAGCCATGCCCAATTGTAATCCTGGTACCTGTATAAGCAATTACTTATTCGATGATAGTTTATAAATCAATAGCTGTTTATTGTGAGCAGTTTTAACTATCTTTCGGACCCACCCGTACGTCGTTCGAGGGCACACTGTATATTCTGTAAGTATTTCTTCTAAATATTTTCGATTTTGTCATTGATGGGTTGCTTTCATTTTTCGATGTTGTTTGTGTATCAAATTAGGAAATTGAATTCAATAATAAATAAAACTGGATATCTTATAACAGCAAAGGTGATAAGTGGTAGATCGCTCGAAATATGAACTTGTGGGAATATCACATATTCAATTGCCCTCGTTTTTATTCGATATTGTATAAGTATACAAAAATATGAATCAATATTTTCCATACTTACTACCGTATCTCTAAAAATACGAGCACATCATCCGTATATCCTCAACAATCTCGTTAACACAGGGGCGTTTAAAGTAGAAAAACCAGCATCTAAGAATGTCCACGTGCCTTCCTTCGTGTAAATGTCGTCTCCCCTTTTTTATGTTGCACACACACATATGCCCACACTATAATAGCTGGTAGAGAGGTCTATAGAACGAAGGTGGCGCGCTCAGCCAGTTCGGGAAGTTAATCTTTTTGTCACAATATATGTCAACATACCGGAGTTTTACCGGTAGAATTACCTAACAAGATGACTTAACAACAAACGGCAAGCAATACTCGTCCGCTTTTGTACGGGGGGAGAAAAGAAGCGAACATACAAGAAAAAAAGAGCCCAAGGAGGAAGAAGAAGCGCCGTGAAACCAGGTAAAATCCTATCTCTCTACAAGGCCGACGATATGGGTTTATCTGTGGCGTATTTAGTGGCACTCCATACCAAAAAAAAAAGATGTAAACAAACTCGACACGCTTCCGTAATATACACGGCAATAATTGTAGATAAATTGGAAACTTTAATGCCGGCAAACGTTTAGAATATTATTTTATATTATCGCAATAAAATCCCGCGATTTTATAAATACATTAGAATATCAAAAAAAAATAATCAGAGGTATATCTTTTACTCAATTTTATAGCTGTAAGTCGGCGGTAAATATTAGAAAACAAATGCGTTGAAATTTACAACATTAATCTTAACATCATTCCGCAGATGTCCAGGCGATTTTGAAAGAGGACATAACATTAATATTGGTCAGAACAGGATCCAGTCGAATTTGTAAACAAGATATTTATTATAGTACTTGAGGTGCGCAACTGTGTTTGCCAAGAACTGGGAAGTATATTGGATTTTATTAAAAAAATATTTTATGGCTCCTAAATTTTGATTTTCAAGTAAAAATAAAAACTTCTTAAACGTTTATGGAAGCGCTGGCGTTCCAGCAAACACAACATGTATAAATATACTCATTAATTATTGACTTCTTTAAATTCTCAGGAGAACAGCTACATTGATTATATAAAAAAGTAACACTGCCTGCGGGCTGGCGCTTGCCAATCCTAAAAATAAATATTTGATGTTAGAAGAACACACACTTTCTAAATGCATTAATAGTAAGTGAAATTCCATTAATATTCTAGGAAAATTATTATGACGTGATATAGGGAGATTTTATGATTTCATGCGTTCATCCTCTGACTCATTGGGTCCAGTATTATTTATTCGGTAATACGGAATAGTATGATAATCACAATTATTCTAGCAAGACGTCATTTATTGACACATTTGTTAGATAATGTGAATAGATATTCGAAGAACTAATTCCTATTTGCAAGCATGTAATTGTATAATGTTGAAATTGCAGTATGTGAATTACAAGAAGAAATGTCCTGTTTGAAAGTTTTTTTGTTAATTCTTTTAAATACTCTGTGCTTCGGAAAAGTAATTTCATATTGAAGCAGCTGTAACCATTTATAGATCCCATTTTGGCAATTAAAATAGTTTCCTTAAAACTTTTATTGAATAATTCCTAGGCAATGTCTTTACATTACAACAGGCAATGTTAACATTTGCTCTGGAAGTGACCAATTTGCCAAATTAACATATACAAAGCGTGCCGCAGTCAAATGTCCAAACTTAGGATAGATGCGTCTGTCGTAATTCTGAACAAAATATCTTAATAAATATTGATCCGAAAATTACTAATTTAGACACAGGATGGCTTTAACAAGGACACTATCGTTAGCAGAGAAGTATAAGAGATATAGAACCGGATAAGTTTTTAAAAGTTTGCGTATTTCAGAGGCTAATAAAAATTCTTCAACAAAAATAAGAAGAAAGAAAAAATGAATAATTGATGTTGTATTTTTGAC
This sequence comes from Protaetia brevitarsis, assembly GCA_004143645.1. NCBI lineage: Eukaryota > Metazoa > Arthropoda > Insecta > Coleoptera > Scarabaeidae > Protaetia > Protaetia brevitarsis. Next base: position 87,381 of record RXPK01000202.1, on the reverse strand, counting down.
ATAGAACATTATTGAGTTTTGAAAATATGAAAAGATTTATTAAGATTTTTAATTATAAAATAACTTGACTACAAGTTGCTGTCATCAGTCTTACAACACGAAGTTTTGGCACTGAACCGCTGAACCATCTTCAATTTTTTTTTTTACGATCTTGTATATTTCTTTACGCTTCAGCTATATTTGTCTACATTAAATATGCTGGCAATAATAAGCTTTTTTTTATATATTTTCTCTTCACGATTGATTATTATAGAAATTACTAACAATAATGTCCTGAGCAACAACAACAATGTCCCACCGTTCTTTTAAATATTATTTTTTTTATTGTATTCTTCCTCTAAAGTGCCCACACAACTGTTACTTAATTTAACCGGCTCTGTTTTATATTTTCAGAGATAGTAACAGTACCTTTGTCAAAGCCACCCCTATATGCCTAAAATGAGTCATTTGTGGTTTATTAAAATATGTTTTGAGTCTCTGTCGAGAACACCGATTTTGCATTACTTCAAACCGCTGTTTACCGGCCTAGGCTGACAGAAATGTTACTAAAGGTTGACACACTACATTCAATAACTGTCATTAAGTTGCTGTGCAACTTTACTAATATCAACTGCTGCCTCCAATGCACTTATTATTGATAAATAGGCATGAAACTACAAAGAAGATTACAGAAAAAGACTTATTCTCAGAAACTTCAAAATACCAAGCTATGTAACACGTATGTCCACCTGTATTGTCAACTCCGTAGCGTCAAAATTTATTTTCTATTTTCAAATCAAAATTAAGATTTGTTGGCGCAAAAAAATAATGTGTATCACACGGTTGGAAAGTCTTTGGCGAGTAATCTTACCCATACTCGCAAAACTGTAGTTTCTGGCCCAGTGTTACAAATAACTGTTGTTGAGAAATATGTCTGATACCTTTACTGCGTGTTTGACCATTAAACTCCAAGATGTCATGTATATTTAGTAGTTTTGGTTATAATGCACCATTAGAGTACTTTACTCGTGTTAATCCTCACTGTAACTAAATTGCAGACATTCAAGTCATAACACATATGTTAAAAAAGACTTACTAGAGCGCTAAATCATATCGTTTAGAAAATCTAACGATGATTACTGAAATTTTTACGATGCGATACAGAATAGACTTCAATATGTGTTCTGATCTTACAATTTATCTAAGTACTGAGATAATAATATTGTTTTTGTACGCGATAGTAGAAAGAATATTGAGAATTTACAAAATAGCGGAGAAGTCGTCTTAATGATCGGTTTGTTGGTAATAGCTTTTTCTTAAAAATTAAAAAAAGAAATTACGTTTTGTCTTCAGCATCACCTCAGTCAACAATGCAAAAACTTCAATTAGAAATTGGAGGCACAAATGCAGAGAAAAACAATTAGGAAAGAGTTAGATATTGTATTTTCCAATGATCTCAAGTGGAAACAACATATACTCATTATGTAATTTACACCATAAATAGATACATTTCTAAATTTCGGCACTTGAAAGATGTAATTTGTAAACAAATACTGAAACCAGTTTATTTACCTGAGTTTGAATCACGATTAAGATATAGAATCAGAGTTTAGGGTATTCAAAATATACTTGTTTTTCAAAAAAGGGCTCTTCCAGTAATGGTGGGAGCTATGACTAAGATATCTTGTAAAAATATCTTTATTAATCTTCAGTTATTTACCATTTAAGCACTCTATATTCTTGCTTCTATGTTTTTTGCGTAAGCATAAGTGATTGCTAAGCAAGCTTGCAATAAGACTAATTTCAAGACTCTAATGATAGCTGGAAGGTGTAACTAGTATATTTTTACACAAAAGCATTCCAAAATTAACATTAACTGTAATACAATTTTAACATGTTTGTGATTTGTTCCACTTACTTTGACTTTTGTACTGTTACATTTAACTTTTATTATCAATGATTATAATTGACGCCCAATAAGTTTTGTGCTTTTTAAGTAGTACTAAGGTATTTAGTCTATGTGAATAGAATTCAATTGTTTAAACAATTGATATTAATAAAAAAATTTAACTGTTTGAAAAAGACATATATTAAATGTCGAACGTTACATTTACCTGTTTTGTTTTTCTACCTAAGCCATATTCTAAGTAAGACGAAATTCTAACATTAACTGTAAGTACGGTTATTGTGAATCAAAAATATTTAAAATACGCTACATGCATTTCTTCGTCAGATTACCCGCTTGAAATTGTTCTGCATTGTTAGCTGTTATTGACGTTATGAGAATTTGCAACGTTTTTCGTGCTGACATTACCGAAAATCTCATATATTTTGGGTATATGGAAGTATTTATTTGTAGAGAGTTCATTAATTTATGTATGTTTAATCGAAACTTTTCTACGTTGTAGAGAAGGGTTTTGGAATCTTTCCAACCTTAATCTAGTAGGCTGTATTCAAATTCACTTATTCAGAGCAAAGACAAAATGATTTAAATTTGAAAATTATGTGAAAGCCTTGAATATTTTGTTTGTAATTCTTCTCACACGACATTTAAACTGTGAGAAAATCTTAAATCTTTTAATTAGCTGTTTATATCAACGAGGCGAACGTTAATATAAAATAACAAACATTAATTAGGCTCAGATATCAAAGGCAAGGAAACGAATCAATTAATCTTTCTGTGTGTCAGCGAAGTAAGAATGAGACACACCCGAACGGGATTAAAAAAAACAAGAACAGATACCGTCTCATTTTATATTATAATCGTGTTTTAATTGGAAACGTTTGCCAATAGGGTCGCGCTCCTAATTTCTTCATTCAGGAGACGACACAAAAAAAAGTACCGAAAAATATTATGAAGAAATGCCTCTGCATATATCTACATCCGTGCATTCATTCTTGTGTGTGTATTAGTAGGTACAACACGCAGCCAGATACTAATTTGAAATAAACCGAAATAAGACAGGAGAACAAGCACGGCGAAGACGACATCAAAAGAAGAGAAAGATCTAAAATTAAAACGTAGACTTTGTTGGATTAATTTCTGGGAATTATTTATATTAATTTGAATGCCGTCAGCGGGATTTTAGAGTCCTCGCACATGTTCGTCTTTCTCTGTCTCTATGCTCTCTCATATCGTGACAGTTCGAAATAGGAGATCCTTCGGGAGTGACAGGGACAGACGTGTAGAATCCGCAATGAAATTTCAGGAACGTGCAATTATATTTATTCACTTTCTAAGAATAATAATAATCCCGTTTTTGCTCGCTTGTACTCTGCACGTCCTTCTGTTCCTTTTGGTTTGTCTTCGCAGAAGGAGGGCTATGTCTGTCCGTGTACTGGAGAAGGACAAGGTCTCCGACTGGGTGTATGGATTTTTGATTAATATAGAATATAAAAAGTCCCACTCTCTGCTTTGGTGGGGCGAAAGCCGAGTTATTTTCGGTTTTATTAATAAGACACCGAATGGTGTTGTCTATCAGACGGGGCTGCACATGTTTTCATTAGCTGCGGGGGATTATTTTCACATTTGAAATCTTAATTAATGGATCAACATGAGCCCAGCAGTTAAATTATGACGACAAAAAGGATAATGATATATACACCTTTATAATAATAATTGTCAAAAAATTACACAATTGTTAATAATTATGAAAGAAAGTTAGAATTAAAACGGTGCATAATAAAAAAAATAAGAGAAATTACGTATAAAATTACATATTTAAGTACTACAAAGAGTAAGATGAGTAAATATTTAAGGACGACTTAAGTTTAATTTTAAATTGAGATAATGTTGATGGAGTTTTTAAATTTACTGTTAACTTAGGCCGGTTTTACATTATACTTAATTTAGTATGAAACTTTGATATAAATTTGCTATTAAATATTTCAAAGAGTATCACACAGAAAAATTTATTTGTAAATTTCGTAGGAAATATTGTACTAAATATTTAGAACCTGTTTTATTTTCTCATTAGTTTTACAAACGAAATATGCGTGGGCAATATGTGAATTGTTGGTTAAGTCCAGTAGATAGGTCGGCGTTTGTCGTACTATACAGATCGTTAAAACTAAGTTGACATAAACAACGCAAAAATACACGATGTAGTTTGTAGTTGAGTCAAAGCATAAGGAAGCTCTGTTGTCTATCGTATATCGCTGTATCACCATCCATTTTAGAATAATGTCGTGGTCATGTCAGCCGGTTGAATTGTTGATTGAGTATTCAAAACTACCCTAGATAAAGTTAAAATTTATTGATTGTATAACAATTTGTTGAACATACTCAGTGTTATAATCTATAGAAAAAGATAGATACATACAAGAAATTGCATTTTATTTTTAGAATTATATTTCATCCCTAACTTGTCTTGCAAAATTAGCAGATCTATTGGCACTTGCACCTTACCAAAATTTCAACCCAAAATTTCAACATTTTCCTCTGCAACTTCATCTATACCGATGTAGCTTGAGTTTTTAGTAGAACACTAGAAATAAGCTTATAATTACCACCTGAAGGTCCAAGTACTACTAGACTATTTGCGCCTTTATAATTGAAGAAGTAAAATCTATATCAGATCCAGGTCTATCCACGTCCGTCAAGATCACCTAGACAATGAGGAAATTGCCAAAGTTCATCAAATCGTTCGACAATGGACCGTCAGTTCTTAATCCCGAATTTAATAAATTTAGAATGTATCTTCCTTCAGGTCACATACTTATGCAATTTTTACTTAATATTTTGCGGGACTAGCTATCATAGTTACATTTAAAGACGATAGCCATTTTACGGTAATATTAATCCTTTTCATAACTTTTTTCATACTAATTTTTTTACTTTAAATATCAAACAGACATATTCAAATATTTTGTACCAATTTTCAGATGTAATTTTTTTTATGTATGACAAGCAGGTAAATTTCTTTATAAATTCAAAATAAAATTTTATACAAAATTTAATACTAAATTAAGCATAATGTAAAACGGCCTTACATTAAAACTATTGCTATTCTTTTTATATACATAAGCCCAAGTTAAAGTATAGTTGGTCCAGAAATATATCGTTCACTTTCAGCTAAATTTTAAATCCTTTTATTGCCTTGTAATTAACACAGTATGAGGTCTAATATTTACAGAGTCGGTCTTAATTTAAATAATTGCTAGCAATGTAACATTAAAGTATATACTGTCTAGGTCTGTATATTCAGTTATTATGACTAATATAAGTGGCCAATAAAACGTGAAAACTAAATTAGTGATTGTAGGTATCAATTATATAATTAAGGTCAAAAAATATTTCATTGTAATTTATGAAATAGTATGTATCAAATTCAAATAGTGTTGCATTTACAATTTGCGAGTACGGTCCTGTGTGGAATTTTCTGTACAGTCCACTAATTACCGTTGTATTAAGCGGTTTAAAGTATTAAGCGCTTATAAACTTAACGATATATTTTTGGACGAACATATAGCTTTGCGAGTCCATCATAAGTTCATAGCCATGAATGTTTTGAAACTGTTGCGATTAATTCTTCTGTGTTACATTCTTGAATGCCTTAGTACAGGATTTATTGATACACGAATTTACATCAACTTAATCAATAACAAATACCAGTTTACAACTTACAAAATTATTGGCATATGTACTTCGAGTTTGTTGTTTAACTCTTGTTTGGCAGATGTGTGGTGGTCTCATGCTATGTGTATATTATGCGTAGACATGTCATTATAATTACAAAGTCTGCAGGCGCAGTCTCTTAAAACAAACATCATTCACATACTCACATATCATCATTTCCTTAACTAATATTTGCGTAAAATATTTGGTATACAAATTAATATCCTTTATTTGGTTTGTAATACTTATAACGGGACTAAGATGTTGTATATGCACAGAAAGAACGAACAATACAAATTGACGAAATTAGTTTAGGATCAAGAAATTTCCATATATGAATATACGGAACGTCAGGCGAAAAACAGATCTGTGTTAAAATGGGGATAATCATTTCTATAATTTTATTTTGGCCAAAATTGAGAGGAAGGAAACTATTTTTCTTGGGGCAGATAATTATGTGTAATTATGTATTTTCGTAATTTATTTTAACAAAAAATATTCTTGGTATTACCAAAACAAATATTCTTTGTAAGAAATTACGTAAACAGTTAAGCTAAAATGACATAACCGAAGAAGATTTTCATTTCAATCTCCCGCAATAAATACCAGATCATCAATAAAAATTACATTTACACCATCCGCTGTCATGTTCTAGAAGACCATCATGTAGAATTTTCCATATAGTATTGGTCTAAGTACAGACTCGTGTAGTACTCTATTATCACCTTATATTAATTCTCCATCATTAATTCTGTAATTAGTTTATGATATTTATAAGAGAAAGAAAGAAATATTCCGAGATTCAAGTGATAGTGTACAGAAACAAAAGTGTTTGAAAAATGTCAGCAATTGTAGTGATAATTCCTACCCATTAGTATAATAATAATAAATGTCATGACATGTTGACAAATTGTTCTGATTGACTATTGTAGGATTTATAAAGGTGGATTTTCCAAATCGTTGCAGTAATATACTTTGCAGTTGTGTAGGAATATTTTCAATATATTGAGTCAATATTTAATATTGTAGACTAGTAATGCAAGTAATGCAACATCTAATTTGAAATATAACGTTTTAAAATTTGAGGAAGGTAAAGGGATAAAGATTTAATTAATTAAAATATTTGTTAGGGTCGTGAAAAAATAGTAACGGTTAATAAAATACATTTCACTGGGAAATCTCTCAGGAAAAATTAACATTTCTTACAATTTGGAAAATTATAGTAAAAAATAATATCTTTTATTCAAATAAATTACCTTAACAGCAAAAAAAAAAATTTTTTTTAGGTATATGATATCAAGTACTTACGATTTTCTTAAAGAAACTATTTATTTTATACAAATTCGGTACAGTTACAGATAAAGTAGTAGTAGATGTAGGTCAAAATTGTATTAGAAAACTGTAAGTCACGTCATGATGCTCTAAACATATAATGGCAAAGTTTTCAAAGGACATTTTCATTTCGACGGTATTTTCACCATTTTCCTTTTTGTTAGGAAGAAAGAAACAGAAATACTGAACTTTTCTTTGTAATTTCCTTCTTCTTCTATGGAAATTATCACTACTTTAAAAATTTTACTTGTGAGTATTCCAGACTACATGAAAAAATCTTGGATAAACTACCCTCATTTCGAAATTTTTCTATGAATATTCCAAGTTACATGAAAAATCCTTGGAGAAAAATTACTTATAGTTAGAAATATTACTTCTAAAAGTAAAATACCTGTACGGTTTTAGGCGTACAAAATTGACCCAAAATCGTATAGGAATTTTTTTTTAATGTGCACATACCCAGAAATTAAAGCGACATTTAGGAACGATTATTATACGAGAATGAGTTATATAATAAAAGGTAGATACTAATAACACTGCGTAGGCTTTCACGGCCGGTGTAACTATAACTAACAGCTTCTTGCGGGTTTCGCCGTGTGTCAAAACTTTCGCTCGACGTTTCGCTGTTCATACTGACAGCTTCTTCAGGATAACTGAACTGACTGAACAGTTCAGTTATCCTGAAGAAGCTGTCAGTATGAACAGCGAAACGTCGAGCGAAAGTTTTGACACACGGCGAAACCCGCAAGAAGCTGTTAGTTATAGGTAGATACTAATATCTAAAAAGATAATTTAGGATATAAAAAAGTAATTATATTACCTATAATTGAAGAAGTGAGCGAAATATGAAAACTATAAAAGGTATTCTGCAGAGACAGTTTTTTTAGTCCTACCAAAATAATTGGTATTCATTGCTTTTATAAGGTAGTCCAATAACTGCCGTGTTAACTTGAACCTGTGATAATTTGTAATGAACGAGAGTATGACCGTTAGTCACACCAGTCGAGTGCTGACGAATTTTAACGAAACAATATTTATATCTTAAAAATATAAAATATACAATAAGCACTTATTTTATATGTTATAATTCTGTAATTAAAAAGGTTAAAAAATATAACATAACGGCTAGTTTTTATATCGACAAAGTGAAATAACTGTACGGACAAAACGATTTGTTTACGTCAACCAAATTTGACCTTATTTAACAAAATTAGTTGTTTACATAGAGACAAACACATTTTTATTTTAGAGCACAAAATGATTTTGTTGAAATAATTTAGTTGTGACAACCAAAATTTTATTCAAATTAACCAAATTACTTCAGTTAATTCAATGTATATTATGTTTCAACTTATCAAACTTCGAATATTCCATTTAAACATATATTTAATTTAACAAATTCTTTTTTTTTGTTTTATTTTAGCAATGCATTTGTATGAGCGAATAGCAAGAAGTATTTTGCTTCAAATAAATTTCGTTGATTTAACAAAATATCCTGACATGCGATATTTATTTTTACTTCAATGTAAACACCTGGTTAAATTAACAATATGTTGTTTCAAACTTATAACAACTAAATTCTTAGTTTGATCGAATACAGGTATATTTTTTAATGTTATTAAAGTTGACGAAATCGTTTTTCTTTTCATGTGGTATTTACAATCGAAAATATACAACTATAGAGTTCCAAAAAGGGGTGACGTTCAGGTGTGCAATTCGTGAAGATGTGTTTTTCTGAGCTCGTTCTTCACAAGTGAATTGTGTGTGTTAAATCTAAAATTTATGGTTGGGAAGTGTCCCAGGTTTTGCCTTTGCAGGGATACTCCATAAAGCTAAGTTCTAGTTTCCTCTTAATTTAGTTTAAGTTAATTTATTGACGAATTTAAGTTTTTCTCGTTTTTATGTATAGAGTTTTCAACTTCTATATATATAGATAAAGATAGGTGTTTACTCGGTTGCCCCTGCGCGCATGCGGTGCGTGGAGGGGGCATTAGTAAATATTTGCGATTAGATAGTAAGTAGATAGATTTGCATACGGTCCCGCTCGAGTGCGCAAGCGGGAATACGGCGATGGAGGGTATAACCATCGATAGTCCTAGCACTTCCGTGGACGGAGGTGTTGAGACAATGCAGGAAAATAGTAACGTTAATTCAGAAAGTAATAATAACAACAATGTCAATGTAAATTCTCAATCGTTTGCTTCGATTGTTAGAGAAAAATCGGGTACTAAATTTGCTTTCCCGGATCGAGAGCAGGCAATTTTACTAGATGCCGTTGACGGTTTACAAAAGAACGATTATATTATTGGTGTGGGTAATATTGTAGGCCCTAGAAATATCATTTTCGCGTCAAGGATATCAAATAATAGAATTTGTATCTATCTGTCATCTAAAAATATTGTAAACGACTTTATTAGCAATCAAGGCGGTATCTTATTGGGGGAGAGGTTTGTTCCGGCACGCCGCTTAGTGTCGCCGGCTAAGAGAATTATACTTTCAAATGTATCGCCAAGCATACCGCATGAAGTCATAATGGACTCTCTAAAAAAGTTGAACCTAAAAGTAGTATCTCCCATTACTTTTATAAATGCGGGTTTAAATTTACAAGAGTATAAGCACATCTTTAGTTTCCGTCGGCAGGTCTATATAATGCTGGACCTTAATGACAAAATCCCAGATTCAATTGTAATTCAGCACAAAGAAAATACTTTCAGAATTTTTGCGACAACAGATGAAATAAGATGTTTCCTTTGCAAAAAACCTGGTCATATTGCCAGTAAATGTCAATTAAACAAGGACAATACAAATGAAGTGGGGAATTCTGATATGCATGCTCATGCTAACACTAATATAACTGAAACAGTAGATGAACCTAGTGGTACTAATTCTACAAAAACTTCTGTTGTACATAATATAATTGCAAGTATGAATGTTATTGAGGAAATAAATCCAACAATGAAACGTACAGCTTCTGAATCTCTAGGGTCTGAAACTATTAGTACGTGCGAGGATTCTATGTGCCCGGATCCAGATTCAGATTGTTCGGTAAATAGCAATTCGACTGCTAACTTTGTTAAACCTCGTCGAAAAAGGAAAAAAATAAAGATTGATCCTAAGGTACAAGAAGACAACTTTAATGAAATTATTAATGTTTACAAAAAAATAAATACAGATATTAGTTTTGAGGTATTTTGTAATTTCTTGAAAGATACAAAAGGTAAGCAAGATATAACTAGTATAGTACAAATTTTGAATTTGAACGTTCAACAATTATTTATATTGATTATCGAATCAATTCGGACAGTCAAAATGAACTCTCTAAAAGCAAGATTAAAACGATTAGCAAAAAAAATGAAAAATGCTTACCGCGATTTGATAGATTCGGTACTAGTTGATGATGACGAGTTGGAGTTTAGTCAATCCCAAGATTATTCTACGGATACATCGGATACGTATACAAGTACCATTGTCTAACGCTGTTAACTAGTCATATTAATTGTAGATCTTTTACTTTACCGCTAATATCTTTTACCAATAAAATTCAATCAATTGAAGCATAATTTAAATATCATTCAGTGGAACGCACAGTCCGTGGTTTTCGAAAAGATACAGTTTAGATAGCCTTATCGCAGAATTTAATCCTCACGTAATTACGCTTTGTGAAACTTGGTTCAAACCTTTACATGTATATAAATTCAGAAACTATAATGTGGTTCGACAAGATCGTCAAGATGGATATTCTGGGGTTGCTATTTTAATTCAAAAATCAATTGCATATGAAACAATTAATATAAAATCTCAAATTAACGACAACTTTATGTTTTGCGGCATAAAACTGAATCAATTTAATTTCTCAATTTTCTCTATATATAGAACAGTGCAATGTCATATGTCATGCGAGGAGTATGTAAATTTTCTTAATGATTTGCCGACACCCTATATAGTATGCGGCGATTTTAACTCACACCACATTACCTTTGGATCTGCAAAAACAGACAATTCAGGCAATATCCTATTAAAAGCAATTGATATGACTGAAACTATATTTTTAAATGATGGATCTCCGACAAGAATCACTAGTCCAATTCAAGGGGGCATCAGCAGTGGATATTACGTTGTGTTCGCCGAATCTTGCACAAAGAGCTCTATGGCGTGTATTAGAGGATTCCTATACTTCCGATCACTTGCCGATACTTATTACGATGACGTATACAGGGAATAACGTTAATACCATCTACCCTACACGGAGGTGGAAAATACATAAGAATAAAGTTACATTTTACACCGATTATTTATGTAAAGTACATCCAATTGTTCCTAATTTATCCAATGCCACAGAAAGAATTGAATATTGTTTACAATGTATTAGACAAGCTGCTGACTCAGTTTTTACTTTAAAAAAGGCCTTTATTCCCAATAAAAGGATCCCTCCGTGGTGGGATGAGGAATGTACTGAAGTCATTAAAAAACGCAAACAAGCTCTTCGAAACTTTAACGCAAATCGTACATTAGACAATTATCTTAAACATCGTCAGATATCTGCATATTCCAAGAGATTTCTGAAATATAAAAAACGTGACAGTTGGAAAGCTTTTTGTAGTAATCTAAACAAAGATACGCCAATATCTCAAGTATGGGGCAGAATTAGAAATTTCAAGCAATCCCCTACCAGAATTGCCAATTTATCAGACATCCAGTTACACACCTTCTTAACAAATTTAACACCGGATTTTGTGACTATAGATAAACCTGCCATTCCAGCTTGTAAGCCAGACGAAAACCATTTTATACTGAAACCATTTTCCATGATTGAATTGAATAAGGTCTTATGTAATGTTAACGATCCTGCTCCCGGAATTGACGACGTCTGTTATACTTTACTGAAAAACTTACCCAATAATCATAAAGAAAATTTATTAATGGCCTATAATGGTATGTGGTTAAACAATGAAGATGTTGATGTTCTTAAAGATGTGTTAGTGGTCCCTATTCTTAAACCAAATAAAGATGCCTCAGATGTGAACTCTTACCGACCTATAGCTCTGATGCCTTGCATATCTAAAGTATACGAACGAATGATTAAGAACAGGCTAGACTGGTGGTTGGAAACCGAAAACATACTTCCCAGCCATCAGTTTGGTTTTAGGAAAGGGAGAGGTACAATAGACGCTTTAACAAATCTTGTCTCATCTGTACAAATTGCGTTTTCGCAGAGGGAGTCTGTTGGGAGCATCTTTCTGGATATCGCAGGGCATATAATGGAGTAGACTTGAATATATAGAATCAAATTAAACAATATTGGACTTCCACACCAAGCATCACGTAGGATAACAGATCTCTACCGAAATATTAAGATATTTGTCAGAACAGGTAAGAATGAAAGAGTTGGGCCAAGAACCCTATCACATGGATTATTACAAGGATCTACTTTAAGTCCTGTACTGTTTAATATATACACTCGTGATGTTCACTTTATATTTAGTCCTAAAGTTAAAGCTATCCAATATGCTGATGATTTTTGCGTTTATATCAGCGATAAAAACATAAACCAACTTACCACTGATCTTTCTGAAACAGTGCAATCTATCAAAAACTGGCTATTTTATAATGCACTAGATCTTTCACCTGAGAAGACTAACGTAATGTTTTTCTCACGTTCCAAAAACATACCAACGGATAGTATAAAGCTTGCTAACTATAACTTTGCTATACCGCAGCAAATTAAATATTTGGGTTTAATCCTCGACCACAAATTAAAATGGAGTGGTCATATAAATAATGTGGTTGCGAAATGTGAGAAAGCACTGAATATATTACGCACAATTACTAAAGTTCGATGGGGTGCAGATTTTTCGATCTCTATGAACGTTTACAAGGCATATATTAGGTCGGTGATCGATTATGGGTGTACACTTTATAGCACCGCTTCAACCAAAATTTACATAGGCTCGACATTATACAAACAAAGCTCTTCGAATATGCGTCGGTGCAATGAGATCTACACCAGTCGTGGCGCTACAAATTGAGGTAAATGAACCACCCTCAAGGCTCCGGAGACAAATGTTGGCCGTAAAAGTATATCACAAAAGCAAAGATTACGGGTTTGGGTTCCATTCTACGAAATTTATCAACACTAAACGTATTAGATCTGACTGCGGTATACTGGCGAAAGAAAAAGTCACCTTTGTTATGCGAAGCATTTCGTTATTCAGCAAATTTTGATGCACGTTTATATAAAGCCGAAGATATGCCTGTAACATACCTGGAGTCTATAAAACCATGTTCTATTATATTTCCACCATATACAGGGCAACCTGAACACGATTCTCAACTTTGTAGTCAAATTTTATCTCAATACCAACAAGATCTAGCTATTTTTACTGACGGTTCCAAGTCTGAGGAAGGATGTGGGGGTGCCTTCTGCGTTGTAAACACTGGACTATATAAGTTATTTAAAATAGATTCAGACGCATCTATATTTACGGTAGAGGCTATTGCAATATTAGAAGCATTACGTTATAGTGCCAATACAAATTTTAAACGTATAATTATTATGTCTGATTCCGCAAGTGTCCTACGATCTCTCTCTCAGAATCCGTTAAAAAAAAATAAAACATCATCCATAGTCAAAGATATTATTAACCTAATTAATAAGTTGCGTCGCGGGGAGATCTCCATTATTTTCTACTGGGTTAAAGGTCACTCTGGGATCCCATACAATGAAACTGTTGATAGACTCGCGAAGATGAGTTGCACGGAAGGACCTTTATATAAAGCTTGTCTCGATGAAAAAGATGTATTTAACATCGTTAAGAGGGATTTACTGTATCGAATTGGGAGGATCTGTGGAAAGCGGCTAACAATGAGAAAATGACACAATATGCGTACATACACCAATCAGTATACAGTAGACCATGGTATTATTCTCATGATAAAATATCACGCTTTTATCGCACTACCATTGCTCGAATCAAATTTGGACATGGTCAGCACCCGTCACACTTATACAAGCTCCATATTATTGAGTCCCCAAGATGTCGATGCGGGCATGAGATGTGTGACCTTAACCATATATTACTAAACTGCCCCTTACAGAAAGATGTTATCAATACTCTTATAAATCAGCTGATTTTAGAGAGAGTGGAATTACCTACGAGCATAATAACTCTAATGTGTTACAATAATAAACGTATCTGCGATTTAGTCATAAGTACTCTTGTTAAAATGAATATACAAATATAAAGGGTTAAGTAACTCCCATCCTAGCTCAACCTTTGTGGGGTAAACCTTTTTTCCGTTGGCCGTAATCTTGTGTTGATACAAACGTTAGTCATCCCGATAGGCCCCGGGATGTGAAATGTGTGTCCACGTCTGTTTCCCTAATTAGTTACTTTACCCTAGTCGTAAACTTAATCTTTAATATAATTAATACCGTTATTGTCTATACTAGGTATATCTTGCCCGTCTAATGTAATGACTAAGCCTTATTGAGGCACATGGGCTATGATCCCGAGATGCCAAATTAAAATAAAAAAAAAAAAAAAATAAGAGTTCCAAAAATTTCTAATATTTTGCTATACAAGTAGCATCAATGAATGCAATTTTACAAAATTGTTGTAACGACTAAGCCTTTTTTTTGGTGTGGTACCGTTTGTATGTAACAAGTACGGTATTTTTTGACTATTTGCCAAAAGTTGTTGAACTAAAAAGCAGTATAATAATCGCTTTACAAGCTAACTAAGAGGTTTTTCAGCAGGAATGTGCATTTGTAAAAAAGAATTAATTAAAATCAAGTAGATACCTATTTTTTTTTCTAAACACAGAAAGCTGTTTGATATATAAGCACTTTCTAAAAAATCATTAATGATGTCTATTACTGAAAACATCAGTTTGATTTTTAATTTAATATTGTGATAGTAATGCAAAGCGGATTAAATGTTAATAGATTTAGTATGACGTTGATAATGAAAACATTTGGGTATTGCAACATATGTTTTGAGAAACACAGAATTTCACTGGTTTCAAACGAAAATAATCGGGAATTATTAATTTACAATAACAAAACCGAATGAATCATAAGTATGTGTTTATTTGGCAAATATATTTTTGTTGCGTTGACATTTTCAACATCTTATTAAGACAATTAGCACCTACAGTCAGCGTTCTTTTTTTGGATTTTTGTTATGTAAGTTGTTCACAAGATTTTTAATGAAATTGAAATTGAGAATGAAAATTCATGATTTATTTCCAAAAAAAAAATCCTTTACTGAGACAACACAACTTTGGAAGAAGCAGTTTTTTAGCTAAGATCATAGGAATTTTATTTTACATTTATAATACATCTTTGTTAATACGCATTACGCTTTTGGATTGGAAATTGCTATTTGGAGTTCATTTCCACGATATTTAGTTCGCGTTTATTGTTCGAAACTACGTGCAGCATATACAGTTTCCTTTACAGTTTCGCATGAACAGGACGGTGATAGGGAGCAATAATTTATCGCACGCAACATTGTTTCGTAGCCGACTAGTTTAAAACGGTCATAACGTAACGTCATAACAACATCGATATATTCTCTTTTCAATTGTTACTTAATTTCCCCGAGCCGAACATGCATACAAAACAACATTTCCATGGCGTTGAGCGTGCGACCGACTGAAAATTCTCGGCGGTCGATCATCCAGCTATGCGGCGGCTCCGTTTTCAGATGGCCGGCCGGCGAACCGGCAACTCCCGGCTAGGCAGCGTGGTAGAGAAAGAGCGAACGGATTAGTGGGGAACGCGTATGCGGTCGCAGTAAAACAAGTGGAAATAAAATTCGCCCGTTTATTAGTAAATTGAACTTTAGTGTGACGGATAAGGTGCGCAACGGCGTACTATTAGTGTCAAAGTCGGCCTGAATTTATTCGTTTCCCCTTCTGCGAATTGTAGCGTCGTGAAACAATCATGCTTGGATCATTTGTAATCGGCTACAATGTTTGTCAGAGCATAGGGGCATTGTTTCTAGTGTTTCAAACGGTTTCAACTACCGAGTGCATTGAATTTATATTGTATACATTACAGAATAAGTTATGTAACTTGTAAATTATATACTATGCTGTGTTTTGCCGTTTTACATTGTATAATGGCCACTTTACAACCGAATTAAACATAAGTTGTACAGAAAGTATAATTTTTCAATAATAAATTACCTAACTTACGTATAGGCTCATGCTGGTGTTTAATCAAATTATGTATTAGTTAAGTGATAAATAATAAATACAACAATATGATAGTAACATACATAACAGATCACAGTCTGTGATAATTGGACATATTATTTACGACTTGGTTAAAGTTACTTCGGGAGTGCCGCAGGGGCCACATTTTGGCCCGCTTCTCTTCCTTATCAACATCTGACATTGCTTTAACTTACAGCAAAATTTAATACGATTTTAAGAATATTGCATCATTAACAAAACTTTCTTTAAATTTAGATAAATGTAAATATTGTGCTTTATTAGGAATAAAATTAAATACAATTTTCCTTATTCTTTATATAACCATTTCATTCGCTTTCTAATAGTTCTAAAATTCGCGACTTGGGAGAACTACTTGATAATAACTTTAATTGACAAGCATGTTAATTATGCAGTTAACGAAGCATTTAAGAAAATGGAATTTATTATCCGCTTAACATTTTTTTTTTCTTCTAAAGTATCAACATTTACTATCCTTTATTAAGCCCATGTCCATAGTTCGTTCAAGTTAGGGTGGGCACTTGATATCCGGGCACTTGAGCAAGGTGCTCATTGTACCATCATGTCCATAGTATTCTTGCATATGCAACTGCCGTACGGATTCCCTAATATAATGCTTATGTCAATGCTATGAGTCTATTTCAGTAGAAAATTCGTTAAATTTTTAATATCGCAGTTTCATATGCCTGTCGTTAGTTATGAAAGAACCCTGCTAGAATTTAAAATGCTTTCCAAGCAATCAAGTCGTACACTGAAAAACCCATTTGGTTGACTCAACCAAATTTTAGTTGTATTGACTAAAATCTTTGTTTAAATATGGGCAAACAAATATATTGTTGGGCGAAGCAAGTAATTTGTTAATAAAATTCGTTTGTTTTAACAATATCTTTAATAGAATTAAACAAATAAAATATTTACTTCAAACAATAAATTTTATTGACTCAAATAGAAATAACACACAGAAGAACAAAACATTTTCTTGAAACAATTTGCTTATTTGAAATATATATTTTTTATAGTAATAATATTTTTGTTTTAAGTAAAATATTATTATATATTAGTATTATGCTTCACTTTACCGAATATTTAATTGAGGTTACTGCGTTCCTTTTTTATTTGAAACTATAATTTTGTCAGAATTACTTACCTTATCTGTTACGGCAGCCCTTTTATTCCTTAATCAAATTTAATATCAAATTTTACCACAAAGTTTCACTATTCAATAAAGTGCTACTACGATACTGACATAAACTGCCTATAAAAGGAGCATAAATTGCATATTGTCTGCCGCAAATGCAATAGTGTTTGTTCTGTATGTAACGTTTACAAATCTTCTTTTGCCGGTATACAATGTTTTTCCGATAAATGCACCAAATCAACTTTTTATAACCGTGTTTGGGTGAAATAGGAGAAGCGCCATCTTTACAACAATGGCTGTAACACATACACCTATTGCACGTAACTATATGGGTAGAAAATTTCGTCATAATAATAATGTTTATATCAGAGAACTTGTTCACAAAAATGTGGGCTAGGTTTGGAATTTAAACATAATAATTACATTAAATTAACTACAGTTGTGCCTAGCGTAATCCTTATTTCTTAATAATATTCAGTTTGTTAATTGAAGGGTACTTAAGTGAAATTAATGGTTTTGTTAAATTAATAAACTAGGAGTAACAAAATAATGTGATCTCTTTTTATACCAATTATTTTCTTAATTTTCGCAATATCTCTAAAATAAACGAGATTTTATCAGTGAGGGTTTGTTTGTTCATTTCATTAACGACAATACGTAAATCTCCAGAGATGTTGGCAGTTGGTGGATGTAGTTATTACTGCTATGTCGACAGACCGATGCCTGTCTTAACATTAACTTCAGAAACAGCAATTCGTAAATTTTGAGGTATGTCCAAAATCTTGGCAAACCGACGTCCTTCTTAAATATCGTCGATTTATCGCTGAAATTTATTTGCTCCTCTCTAACTTCATTGGAAGAGCGTTCGTCTGGGAAAAGAGAGTATGTAGGTTCGAATCCTGCATGAGGGGAAAACTTTTTTCTTGAGAAAAGTTCCTCTTAATTATTACAATTATTAGCAATTTTTGCATATTTGTTTGAGTTAACAAAGCACCGATGTTTTCTCAACAATATAGTAGTAATTGAACCGACCCAAGATTTTTACAAAGTCGAACTATATTATTGTGTTAAGACCATACTGAACTAAATAATTTGTTTGAATACATTAAACTTTCTAACTAAATATTTCCTTCAGTCAATAGCGTACATTTTTTGCATATATTTGAAACCACAAAGAACATGCTTGTTTCAAAGAAAATATGCTTCACAAAATAGATTTGGATGGTTTAAATATATTAGCTTTTCAGTGTATAAATGTATGCATGTGAGATCACGTTCAGGCACGAATCCTCCCCTCTCCAACTATTGTAAACGGCATCCTTAATATAAAGTTACCATTTTAGTTGTAATATTACCATTAGGAAGTAAACTTACTAATCTTATCCGATTAAATTGATGTTTGAAAATTTACAGCTTATACCAAATAAATACAGCTGGCGTACTTTAAAAACGAGGTTGCCGTAAAGATACTCTAAAAGAGTGATGGGTTGCTACGAAGCAAACTGCTATTTTGTAGCAGCTAACAACCGTTAGCAGTTTGTAGCAGCCTTTCAATATCAAAATAAGCTGTTAATTTTTTGTAGCAATTTCCTGATATAGTAGACAAGTGCGATTATTGTGAAACATACATGTATATATTTAGCAGTAAATCAGTGTGTAAAATGTAGTGATATATAAAACTGTTTCTTCTTCGACCTGCTTCTGTAAATGTTTCTAAATATGTTGTGTAAAGGGAGTATTGTGCGTCGGTTTGTCTGAAGCGTGCGCGACGAATTTTGCGTCGTATAGGGTATTTAGATCGTCTTGATGACTTTGGGAGGCGCGTGGCGCAGAAGGAATTGATTTTCTTTTCAATGATTAATAAATGAATTATTTTTTTACAACACCCGTAAGGAATGGAGGTAACAATAATTTAAATGAGTAAATTGATTTTTAATGTCACTTTGGTTGTGACTTGTGACTGAAAGACTGATAATAATTTGTGTTGTATAGGTAGAGACAATTTTATTCCAAGTAATTAGAGTAAATTCGTCTGAGGAAGTAGACTCCCACACAATGTTACGCTGATTAGTTTTTCTAGTTTTTATATCGATTTTGGTTAAGAAATACCTATGCAAAAACACATAATACATATCATTATAGAAACTTGATGACAAAAACACTCCAACTGTGGTATTGGTAATACTGCAAACTTCTAGACTCCTCACCACAAACTTCACTAAACTCGAAATATGAAACGTAAACCCTTAGAACCTATTACTAGTTATTATTGTTACTTGTTAGAATCAGAGTATTAGAATTGATAGAAAATGCCAATTTATACTTTTCCGTTCAAGAAACTATGCTTATTGTTTTCTGGTACTTTTTAGCCAATAATCAGGTACTAATTTTATCTTCTTATATTAGAACTATGGTTGGGAATAAATCAAAAGTCACAACTGGTTACGTTTTGGTTTATTGTAAACCTTTTTCAAAACCATCTATCTAAATTAAACTTTAATTATTATCCACATTAAAATTTTATGTTACACTCGGTATAAAACCCACATGGTTTTCTGTCATAATTATAGGCAAACATTTTAAAATTGACGATATTGACGAACAAATATTTGTTCGTCAATATGCAATTTTAACTTTATGCACTGTGTTTGTCCCTTATACAATTTTAAAATGTTTGTCTATAATTATGACAGAAAACCATGTTGATTTTTCAGCCATAGTTCCAATATAAGAACATAAAATTAAGAAACTATACTTTTTCATTTATTACTCAATTATTTATATTACTAGATCATTACTAGTTACGAAAATATATACAATACTTAGGTGTAGTGATGTAGACACCGAGGCCGAGGCGAGCATATTTGCGGCATATTTCTTTGATTTTTGTATAGAATTGACTTAATACACCCGCATGCGTTATTTTAGTGGAACTACAATTATATTATCATTGGTTTAATATGATTTAGGTAAATTTTAATGATGGTGCATTTGCATAATAAATACAAGAATATTTTTTGTTTAGTTGCGAAATACATAATAAAATAATCGAAGTAATATTACTGTATGCTAATAAAATTTTCTGTTTAGTCTGTTAAAGAAAGTGACATAAAAATTGAAAAAAAAAACTGAGATTTGGGAATTTCTGTTTTCTGCTTCATAAATAAGGATAAAGGATAGTTGCATTTACGCCTAACATCTTTTTTTTTTCTTTTATAAGGGATGGCTTAATCAGGTTGATAAACTACACATATATTATGAAAAGCAATTAGTGGAGCCCTGTATTTACAAACCCAGTTCTTTTTTAAGACATTTGCTTTTTTTCATTGAAATTACACCGTTTTGGATAATAAAGAAAAAATAAAACAAACAAAAAAGTGTTCATATTCGTAATTTCCTATAATGTGAAATATCAAACAAAAACGCCGAACAAAACACCGAAGTCTTTACTATCAAGGAGTGTAACCCTGTTTTTTGTTAAAACTCACGGACATATACAGGTAATTTGAAATTTCTATGTCTTATCAGCAGGGCAAACTAAAATATATTTCTTAATGGGAAAGCGGCAAATAAAATAAAGTATAATATTGATATTTTCTATATGCTTTTTTAAAAGCCGGTACCTAATAACTATAATAAGTTACTATAAACCGCAAAAAATCGTTATCGCACACGTGCATGAAAACAAAATAAACATCTCGTTGTATTCGACATTTAAGAGGCATGCCTGTCATGCATATTTAAGCTAGATATTTTAAACTGTATTTATTTTTTAACTAAAGCATTAGACTTGATAATAAAATAAAAGGAATGCAAGAAATATACAGGTGAACAAAAACATACTTTTAATTCTCGCTATCTTTAAAGGCAAGCAACTTTGTGTATAATAAATAACAGCGACACTTTTGTCTAAGTCTACTTTTGAAAAAAGAATGGTTAGGAATTAATATTTGAAATAGAAAATTCTAAATTACTAAGAAACTACAAGAGGTAGGTATAGGAAACATTAATACAATCTTAAAGACCGTTAAAATTAGAATCTAAATCAGGTAATAAATATAGGGTGTTCCATTTACATAAGAAACTTACTTGCCTTTAAGACAGAGAAATTAAAGTATGTATCTGTTCACCCTGTATATTTTTTGCATTACTTTCATTTTATTATCAAGTCTAATGCTTTAGTTAAAAAATAAATACAGTTTAAAATATCTAGCTCAAATATGCATAACAGGCATCTCTTAAATTTTGATCTACATTTTGAAGAATAGTTAATTATCTCGTAAAAGAGTCGAGTTAGGCATAAGAAACCTAACACCAACTTGTCTTTATTTAGTCTGTACTATCAAAATATGTCATAATAAATGGTGTTTCTTTACAACTTTGGTGTGTAACTTTTCTTTGAGTCAACCCTGTATGCTTCAAAATAATTTTGAAATGTGGTCCTTCTGAACTTGTATAACCTTAACAAAAAAAAATTGGAAATATGTTACCACTTTTCGTATAAAAACCGACGCGAATGTGGTGGCCCACCTGTATTGTATATAAGAAACAACAAAAGTCGGTTCATTAACATACATTAATATTACTTCGACTATTTTATTATGTATTTCGTAACTAAACAAAAAAAATACTTGTATTTATTATGCAAATGCACCACCACTAAAATTTACCTAAATCATATTAAACCAATGATAATGTAATTCTAGTTCCACTAAAATAACGTATGCGTGTGTATTAAGACAATTCTATACAAATATTATGCAGCTAGCGTATAAGAAATCGCAAAAAAATCAAAGAAATATGCCGCAAATATGCTCGCCTCGGCCTCGGTGTCTACACATACATACATCGGCTCGACTATGTGATGCTTAACGAATATTTTTCCTTATCGGCTACATTTTGCTTAACGATTATTTTTCTTATCGACTACATTTTGCTTAACGATTCTTTTTCCTTATCGACTAAAAAGAATCGGTATCTGTATGAACCGATATTTGAATCGTTTAGCAAAGGAATCAGAATCGTTAAGAAAAAGTTCCGATTTTTCTTAGCGTAGTGACCACATATCCGTTTACGCTTATTGAATACTTTTTGGATCCGATTGCCCCATCACTAGTATATATATATGTATCAAGCTAATCACGTACGTATGTAAGTATATGCATCTCCACTCGTTACTGAATCAAATAGTCATCCGCAATATAAATACATATAAATATTGAATGAATAGCGGTAACAAAAACACTTTGGGGCGGTGTGCAAAGTTGTAGATTTTTAAGATATTTAAGGAAAACTGCTACGAAAAGTAGCAGAAGCAGATTGCAACTGCTAACATTAAGAAGCAGTTTTAAACATCACTACTGTAAAATAATATACTCATTTTCTTGTAATATTACAATAATTTTGTACTGTCATTTAATCACGACCCAGTGTAGAAGGTGCTGCCCCAACTAATAGAACTAATATTGACTTTATAGCTAATATTCTTTTCTTCTAGAAGAAGACGTTCATACATAATAGCTAGCTGCAGGTGTTAATCTGGTAATAACCTCTAACGGTTGATAGAATACCATAAGTAACATCCTCGAAGATTGAATGTATGAGCAGGAATAATTCGGAGTTCAGCGGAATATTGTAATAGGACTTCCTTCTAGAGAAAAATTCGATAATTTATTCCTATCGCAATGAAATCATACGCGACTTAATTAAGTTATTTCCTAATGAAGACACTGCATTCTTCTAGTGTGATTTTAGCATTTAAGTTACGTCCATAAAAGATAATAAGCGTATAGGAATTTCTATTATTTTAGAGCTAATTAGTAAGCCCTTCGCTTTTAATTTTTTTTTTTTTGCGTTTTGTTCTTAAAAACATGAAATAAAACAACATGAAGCGTATGAATACGTTTCCGTAAACTTTGGTTAATAACTTCTTACTTAATGAATATTCTGCAATTTTATTCAAATTTCATCTATTAAAAAGAAAAAAAAAAATTAAAGAAACCATAAACTCCCATATTAATTACTATTTCGTTTAAGTCAATTACGTGCTGGGACATAAAAACCTCGCATGTCTGGTGAACCTCTGCATGCACCTAGTTAAGGAAAAAGCGAAGGGAAGACGGAGACCCTTAACTTAACTCATCGAAACCAAGTCCATGAACAATTACACGCCATACAACGGCGTATAAAACGCATGACGTTCGTGGAAGCAAAAATGTAAATATAAAAGGCCCATGTGTGTACGATCATTACTACTATATACTGTACGGACTCGGCCGTCGTCTCATTTCTATATGTCGATATAATATCAGACGGGATAATTAAGATGATTATAGGAGTCGCGTTAACGTAACAGACACCGGCGCAAGTCGAAACGAAAGGAAAAATAACACGGGAGGAAGAACAACGAGCGAAAGATGATAATACACGCGATAAATATTTTTTTTCGCAAAGGTTATTCGCTATCCAGTTCTCCGGAATCGCAAGGTAACCACTTAAAATAAAAGTTGGTAAGATATACTCCATGAAACGAACTAAAACCTTGCGATAGTTATCTATACGGGGTTCACGTGTTTATAATTTTTATCGTTACCGGATTTCGGGCAATTATCAAGTCGGTTCTGGAAAATTATAACGTCAGTTAAGATGATACTTAAGTTTTTATCAGAAAAAGATCGCTGAATCCATTGCAGCAGTATTAGACAAGTAATTGCAAGGATGCTGGCATTTTTAGAATAATAATCATGTTATTTTGCTTTTAAATGGACGGTAATTTTACTGAACGAATATAATGAATATCTATCGCATGCCATCATTGTTTTATTGCTTTATCTGATAATTATGCAATTTAATTGAAAGATATAAATATCCTTTTTCACTTACCATTACCTTACCCTTTTATTTTCATTGATTCGTGCTAGCGCAAAAATTAAAACTCGATCCTTATTGTATTCTAAGAGATTTGTTGAAGTAAGAAATTCCTTCTTTCGTTGAAATGCTTTTTAATCATTTTGAATGTTTTGAATGGAGTTTTAATGTGGTACTTCACGAATTGATTTTCACTTTGGTACCGCGAGTTGATCAGTTTTATTTTTTTGAAATGGATCTCTTTATCTGTTGATTCGTCGTTGCATAAATTTATTATTTATGTATACTAATATTATCTTGAAAAAAAAATACCTAAAAGGACGCTTATGTTAGAAGCTTATAAAAGAGAACTACTATTACTAACAAATATAGCAAATAATAGGTTTGTTCGAACATGCAGTTCGCGAACGGTTCACGATCATGTGAACCAATCAGACAACGCATTTCAGTTCGCGAGAACTCCAATCTGTTCTCTGATTGGTTCACGTGATCACGAACCGTTCGCGAACTGCATGTTAGAACAGCCCTAATATAGCTTGTAGGGTTTCAGCTGGCTAGTGGTCCACTTTCCCTTCGCTTTAAACCCGTTTACGTTGGAATTGTTGGTTGTACACCCGAGGAAATAAGTAAGCAAACGATTCGAAATGCGACGAGCAAGAGAGAAGATATCGGTTCCCTTCCCAGCTTCCCCTCCCCCTCTAGACGCCTACCCGAGTGGCAGGGAAGCAATTGGAAGCAATAGCATATACAGCGGTGACGTCATACTGTCGACAAGTGTGCTTTGAGCAATCCGGCACGGTCTGTGTTAGCTAATGTATGCAGTGAGAGCGTTAATGCTGGACTGAAGTGTGCCGCTCCCATGAAATATGATTTGGCATCCCTTCTAATGTCAAACCAACCTATATGATTACAACAATAATGACAGGAACGCCAAAGAACAAATGTTAACTGTGCAATACGACAAAAACGAAAAGTAATTATGATAACATTAAAAGAACAATAAGTCTCAATCACGCGTTATTATTAATTATCATAAGTATGATATACCAAAATCATCTACTTATTCTATTTTGAGAAATAAGAAAGAAATCTATATTGAATCAAAATATTTTATATATATTTTATTCTTTTCAAATAATATGTTCAAAATGCCGACCATATTCCATTAGGCAATGTTCATACCTAGGAAGAAGCTCTATTGTACAGGCTCTTCTTATCGCCTCTGGAGAAACATCTTGGCATGCTTGACATATTTTGTTTTGTAAGTCCAAAACATTAGGGGTGTCATATCTGGTGAGCCTGAGGCCCACTTAACTGGCCCTCTATCTCCAATCCAGTTCTGATGAAACTGTGCGTCCAAATACTAACTAACTATATGCGAATTATGAGGCGGGGCACCGTCCTGTTGCTACCACATTGTACATCCCCCGACCAAAGGAATATCTTGAAGAACTAGTAATGAATTTCTTAAAAAATCTCTGTACCTTTTCCCCGTAAGAATACTTTAATAAGGTCCAATTAAATGGCCGTTGAATAAACCACACCAAACATTGACGCTGCATATAGTCTGAAAGTGTGTCTGCTGTATCCAGTGAGGATTCTCAACAGACCATTAATGGCTGTTGTGTCGATTGACCACTCCATTGTTGTGGAAACGGGACTCATCAGTTCACATGATTTTATTACGGAAATTCTGGGTTATTATCAAGTCGCGTCAAAATTTGAGCTATGAAAGATAGTCTATTTTCAGGATCGTTAGGTCGCAAATTCTGAAGTAAATCCACTTTGTATGGATGGTACTTATTATCCTTAAGGATTCTATTGACGGAGGTTTTACTTCAGCAACATTTCTAATTGTTGTGTGTGGATTAACATGCACTGAAGCTAATGCATTCACAGAATTTCCCTCATTTGTAATAGGTCGAATACGCTGAACATTTTTCGCACTTGGGAAAGTACCAGTGCGCATTTTCTGTTCGAAATTTGAAATTGCGCGATAGGAAGGAGGCATTCGGTTCAGAAAACCTTCTCGATACGTATGTTCGGCTTGTCTAACATTTTTTCTACACTCACCGTAGATCAGCAGCATGTCTACATATTCATCAGGTGTGAATAGCGAGGGCATTTTTCTAAAATATAATTAATTTTATGAACACTAATCCAAACAAACAGTAACAGAATAATAGAAAAAGGAAAAACAAATAATTTAAAACACAGACAAATAACAACAACAAAGGAATTCTACACGTATGTATGCTATATCAAATAACTTGAAATGACTTGAAACAGCGTTGACTGTTTGACAGTTTGAAAAACGTCAGATTATAGTAGCATGTTACATTTCATAGAAGCGGCACACTTCAGTCCAGCATTTATGCTCACACAGCATACATTATTCGGAACTACTTTTTGAGAACATTTCGTATAATAATAATAAAAAATACATATGACTGTATTTGTAAATCTGGTAGCTACCGAAAACTTACGAAAAAAATTAGGGGTACAATTTTAAAAAAAAAAATAAAGTGGGAGAGAGCGGTAAAAGGATATTTATACGAGGTGTGTTATACTGGCAGAATTTGATATACAATGTCGTCTCATTTGCACCGGATTTTACTGCAACTTTTTATCCCTATTAGTTTCCGAGTAAATGAGTGGGAAAATAGATACGGACACACTGTACACCGTAGTCGACAAATTTTAATTTTAGTATAGGCATCTTATACTATGCATAAAATGACTTTGCAATACGCGCCAATATTGAAAAGATATTGGGAGTTAGGCATATGGTGGGAGACACGGCTGTATGTCTGTTTCTATTTTAAAGCGGCGCGCTCTTTCCTACTCTCTGCTTGCCTATACTATAATAAAATTTTGACGATTACAGTATACATTTCTTTTTCATTATAATTTTTTTTAGTGTATCACTAGGGTTATACTGCACAATTTATTTATTTTATAGACTTAATATGTTATTTGTCATCGAGTTTAGTTTTTAAACATTTGAATTTTTTGTGATTTTCATATTTCCTTTCGTGAAGGTTAAACAACAGTTTTCAATTGAAATTCGCCTTCAATGTTATTGCAATAAAGTAATTTATTATTATTATTATAAATAATTTTAATGTCATCTTTTACAATTTATATTTTTACCTATACTTTATAAATTCAAAAAGCTTTAAAATAAAGCGAAACGATGCTATATGCTTCTAGATATTTCTAAAGGCCTAAAAACTAAAAAGTATTAAAAATGAATTAATGATGTATGTAACCACTAATAACGTTGTTTTTATACATCTATGAGTGATATGCTTGCATTTTGCGACGTGGTTATGTAAAGCCACATGATACACTTTAATGTGGAGTTGGATGGACATTAAGAATACTAATTTATGGACGCATGAGTCTTCATTTAGAGTACCACTGTTTGCATTTTTTATTGGAATTTATTTGTTAGAAACACCCTAATAATTTTCGCCGCGCGTCATTTTCCACAAAATTCATAGTTTAAACCAATCAGCCTATAGCTCAGGGCAGATTACTCTTCTATTAGTATGCGCCTTGCTCGTTCCTTCCGGCCCACTATTCATTCGGCGACGACCGTAATTAAAATACCTCCTTGAAATATTAACGCCAGGACACGAAGGACAAACGATTATTCACATCCGAAGTTGAGAAGCGGGTTCGGAGTCCCTTACCCGGTCGTCCGATCATTGTCATTGATTATTTTAGATGAATTTGCTACAAGAGAACTGGCCGGCGAGCAATACGGACCAAGGCCTAGCGGGGGGATAACCGAACCGCGCGCGGACAGTTATTGATACGCTATAGGCCCCCCCATTGGTGACGCTTTGCCTTGTTGCTTTCCCACGTTTCATCTGTTTCTCTCCTTGCTTCCTATGTGTATTGGTATATGTATAAATACCGAGACATGAATATGTATTATACAACAAGTTACTTTCCTTTTTAAGTCAACATGTCGCATGAATCCGGCGTGAAGTGCATGTGGGTAATTGAGAAAATGCTTGTCAACTTGTTTATTCTGGTAAGGATATTGGTCAAAAATCTGTGACGTTTAATACTTATACTAAAAGAATATATGTATGTTTTTTAGGTTGCACTTGAAAGGGAAAAATATAGAAATATTGAAAGGTGAATAGATAGATACTCTATGAACAAAATATTATTTATAATTATAGTTATAGTAGATTATATTATCGGACAAACCTTGAAAACATATTTTTCGTCTAAGAATTATTAACTTAAATATCGTGGATGATACTTTTAAGCCTGACCTAGTTTTAAATTCATCAATTGTCACAATAAGAAAGCTGGAGTACATTTTTAAATTCATTAATTGAGTAGTTTTTAAATACCTACATCTTTAACCATCAACTAGAATACCGATAAAATTAATCCATACATTTGTTTCTAAAGCAGAAGCGTTCAGCCGACGCTTTTAGTGGTAAAAATAAAAAGATCAAAGGGAAACGTGAATTTCGAGTGAAAGAATTCTTGAGGACTTATAAACAAATAATGTTGCGTTTTAGGCCTGTTTCAGACGAGACGGTATAGTTGAATCAACTAAGTTGCCTGATTTACTCTCCACTAGTTGATTGTTTTTGAAGACCTATTGAAGCCGCTGAAGCGGACAAGTTGACTCCGTGTGAAAGGGTTCATATCAGTGTGCTCCTTGACAACCGTCCGTTCAATTAGTGCAATCAACTAATCGCCTCGTCTGAAACAGGCCTTACGGTACTATTCGATATAATCGATTAAAGAGCTAATTCTTGAATAAATTGCAGTTCTGTTGGATGATAACCTACTAAACAAGCTTTGCAAGATTTCGAAAATCTTGGGTATAAAACTCATTTTCAAAAGTACGTTAAAGCAGAAACAATATTTATTGAAAAACACGTTGAAAATACATTCTGAACTACTATAATTGTGAATGGATAGAATAAAGGCAATGTTGAACTCCTTTGATAAAATATTTATAAATTCATTACTTTTTCGCTTGTGGGTTGTTGGGCAAATGTATGCAATCATGGAAAATATCTTGACGTTTCTAGCTGTTGATATCCATTGACGCACTGTGCGTAACCACCTGATCCTCATTCAAATTTGTCCCAAACATCGTATTGTCAGGGAACCCATGCTTTATTTCCTATCTCAAAAGAACGCAATTTTTGATTCGTAGTCATAATTAAAAATCACTACTTAGGCCAGAAATCGAACTCGCACGTTTGGAATGAAAGATAATCTTGCTGGATATAGCAACCAATGTAATAACCTTTCTCCTGGAAATATTTGGCATGGTTTTCTTGAGAAATGCATTTAACCTAACTTTTTGTTAATCAAACAACACTTAAACCAGTTAATTTCGCAAAGTATAAGGACCTCTTATGTGGAGCGAGCGTTTTAAAGAGAAATAACCTTAAATTGGGTCATACGAACATGAAAGAAGTTGAAGAGTCAGATGAACCAGCCATGCACACACCGTCAAAGCTGACACGCTGGAATTAGGCTTTTGTTGCGGCATCACTAAATTACAAGTAACAAGGTGCATTGAAGAACAGATACATAATCAATTTAATGAAGAACACACCAGGACGAAGTCAAGCAAACTAGTTCTGAAAGAAACAATGACATGAGACTGATAAAAAGAAAACTGTCTTAAAAAACGCGAAACATAAACCTGGTCAAGATGAAGAAGAAATTCTAGTCCATGTTCTGTGACTGTGATGGCTTACCGAGGACAACGATATTAAGCCAATTAATGGCCATCAAAAATAGCTAACAGAATATAAATCACTTCTTAATTGCTAATTCACGTGTTCCGCAAGGTAGGTACCTTGGTCCAACAAAAACATTCCATTCTATTGAATGAATAGTATTGGGAAATCCTTTATGTGGGTAAATATTACGTGTCAAAAGTGTTTGTTGTATGCTTTCTATACCTAGATTTTTTTTAAATACATTATTATACAACTACCAGATGATCTCTGCATATTTCAGAAATCATAAATCATCTGATTAATGTAGTCAATAAATGTCAATTGACGATCAAAAGTTCTATACTCTCAGATCTTTATTTTATCAGCTGGACCTAAAATTACTTTATTAGTGCTGTAACCACTAAGTTTGACCATCCATCTTCCCCCTGGTGGTGAATGGAAAACACCTTACATTTCCCAACATGCGGATCCAGCCCGTTTCGAACACACCAATGGGATGACAAAATTAAATTATTTTTCCGTTTGTATAATTAACCGTTGAAGAGATGGTGAACGAAATCTTTATATTATCTGAAAACATCGTTAGCTTACAATCTATGCTCTCAGGTACATCGTTCATGAATAATAATAAAAAAAACAACAACATAGGTCCCAAGTAGGACCCCATAGTACCCCTAAACTAATAGTGTATGCATAATAGTCGAAGCCGTTATAGGATGCTAGAAATTCTGAATTAGATAGGTTTGAGCAAATAAATAGGTAGGAGTAGGGTTAAACAAATGGATAAGTTCCTTGCCATTATTATCGTATTCCCATAATTAACTCCAATCAAATGCTTTAGATAGGTCAATACAAATGACTAAAAAATTGTACTGCAAATAAGTTGGAATCATCATGAGATTGATATTCGTATTTGCTTCTTGTACTGAGGTTTTTAATATTTTTTTAATTTTGAATTTTGTATTTTTTTTTTGCAAATGCGTCTTCAATTAATATATAAAATAAATGAATGTTATATTCAAGAACTTACTGTTTAGGGTCTTGGGAAATGATATTAATGTTTATACTCTTTGTATCCGAAACAAGACCCTTCTGAATACACAAATACTCCAGTGTCAAAATGAAATTATTTCCTTACAATCTGCATGTGACCATATCTACACGAATGCGTTACAAAGTTACAAACTTACGTAAATATTTAATACACGACAATTCCTGAAGAACCACTTCTTCACAGCTATCCTCCTTTCTCATCCTTCTCTGCGCTTTCGTGACTGTAATCGCATCTGACAAATGAGGATCACTACGTTTTAAACGGTGTGGACACCATGGCGTGCCCGTCGGAAGAGGACAGTTGTGCATTACATTACATTCGTACGGCCATTGGAGACTATGAACGTTATAGAATGCACGGTTTTAACCGTTTCGCGTGACCGTCTGCGTCTGTTCGAAGTGGTACTTGGAATTATTGCAGAAGTTTTTATGATATTACGTGTGTATGTTGATATATTCACTTACATGCTCTTTGATTTGATAACTTGGTGGTCTGTTTCTAGTTTTGTTAGAAAGAAGTTGTTTCATGCTCCTTCATTTCACTCTAATCCTGAATAAAGTTATTTGACTGCAAACTCTTTCAAGCATGAAAGCATAGTATATTAAAAAATTCTGGAGACACAAGATGTAAAAGAAATTGGGCACTAATTCAAGTTAAGTAAGCACAGGTCTTCTCTAATAGCGAAAAAAGCCACATCATCAGAGCTGAAATTATATTTACTTTTCAATGAAACACATACTTCTAGTAATTCACTCTTAAAGTGCGAAAAAGCACATATGCTAAATAGGATTTTTTTAACACGATATTAAAAGATCATTAATAAAAAAAAGTTAAAATTTTCGCCAAGTAAGTGAAGATTCGAAATCTTATCGTCGTTGATTTCTATAGGTATTAATATTAATTTTGTTTTTATGTTTGTTTAATAGTGTCCTTATAAATCACGACCCTGCATAATTATTGTATTAGCCATTAAAGTGACACGACCTTTACTTTTGGTTGACAGTTGCTTAGGATTTGGAAAATGAAACGAAAATTGGTGGACACTGGTGTACTAGCTAACTTATGAGTAGCCGTGAGAAATTGCAAAAGTTCTATTGGATACAAAAGCGAATTGGATCTCCCAGCTTCAAGGACGAATATGACGCTGAGAATGAGGAATACAAAGCCAGAATGTCAATGGCTAAAAAAATACACATACAGCTTGCTGCAGGATTGCTATGATAAGATCGGTACTAAATAGGTTTGGAGTGTCATGCACGAACAATTGAACCAAAAATCTAAACCTGCAAATGAAATGATGATTGATGGCCAAATAGTGACCTGTCTTTACTCATAGCTGAAGAATTCGGAAAACATTTTCAACCGTAGCGGAAATAAAAATTAACGAAAAAGTTTGGGAATTGTCTTTCAAATAATTCTACAACATCTCAAGCGCACTACAATCTTATAACACATATCTATAACTCAATCGTTAAAATGTATACGTATGAATTATTATAAATAAATTAAATGAAAAAATTATAGGTATCATTCGCATTACTAATGTTTTGGCAAAAGCTACTTATAAAATTTGGACGTGATAAGTTATTGGAAGTTCAAGAAAGAATACCTTAGAGTTATTTAAGCTTTTGGCACATTGATGTTAAATTTGCATAATGCCAATAAATTGATATTATTAAATTAAATATCAAGATAGTGCAGATTGTGGATAATGTAAATTTCCTAATTTAGCCATTATAATCCTTAAATATCATTTAATTGTCCAAATCTTTTCTATTTAATTTTAATTTTTACCTCTTTAGCTAGAGATATTGTCATTCAACTTGTATGCTTATTCTGCGCTTGTATCTACCTTTCACTTTACTATAAGAAACATTTGAGTGATAATAATAATAATTTTATGCTCAAAACTGGGAATGAACTATTACTAAATAATAAATACTGTGAGCAGATTCGCTGCTACTGACAGAGATATGCACAGTTTGCATATAAAGGCACAGCGTTGAGACGACGATTCCTGGAATTGTGGAACATAATTCAACATAATGCACCAATCAGCGAGCATACATCCGAACTGTCAAAGAGCACTTACAACGAAATATAAGCAGTCATAAATAAATAGGGAAAACAGAGTATTGGGGGCTAAGTGTGCGCTACCAACACCTTTGCAATACCCATCCTAACCCACACTTTTAAGCAGTATCGATGGCGTAGACGAGATCTATCGAGCGAAAGAGATACAAAAAATGAGAATAGGAACGAAGCTTGCATCTGAGCGTCAAGTCAAAGGCTGTATTGCCAGTGGATGAGATACAGGCCTCATAAATTGGAACATATGCATCATCATCTAATCATAACACGGCGTGCTCAATTGTAAATCACGATCCGCTGCTGCTATATAAAGGACATGACAACAGGGTAGAGGCTTTTCTTTTCGGAGCTCAGAAAGGTAGCTAATAACAATCTCAATAAACTTAGAAGAGGAATCAACTACGAATCGATTAATTTCCATGCAAACTGTACAACTAAAATATTAAAGCACCATCAAATCATGGAATCACGGCATAAGAAAAACCTCTCATGGCTTATTCTTTAAATACTGGAGGACTTGCACCTTTCTAGCCACTTCCTAAATACGTAGAGACTTTTTCCTTGTAATATAACCGTGTTTAGTGTCTTATTGTGCGTGTAAAAGACAGTTTTTTATAAAATATTATAAAGGAGCAAGCAACTAACTAATTCTATAGCACCATAGGCAGACTCAATCTCAACCGGATCAAGAATGAAACCCTCGCGAAAAATAATAAGTTGCAAAGAATAGAAATAACTACCCAGATAAATAATCCAATACCATCACTGCGTGTATGAATTTCGTATTTTCATGATATCTATAGTTTATACCCGAAAATCAAGTAAAAACAAAATAAATATAAAAGATCCTCATATTTTTACAGCAAAATTAATAATATAATAAGTAAAATACTTTTAAGTGCACTATACCCCAAAAAAATGTCATTTACTTTTTTAAGTAAATTTTTGAGAGTAAATACAAAATTTGTACATGTTTTTTCCTGTAATTTTGCCTTTTGTTTAATTTTTGTTACAATCTTAATTACATGAAAAAGCTATAAATTTTACGCGAATTTCTTTTACATGTTAAATATCCTGGAAAAAAAAAACATGTAAACAATATTTAATACATGATTTATGTTGGTAAATTCACAAGCGTTGTTACATGTAAGTATTCCTGATTTACCATGGCAAAATTACTGTAATTTTCACATGTGTACCTAACTAAATACTGTATTCAAACACTTCGTACCAGTATAATTGGGTATAAGCAGTATCCCACAGATATACTAAACGTGGAAAAAGCAGAATGACAATAAATGGCAATAGTTCAAACAAATAAGAACCAAAATGATCATTTATATTACAAATTAAATTTAATCAAATATTTCATTAAATAAGATGGAAAACAACTAATCTCAGCATAATTGTGGGCACTTTATAGCCGATTTCCTGTAAATTAAGTCAATGTAAGTATCGGTAGGATATATTAATACTATCTTTGCTCTATAATCTTGGAAGAAACACATAAAATAGATATTGGATCGATAATTACTAACAACGCTTAGCGCTGAATCATTTTTAACAATGGCTTTCATTTTTCACATTTTTCAACTCCTCAATAAAAGAACCATTGGAGAATGCGTTATGAATAGTTTCTGTCAGGGACAAAGCTATTCATAACGCTATTCGGCAAAGCATATCCTAATGAAAATGAGTTTTGAAGCTCCTACACCGCGATTACTTCTGAAAAAAATGATTTTGATTGCATTCCAAGTTGATGGTATCAGCACAGTAAGATCAGTGACTCCCGAAGTAAACTCATTCCCGAAGTGTTAAAATACCTATTGGTACATACAGCAATACCAAAACTCGCACAATAATACTATACCAACTTGGTTTTAATTTTCACATTGATTACACAGTAAGTATTCTTTATTTTTTATGCAAATTTACGGTGATTTATATAGGTGCATTTTACAGTGTTGGTTTATGTTGTGTTGGTTAAATCTTTGTCACCGCCTTTTGCATAATAAATAACATTTTTTTTAATGTTTCTCACTAAAACATTAACGCAAATAAAAAAGGTTCAATCCCAATCGCTATTGATTCCGTAAAATAAAATGCAACATATTATTTTGAAAGAATCACTGTAGCGTAAGGAAAAATTAACTTCTCGTTTCCGAAAAGAAAAGAGCCATGGTACACCTAACACCCATCAACCGACTCTGGTTGGTTCTTTCGAAATATTTTATTCCAGTGTGATAGACAAGCATCTGTGCATCTCGCGTAATACGCGGTCAGTGGAGTTAAGTCGAGCCAAACCGTATACTGCTGCATGCTTCCTACTACATCCCTGACAACTTCACCGAAGGACCCTTTCGAGAAGATCGAGAATTAGGCTTACAAGATAACGCGACAAAGAGGACACGACGACCGTCCGGGGCGCCGAGGCCGCTTTGGAATATATAAGGAAACGGTCGAGAAAGGAAAAAGAACGCAGTGAAACATTCTCCTACTTATCCTAAGTTAAATGGGACTGTTGTGCTTGTCTTGTCGGCGCGCGGGCGAGGTATATAGAGAAAAGGTGTCCCACATTCGAGAGTTCACGTACTTTCGTGCCTTTAAATCAAAGGCACACCTTTAATTACCTGCTTCATTCGATTCATCATGAGGAGTCGTTGAGTTGTTTTGTGTGCATGACAGTGTGTGGTTTGTTTACATACTGATAATACAGTGCTCGTTATTAGATTAGTTACACTGTTAGAATGGTCGCAGTAGTTGAAAAAATGCAATAGTATAATAAATAAACCGATTTGAAGAACAAAAAAGCACCTTTAACGTTTGTAAAAATCACATGTCATTTTTTTTCGATAACTCTCAATTTACATCCAAATTAGCAGATCAATTAGTGTCAAAGTCTTCCATAATGTTAGGAAGTGCATATCTTTGACAAAATGGCCTATATTAGTTATTTCTTCGGCTTTCCTTCTAAAATTTACGTGTATCGTTACTGAAACTAACAAATAAATGTCTCATTTATTTCAAAGAACCTAGTAAAGCTATGCGGTCTGCAATCTGATATCTAATGAGACAATTCTCTTTTGGAATTATTGGCTGAATTTAATATTAAAATTAAATAAAATACATTTTTATATACAACGTTTCGACTTTTTTTTACCAAAATCTCTCAGTGATTTCAAATATTTTTTTATGAAAAACATAAAATTAGTAATACCTACATAAATATTTTAAAAAACGATTTGAGGGTTTTAACAATAATTTATATTACTATTAGTTAAAAAAAATTAGTACAATTTGATTGAAGAAAGAATGACAACGTTTGGTATAGAATATGTTGTTTTATTTAAATTTAATATTGAAGGGGTTATTGTAAAAATATGATGACTCACGCTCATTTTAAGGACTGAATATGGGATTTTATGCATTTTTCTAAACTTCAAAGCTTGATAACTCATTTTTTTTTATTTGTGGCATATCACGTTATTACTAGAATTGGGCCAGCACGTATCTGCTTACATGACCCGCACGTCGCTTCGCGCTAAGCATTCGTTACTTCTTTAATTACTGTTAAAGAATAAATTGGAAACAAATATGCTTCTATCTATAAGTGAAAAAGAAGTGTATGTTACAATACACCTACTTTGGTTCCTTTTCAATAAGCACCATCCATATGCACTAACCACTGACATTTGAATTACAAATAATGAATGTATTTCGTTAAGCTTAAAGAACCGCATATTGGCAGGCACAAGGCGGAATGTATGGATTAATTTTCTGTACATATATATAGTACAATAATGCCAATCAAATTCTTTACTAGTATATACTTATGTGTGAATCGAAGTGGTTTTGTTACTATATATTTCAATACAACACAATAATCAATATTAGAATTGAAGGAACTTCGTTGCACATGTCATATTAATAAAAAACCAAATAACTATTCAATGTCAACTGTCCAAACATTTAAAAATTCACAATATATTCAAATAGGTAAACAAACGTTAACATTGTACAATTACAGCTGCCCGCTTTTTGAATTCAGTAAGTAAAATACAATTCTTAGAAGATGTGGATTTCAGATGCGTACTAGAAATGCGTGAACTTTCCGAGATGCGAATGAGATTCTTGTTATCTCTTCTGTGGTATCTAGTATCAATGTTAGTAAGAGTCTTGATGCCAGGACACGAGCCGCACTGCGCTCGCACTATGCAGAACGTTTAGCCACAAGTATACCTCAAGCAGTAAAATATTCCTGGATAGTGTTTAGTATAGTCGTTAGTCAAGTCTTGATGCGAGTAGTAAATTCTCCGGTAAACATTTTACGTAATGTAAATGTAATACATGTCGGGCGTAGAAAATTCCATCAGTACGACTTTATTATTTCATAAATGTATATTGGTTTCCAGGATTTACATTATGGTGGTGCCAAAAAGAGGTTTGTACAGAGTGCGATAACAATTATTGGGTGCACAATCGCATAACATTGTGGTGGTGCAGCTGATCCGGTTTACTATAAAGATTATTTTAGATTGCTGTTAACTCCGTAGATGTGAATGATTCTTTTTTAACAATATAAGCACGTTGTTATCATCGCGCGAAAACGGGTTAGATACACATGAATGCCGCACAAACTTTTCAGAAATCCTATACGCATTTCTGCCTACTTAAATAAGTATATAGCTTTATATATTCTACAACTTATTGCACAAAATTTCACCTGTGAATCGTACACACAAAAAAATATTATTTCAATTGAATAAATCATACATCCTATATAAGCGAGAGATGATGTATTCAGATTGACGTAAGTAAATTAGTCCCGTTTTCCAACAACCGGAATTTGTTAACGAAACATTTTTAGTTCACAATGTATCAATATACTAAAATCATTATGAACATAATACTTTTTCACCAACAAAAATTTATTTTAGATTTGAGTAAATATATTTTCTCACTGGAAACTATCAATATTTATGCCCTTAATAATTTATGTACATTTGATAGAAATATATGAAAAGTATTATTTAAAGTATTGCCATTATTCGCCTCCAAAATAATAAGTTATTGAACTGATAATACCTTACTCTATCTAAGCATTCCTACTATTCAAAGTAATAATTCCCCTACTAATAATTTGTCTGTAAAACCAAACACCTCGGTAGCGGGAAATTAAATAAAGAAATATATGTAAATCCAATAATTTACTGTCATACTTTATAGTTTTAATAATGTTTTGGGAGAAGGTAGCGTATAATCGGGGTACTCCAGGAGTGCGACGGGATATTGGATGCGTAGAGGTATAATTTAGGCTTATCGGTCGTTAGGGTGGGTGTTCGCGGGATAACTTCTCACTCATGCCTGGCCTGGTACTAGTTCGGCGTTGATTACTAGATATAAATTTCAATCAGTATAGTAATTGCTGGTATTACCTACTGAAAATAATAACTATAAATACCTACATATGTTTGTTAAATGGTACACACCTACGATGTTCAGTATTATTATCGAAGCACAATGGCGTCTGACTACGTATTATTTCAATAGTTTTTTAAAGCATTATCCTTTAATAATTAGATAACACGGAAAGCCTACTTAAACCTTCGAATATTTTAATGGACATCTGTGCAACTAGCCCATTGCCACCGCATTCTCTAAGTAGCTGTGAACGGCTGGGGTGTCCCTAGATTTACTGTTACACTCAGCAACCAAGCAACACTGTGCGGGTGGGTTAATCAAAAATGACGCTAAG